>CM039131.1:58276755-58488332 GCA_022036555.1 Microstegium vimineum | reverse complement strand
GAGTGCGTGAGTTTTGTGAGTTTTTTTTTTTCTCAATACACAAAAGAAGTTCCAACTGGAGGGGCGAGTTTAATTCTCTGCATCACCTCAGCTCATTGCAGACACACGGCTCGTCCACGGCTTCCACGAGTCAGTCATTAGGGTCCTGGATATTGATTGGTTCCTCTGTCCACAAAATTTTCCTCGAGAGAGTGATACAAATTCTCAATTTTGTCGTAGCGGGGGCCATTTGGTTACTAGAGCAGCTCTAGCAGCTCCTCAGAACCATTTCTCATCCCTAAAAACTATCATGTTGGGAGAAATAAGGTAAAAGCATTTATAGTGGTTCTCCTTCTCTAACCCTCCACAAGAAAAAACTACTCCATTTACGAGAATTTGTAGCATCAATAGTTCCCCAACTTACCCTAATTAGAATATTGAGTTCCTCAAATCATAGCCTCTCACCCCACAAAAAAGGGAGACCTCTCCTCCCCCAATATATTAATTTTTTCTAGTTCGGGATGAAATTTTCTCATTCGGCTAGAGAGGAGACCTTTAAAATTCCAAACACTTTTTATCTCTCCCAATAACTAGTTTTTGAGGTTGGTTTTCTCCTACCAATGGAGACCCTCTAATTTCAATGCTCCAACAGCTCCCTAATAGCTTTCTACAGTATATTTTTGGTGGTCATCAATATCTCCTTCATCTCTCCTCGAATAGACTAGAGCCTACCCAAACTGTCACTTCTCCCTCCTGTGTTGTTCATCCAATAGCCTACACCTATGTTGTCTGGACACGGATACGTGTATCAGATACGATACGTGGAAAAAATAGTGACACGGGATATGTCTCGAATATTTTTTAACAATAATAATTAATAACTATACATAATTTAATATTAAAATTTAAACCATAGCCACAACATAACAAAGTGACATATAGCATGTAACAAATAATTTAAGTTCATAACTTAATAAGGTCATATCCACAAATCACATACGCAACCTATAGCCTCTATAAAAGCTTGAACGCACACGCACGAACTCGATAAACTAAATACAGAGTAGATGAATAGCTACTCACTAATTGAATATTGCCTCTCAGAGATGATTGGAGCATGGGTGTAGGCTCCAAGCCTGCAATTATAGAGTATCAGGGGACTGTGGGTCGCCGCTAGCAGCGAGGTGTCATGGACCGTATCTAGCTCGGCCCAACCGTGTCGGATGCCTATATCTTTGTCGGTACGTATCTAGTTTTGCTAATACGACTTAGATACGTATCCGAGGCGTATCAGTATCCGATACGTATCGGATACGGGATACGCATCCCTAGGCCTACACCATGGGGGAGACCTGGGTGTGTATCCCGTCGTGGGCGCTATCCAGGTGGCAGCACTACAGTTCCGCGAGAAGCGCTTGCTTCGCTTCCCGTCGCCGCCTGCCCCACGTTGCTCCTGCGCCACTCTACGTCGTGCTTGGCTTACTCATCGCCATCAAATCCAAGCTCAGCTGCCATGATCAGGGATGACTGGCTGAAGGTGGTGGACTGGTGGCTGAGGCCGGCTTCATGGCGGTGGAGGCTGGGGCCATCATCGGAGGAGGAGCCCGAGCGGTCGGCATGGAGACAAAGAAAGAAGAGAGCACCATGGAGAGAAATATCGGTGTGTGGGAGAAGAGCGGTATGGAGAAGACATATTGAAAGAAGATATATTTTTTTTCGCTAACAAATGGGACCCTATTGTATTGGAGATGAGTTATTAGTGGTACGCAAGAGCATCTTCTCCAATAAAAAAGACAAACTTTTTAATTGGAATAATCCACGGGTATATGTCTGTGAGTGTTCTTTTAAGTCATTTTTTTTGCGAGCATCAGATTCTTTTTTAAATGCTGTAATTACAGGACGGAGGGAGTAAACACATGGCATGGGTAGTTCTTTTTTGTTAACCAACTCATAAGCCACAAGCAGTAAGCTGCAACCAAGCTGGGTAAAGCTGAAGTACGAAAGCATGACCGAACCAGCACAGGCTAAGGGCTACATTCATTCTCTACAGTACTAAAAAGTACCCAAAAGTAAACGCCCGGCCGGTGGCCCAACGGCCCCTGGGCGAGGCCGAGCCTGCCTGCCTGATGAAGCGGCCGGGTACAGGACACGACGGGACCTGCCGCCTGCGCAGTGGCCCATGGGCGGCACGCACCACCGGTCCACCGAGCGCGAGAGAGCCATCTCGCTCGTCGTCACCCGGTAGCAATAGCTCGGCCGGCCCGCCATCCATCCGCCTGGGCCCGCTGGCCTGTGCGCGTCGTTTTCCAAGCGCACGTCCAGTGCATCTTTGCAAAAGGCGGGCCGCGGCCGCTCCCGACGCCGACTGCGGTGAAGTCTCGGAAAAGAGCGACAAAAGCGGCATGCACGCGCCCCTCCTCGACGATCCCTCCCGTCTCGTGCTGCTGATGGCTGCTGCCGTCCCCGGCCGGCCTGCACGGCGGCGGGGGCCGGGGCGTCGCTGGGCTGGGCTCCGGGCTCCCTGCCCCGGCCCGCGCGCGGCTCTGCTCGGTTGGATGGGCGCGCGGGGCAATGACGTAGGCCATGCAATGCAGTCCATTGATGCCTGATGCCTTGCTGCGACTGGGGACTTTGCTTCCCCGACATACATGGCCTCTTTTATTTTTTTTTCAGCGTGCGGTTGGCGATGGCTAAGCCTGATGCGCCGATCGATGCCAACAAGCGAGACCTGTAGTGGGACGTCGTCACAAACAGTGTGTTTCAGTGTTTCATTCACATGACCGAGACGGGCGGAACACCGAACATGCACCTCAACTCGGGCCTCCCGGCCCTACTAGCTCCCTAGCTCGGAGGATTTTTTTTTTTCTGTCGTCCATGCATCACCATTCAGTCATTCACGTGCATGCACTCAAAAGAGATCCATGCATGCATATATATAGTAGTACAACTACCCACGTACGCATTCTTTGGCTGTACGTACGTCATCGGTCGTCGTAGTACTCGATCTGGGCTGAACAACCTGCTGGACACGTACCGCCGCCCGGAACGACGAACGGCACCTCCATTTCTATCGGTGTGTCGCAAAGGTGAAAGGTGCGTGTGCGCACATGCATGCCCGACCGTGTATGGCGTATGAACATCTGAACAGTCCCCCACACACACTGGCTGTATGTCCACTTTTTCGTCTCCAGCTAGTGATCGAGTGGTACACGATGTCTTTCAGATATATACACAGCGTACAGGCTCCTCCGACCGATCGAGTCAGTATGATTGGCGCGCGTCAGATCAGCATGTTTCATGCAATTATAACCATGATGTCATCGGTACATGTTTAAAGCGAGCCGAGAGGAGGAGGAATGTGCTGTGCGTATAAAGCTGGCCGGAGCAGAGAAGGCTTGGTCAGGCCTGGGTATAATTGCCTCATAAAGCCTGAACTTGCGTCGCCTACAAGCTTACGATACAGAAGAGAGGAGAGATGCATGATTTGGAGCTAGCGCCAATGCAAAAAGGATCCGTCGTCTAGCGTCAAAACTCTTGCCTCGTAACTCATATAAGTGTTGTCGTCTAGGCAATGCATTTACTGATTTACATATATATGGTTCGTGGTTTCAGTTTATATGGTTGATTACTTTACATATGTACGCCTTATATATGCATTTGCAAAGTTTAGATGGAAGTTTTCGAGACAAATTGAAGCTAGCATCATAAGTTATTTTGTAGTCACCTCCATTTATGATAATTTTATATACTAATTTACGATAAAATAAAATATAATTATGTAGTTATGTTACTATAAAATATGCTAATAGTTACCATAACTTTATAGTAAATTAGCATAGTGATTATCCTACCTCAAAGTGACTAAAATAAAAATTATATCTTTGTGTATGTATATATCTTTGGGCTCTCATTATATGCCTTTGTGTATTATGATGTAAACTAATCTAGCAATTATTTTTTCGATAACATTCATTTTAGATTAGATGGCTTCTTAGCCCCTAATAATACAATGGAAAAACAAATACTAAGGGACACTAAAAGTGATGTCGTGCATGGTGTCATCGACACTTGATAAAGTCTAATTGGTTGCTCGATAATTTGAATAGTCACAAATTTACTAGAAAACACTAAGTTTGTTAAAATAATAATGTTTTTTGAGTAACGGAGTGAATAGGAGTGAGAAAGATGATGAAAAGTTATTTTCACTCTCGCTCTTTTTACTTCCTCACATTCTTATTTTTGTTCTTCTTTCCTCCGCACCAACTTCCACACGCTTCCCACCTTCCTCTCCTCCCAATCACCCACGCCCACCCACCACAGCTAACCTCTCGGGGCACCAGATCAACTTTGACATTGCCGGCGATGCCAGATCAATTTTGACATTACCGGCGATGCCAACAACTCCACCACTCGGACGAGGGACGACCATAGGATCACCATCTTCGCCAACGAGGAGCAAGTGACCTCATGACTAAGCTCCCCATATGCACCTTTCGCTATTGCCCAATTGCTGAGACATCCTTTTTTTTTCTCATCTTCTATTGCTCTTACTCTTATATATGTTTCCTTTTGGCAGGGCCGTCGAGATGGTCTCCTCCCTAATTGAGTTCAGGATGCTAAGAACAAGGGCAAGCAACTAGAGGTGCTACCATCAGCTAGGAGGCTCTTGCTAGAGGTCGCGAGGTTGCCATCTGCCTAGGCACTACTAAAATTGTGGAGTTCTCATAGTGCTTTAAGTAGTAATAAAACACTACCATTAATCATAGCACCGAGAAATTTTACTAGGAGACATTTAAGTAGGAAAATTTTGTAGTGAATTTTAACTATCAAAACACTAGGAGAACCCACCTCACTAGGACAAGTTTAATATTTTGGTAGTGAGGTGTTCATCAGAGGAGGTTGGTGAGAGGGGAAGACAAGAGGTTGATGCGGAGGAGGTTAGAAGAAGAATCATCGTCGTTTTCTCTCAACTCGCCTGAAAAATGTTTTTTCGGTGTTGGTCAGTTAGCAACTAACACAGCATTACTTTTAGTATCCGATACCTACCTTTTAATTAACTTCATTTATTGTCCTATATATGGATGCGCTAGCCTGAACAAATGAAGTAGCATTGGGTAGCTGATACTTTTGACCGCGCTCAGGTCACACGATGCATACGTTTAAGCGATCCAAGCATGTCCATACTACAATACAAAGCACATGTGGATGCAACGCCAATAACGACTAAGTGTTCGCACGAGAGAACGACCCACATTGCAGGCCGGGGAACATGCATGGAAGAACCAAAGACATATAGATCACCAGCATATGTATGCATATAACGCTAGCAGCTAGCTTGGCCTAATTAGCGAGCTTTCCCCTGAGGACGCAACGGGAAGAGCTCCAGGGTCACATCGTCGGTGTAGTAGTCGTCAGCTACCTCCGTCGTAGCGGCATGGCCACCACCATGGACGACGACGACATCATCCCACGTCCTGCACCTCCGCTTGCGGCTGGACGCATCATCTTGTTCCTTTTTCGTCTCCACTCCGTCCTGCATGCATGTATATATGCGCTTATATGACACTGCTGTTCATCACTGCTTTTAAATTTATGCATAGGCATGCATACAAATGCCTGTATGTATAGTACTTTGGTTTCAGCAGCAGCTGTTGGTAGTGGTAGCTGATGCGTGGAAGTGGCGGTGGTGCTGAGGGTGAGGAGTGCAGCCCGCTTCTGCTTCTGGCGCTCGCGGGCCTTGTGGTTCTGGAACCAGTAGAAGACGTTCTTGCCCTCGATCCGGCCGTACTTGCCGAGCTCCTCCGTGATCTGCTCGATCTGGAACGAGTTGGGCGTGCGCATCCCCTCGCGGTACAGCATCTCCAGCACCCTTATCTGATCCGGCGACGGGTTCCACCGCGTGGCGCCACCGGCCGTTGGCACTTGCACCTGCAGCGGCTTGCACAATGCAACAAAGATATGATCATCGATCGGTTAGCTAGCTAGATCAAGCAAGTCATCGGTATATAGCTTGCATTGTGTTAGTTACTACTACTAGTACACATGCATGAGAGTATAGTAGTTCTCTTTGGTTTCTAATCTATCTAACCGTGCAGTTTAGCAGCCTCGAAGAAGAAGCATTCCTGACGCGAGCAAACTCAGGAAGGACGACCATCTTCCTCGCCTCAGGGAACGAGATCTTGGGCGCAAGCGGGCGCAAACAGTATTGCTGGAGGGTGAGAGGAATGGCAGCAGACGAGGTGTGAGATGATGCTGGTGAAGTGGATGGAGGAGACGGCGGCGGCGGCGGCGGCGAGCCCGCCGCTTTGTCCAAGTAAGCCACATGGAAATGGTGAAGCCTCATGTACGTCGTCAGTAAAGCTTAGCTAGCTACGTTTCAAACTTTGTAGAGATGCCGTAGCAGATCGATGGAGCGATGTCAAAACGGAAAGCAGCTGAGGGCTAGCTAGGGCTATACTAGGTGAGATGAGATCGGGAGTCCTCGCGTGTTTATATATATACGGGGAGACCCGAGACCGGCCGGCCGGAGACGATCGATGGAGAAATAAGCTACTAAGGGTAGTGCTGTGCTGTACGTAGTGTGTAGTGAGCTGGGTTTGAGTGTTGTGTGAGATCGAGAGACCATGCATGTCGAGGTAACAGTGGAAAGGCGAGCTCGATCATGGCCGGCCGGGGGCGACAGGGAATGTGTGAGATTGCGGATCGATGGAAGGGCTTTGCTTGGTCAGCAATGGTGGTGGTGGTGGTGAATCGCAATCATCAGCGGAGCCACGAAAAGCAGGCGCAGTAATAAAGGTGAAAAGGTGAAATTCTCGCATGGAGCTCCCCTCTTTTCACCTTTCCTGTCGAAATTCATGACGATTGACAAGGAATATATGGGGAGAATATCGACTCCCTCCGCTCTGTACATTCGCATGCTGTTAAAGCGAGTTTGAATCCAGCCTAGCTACGCCGGTTAATCTTCACCTAACTAGAGTGTTCCAAGTGCATATTACCAGATCACGCGACAGCTAGCTTTTCACCTCGCTAATCAAAATGGACGCTTCACTGCTGGCTGGAGCTAGAAAGTTCGTTTTCTGTACCAGGTCGGAGCAGTAAAGTTCAGTAACGACCTTACTTGTGCATGTATCTGTGACTGAGTTCATCAAGTAGTTAGTACTAGTATTTTTAAAAAAAATAAAAAGGAGTTTATTCAGCAACCAAGTAATTTAGCGACCTTCTGCTCCCTCCATTTTGAATGTGCTAATTAAAAACGATCGAAGGGAGAGTAGTGCTAGGTAGGAGTAATAAGTAAATCTTCATCTAACAATTAACCTCGATCTCTTGGTAGCTAACTTTACTTACTGTCTACTCTATCTGTATAGATGATGATATCGTTGGATCAGCACTGATCTCTCTTCCCTTGTCTGTAAACCCTGTACCCAATCTGCATGATTGCACATCATAAACCATATAAAGGCCAAGAAAGAGATGCATATCTCTTGCCACAATCTGTAAGATTGGTTTTGCCATACCTATATGTAGCTAGGCACATAGGCCTATCAAAGATTAGACCATCTAAAAAACCTCTATATCAGACCATCATCAGTGATGCTGCAACACGCTAATATATGATTGGAAAAGGCATGCATGCAGACGAAAGCGAGAACCAGCATGATGGATGCTGAGGTTGACCTCGGAGTTAGCGCCGCCATCCACCGTTGGACCTGGAACAGGATACTGCAAATAAACACCTAGCCATGCATATAACTCCTAGATAAACTAGTAGCGGCTAGAGGGATTACTCCTATATCTCTTCACTGAAGCAAAGAACATGTATATTTTTTCCAGCTCCTATATCTCATCTTGGTATCCCAAATTCTAGGAAGTTGGCTATCCGATTTAAAAGAAAACAATATTATGGTGGGTAAGGTTGGACGAAAAGCTCGCAGCTAGATAGCTCGCTTGACTCGGCTCATTAGTGGCCCGACTTGGCTTGGCTCGTTTGTATTTTTCAACGAGCTGACCCAACACTTTAGCTCGTTTAGTTAATGAGTCAGCTCGCGAGTTGGCTCGAGCTGGCTCGTGAGCCTAATTAGCCAAAATTATTAACCTAAAAAATTATTAGTTTTATAAGACTTTATGTTTTACACTTTGCAATTAGTTAAATTTTAGACTTTGACTTTATAAATTTGAGATTATATGATTTTTTTTGTTTTTAAATGGATGTATGCATAATCAATAACATATTATGGATGCATTAGGTATGATATAAAATATGAATAATGTATGTATAGGGTAGTATTATAATATATTAATATATATTATTATTTTTGATTTAAGACTTATGAATAAACAACTTTTATATTATTATTATTCTAAAAATTTAAATAAATATATATAGTATAGTTTTTTGTCTGGCTCGCGAGCCTAACGAGCCAGCTCGAGCTCGTAAATGAGGCGAGCCGAGCTGGCTTCCTGCCTCGTTAAGATAACGAGCTGAGCCGAGCTAGCTCGTTATCCTAACTAGCCAGAACGAGTCGAGCTCTAACGAGCCGAGCTCGTTAGTCCAGCCTTAATGGTGGGGGTAGTAGGCGTATTATGTTGGACAATTTAGAGCAGAAAAATTAAAGACCATTGTATTGGAGTTGTTCGTCTCTCACACAGTGGCGGGGCCGGTGGCACGGTATGGCAGCTGTCATACCTTATTTTTTCATGTTATAGTCTAAATAGTTTGACTCTTTGTTCATTTCTTCTATAGCATATATCATTATTAAGAATACACATTAAGCATTAGGCTTGTAGCGAGAGAAATAACAAGTTCCTGACATTTGAGAAGAGAAATTTGATTTGTTTAAAGGTCAATCAATCTCGCTATATCTTTTTTTTTCTTTTGTCCGTCCTCCTATCCGCCACTGCTCTCACGGATAGACATTTAATAGTTAATAGTAGACTCAGTTTTGCATGATTTCTTGCATTTCCTATTTATCAGTAATGTCATAGCGTTATGTGCAGACATGCGGAGGCGAGAAGTCTCTTCTATTTTTTTTAAGAGAGTCCCATGGCCAGCTATCAGCCTTGCGTGGTTTTCTGATTAACCTACCACTCCTAATGATTAACCCTGCTAATAAATAAAACATCAGGCAGAAGCAACAGGAGGCGGGGAAGGAAGCCCATTCCTAGCTAATGAGAATTGACACACATTTCCTGGCACGCACATCATTCTCGGGCGAAAGTTGCCGGCGGTACGTACACCCAGGAAAACAAGGTGCGTGCATGCATGCTTCCATGTGAAAGAGACCATATAGAGTAGCATAGTATATGCACAGCATGCAGGTGGTTCTCTCGTAATCACAACTGGTTGATCTTACATATATGCATGCGTGCATGGGCTGGTCCTGGCATGCATGAGATCAGACAGTCGGGCTAAGCTTTGAAGTACTACGCTCCTCCTACTATCAAGCAATGTCTGAAGTGAGTGTCACACACACACACACTGACACACAACACAATGCATGGCACACCAATGCAGCATGCAGTGTCGGGTCCCCGTCAAATCGGTCGGGCTTTTACTCCCCAGTAATGATAAAACTAACAAGAAGGCCGGGCTAGCTGATGACCATGGAGTGAGCGGCTAGACGACATGGAGATTAATAACGCATGCAGGCAGCATGAGTGTGTATGTGCACTGTATTCTTCCTTGCGTCCTAAAATAAATACTTGTTTTACAATTTTTAGAGTTAAAAAAATATTTAATAAAAACATACCTATATACAGCCCTATTTATTGAATGTGATCCATGTTAATAAAAAAACACTCCTTAAAAGAAATTCAGATATATTATTCATGCTATAATATAATAATCTGAAACTGATTATAGGTGTCTAAAAGCTACAACATCATATATTTTTTTGGGTGCCAGGGAGGAGATATATACAGTGGTGTGGGTTTAGTGAAAAAGAGATCGTGTCAATCCCGATAAAGCGGTGAAATACCAAAAGGCCGGCGGAAAAGGAAAAAAGCAGCTAGCACGCAGGAGCAGGGCGTACGTCAAGCCGGCCGGGCGGACGCCGAGTGATCAGGCGGCGGAAAGCTGCGTAACATGCGAATCAGGATCAGAGTTACTGTATTAGTTTGTGAACTCGATGTCACAAAACCGGAGTATATCAGATTTCAGCTTTCACCGGACACCGTACCTATCGATTAAACTCACGCGCGCACAAGATCTCAAATACAAGTCCAGACTCGCCAGAGGTAGCCTGAGCTCGCCGCCGTGTCGTCCAAATATAATGCAGCCTGGCAAGTGGTCTAAACTCTCAAATCCGTTTCTCTAGCCCTGTTCACCTACGGTTTGTTGCCGATTTGCTCGGCTTGGTAGTACTTTAGCTTTTGCTGTCCGCTAGTAATTAACACCGAAGGCGCCGCAAGAAAACTCCTCACACGAAAGCAGACCTGTCTACACAAGCCGAGTCTCCCCAACAGCTCCAGTGTGTTCGGATATCGAACCGTGAGGAGAGAGTATCAACAGTATGGTTCGATTTCAACATTGGAGCCATCGAACCGAGTGCGTCGATTTCTCAAATCGCATCTTCGTTTCGGTTCGCACCGGGGGAATAAACAACGCACGTAAATGCAGATGCAGCAAGCACAGGAAAAGGAAAGGGAAAGAACGACGCGCTTGAGTCATGCTGCTCCAATTATTTACTACGATGTGGGGTCTACCAACCGAACTCCACACTGGCGTCATCGAACCTTGACGTAAATCGATTTTTGCAGGGCCCACTCCTTCCTGGAAATCGAACTTCACGCTGGAGCTGCCCTAATCCATATGAAAACAACCATGTACAGCACCGACACATGCGTTCAGCACATAATTAAATTATTATTATCTACGACGGCTCAACGACACGGATCCAACGGCGCGAACGAGCAATCAGGCTGCTCTGGTGAGCGCACGCGGCGGTACGTGCGAACGAGCGAGCACGACTGCTCCGGTGAGCGCACACGTATGGCGGAAGCGGACGAGCGCCGTCAGCTCGAGCGCACGCGAGCGCACGAAATAGGTGAGCATCGATGATTGCGGCAGCTAATAGAGCAAGGGAGCGCATGCAACTGGGACAAGCGGTCCCGACAGGTAAGAAGGAGTGGGAGCGGGGCCAGCTCGTTGCGGCTTTGCACCCGAGGGTCGAGGCCTCCGCTCTAGCGGGGGCTTCCGACGTGCTGAGGTTGCTCGTTGACGAATGACTTAGGGTCGAAGGCCTCCGCTCTGGTGGGGGTCCTTCGAAGTACGAAGGTTGCCCGCTGTCAAATGATTAAGGGTCGAAGGTCTCCGCTCTGGCAGGGGACCTTCGACGCGCGTAGGTCGTCCGTTGTCGAATGACTAAGGGTCGAAGGCTTCCGCTCAGGGGCGTAGGCCTTCGATCGACGAAGGCACGAACACGAGAATGAGGTTCACACAGATACCGAGGCAATAAGTTAGAGTTTCATATTGCTTGTGCTCCTCCCCTGTTTGGGTAGCGCGCTCCCCTTTTTATAGGCGCGCGGTTACATCTTTTGCTGAGTACAAAAACGCCCCTAGGGCTACCTGGGCCCCGGTATATTCCTATACATAGTGTTCCTACATCTGGGGCACTCGAGTCTTTTTCTCCTCGTCACCGTCTTAGCTGATGGGCCGCCGTCGAGTTTGTGCCCTCGGCCCATCGCCCGCTAAGCCAGACGCCTCTGACTTATCTCCTCATAGCGTTGGTCTTTGACTTTTTGTTGCAGCATTCGATCAACCTCTTCTGGAGCCTGGCCTCCGTTGTTTCATCCGAGCCTTCGACTCGGTCTCGTCGACTTCGGGCCTCTGTCTTCTCCATTGGAGCCTTCTCTCCGGCGAGGGGCTCTGACCGAGATCAAGCCTTCGTCAGTTCAGCCTGCACACAACACAAGATAGACCTTCGCATGGGTTAGTTCCATCGAAGTCCATCGCCGTCGGGCCTCCGACTTTTCTCGTTAGAGCCTTCGACTAAGGCCTCCAGCCACGGTCGAGCCTTCGACGTTTCGTCAACTCCGGGCATCCGGCTAGAGCCTAGCCTTCGTCGTTTTATCGACTCTGCTCGTATGCACTTCGGTCGCAAGGCAACTTCACCGACACAACGGTGGCCGGCAGGCAAGCGTGAGCGGCGACCGGCGAGCGCGGCTGGACGAGCACGCGGCGGCGACTCCGGCGAGCGCACGCGGTGGCGCGAAACGAGCCTGCGGCGCCAGTGGTGAGCGCAGCGGCGTGGATAAGCGAGCAAGCTGCACTGATGAGCGAACACGGCGGCGTGGACGAGCACGTAGCAGCACCCAACGAGCGCGGCAGCTCTAGCACACGCGAGCGCGTGGGTGAGCACTGACGACGAGCACTTGCAGTCCTATGGCAGGCCCCAAGAAATCGTTGGTTTCTTCCCAGTGGTGAAAGCGTTGTTTCTTGCCGCCTCAATTGAAGAGTAGAGCTGGTTTCTCCAGGAAGAAATCGTTTCTTCAGTTTCTCATCTCTTTCTTCATTAATTAAGTTGCCACATCAACATTTTAATGAGCTGATAAGTCATTTAATTAATATAGAAACCATCATTAAGAGCAACTCCAAAAGACATGTTAATCTTCACTTTGAATTTATTTTAGATTTTTTTGGTTAGAAAATAACCTCCAACAAACTTTCTATCTGAGATTGTAAAATAACAAGCTGTCTATCCCGTAGAATCTGCTGGCTAAAGAAAGCAAGCGGAGGCTGCTCGCCAAAAGGTCCTCCCACTCTGATTCCCGTCCTGCATGCGTTGGGGTCACCTCTGTTGTGGTTCGCTACGGTGCACTGCTCTTCCTGCACCTCGTCCTCGATGGCGTGGGGAGGGACTCGTCGGAGAGGGGATGGAGAACACGCACGCGTTGCCGGAGCCGCCGTCAGGGTCCGTCCTCGCCATTGTCATTGGTCCAGTCGCAGGGCGCTCATGTGGCAGCTCCCCGTGGTGGACGACCAAACTCAAGATGGAGTCCTTCGAGCCGGAATGGTCGTCTGTCTTTGTGCGTTGGCTGTCCGGCCGCGCAACGTAGTCTCGCCGGACTATGAGAGAAAGTTACCGTCGTCGTGATATGATATTTGACGAAAAATCGAATGACACGACACTTTCAAATATAGAGGAAATATACCTAGCCTGTTGGGGAACATTACATTTTAGATGGCTTTTGTATTTTAGATAATAGCTAAATCTTGCAATTTAAAAATTAATTTTAGCTAATCTCTTGAAGATGTTCTAATGTCCCATTGAAACTGCCCTAAATACGTATAACCTTTTTCACCGAACACCTATATCGATTAAACTCACGCGAGGTCCGTAGTTTACACGCGCACAAGATCTCAAATACAAGTCCAGAACGACTCGCGAGAGGTAGCCTGATCGAGCTCGCCGCCGTCCTCCGAATGCAGCCTGGCAATTATATATTGGTCTAAACTCTCAAATTCATTTCTTCTAGCCCTGTTCACCTATGGTTTGTTGCCGCCGATTTGCTGGGCTTGGTACTTGGTAGGGCCACAGAACGGGTTAGGCTGCGCTGCATGGTTCTCTTGTATGGTTTGAAACTCCCCCCCCCCCCCCCCCCCCCCCCCCGCTGCACTCCTTCTCGTGTTTTCCGTATAGTCCTAGGCCCTAGCTCGATCAGTAGGCTCTAAATAGTTTTGAAAAGTACCGCACGAGTATTCAACACTCTTTTGTGCAACATCAGTCCGGGGCAGCGTCGAACCACCTTGGAGAGTCGCGCGGCATCGCGCACTGGGGCGTCCCAACCCCGAGAGTCGTCGTGACCCGCTTGCGAAGTCGTTTTTATGTATTGAACTTGTGAACTTTGGATAATGTGGGCTTTGAACTTGTGGTTTCTAATATATTGCGAATTTCGGTTAAATTTGGATTTGTGATATATATATTTGATCGTTTGTGATATATAAATGTTGCTTGTGATATATTACTGTTGAATTATGGTTTCTATTAATTATTATAAATATATGTGCATTGTTGTGAAAAAACAAAAAATAAAAAATAAATCCAGAGGTTTCTTTGCCGAGTGCCAGGACAGAGGCACTCGGCAAAGAATTTGCCATGAAGGCGACACTCGGCAAAGAAATTAGATTTTTTTTTAAAAAAAACCATTGTCGAGTGCTTCTGGTAGAGCACTCGGCAAAGAAAAAAAAAAGACGGCGTCAAATATTTGTCAAGTGCCAGGTTGGCGCTCGGCAAAGCGTCCTTTGCCGGGTGCTGATTTGCCGGAGCACCTTTGTCGAGTGCAACACTCGACAAAGGCTTCGCCGAATGTAACTCTGCCTTTACCGAGTGCAAGGCACTCGGCGAAACTACGACCTGCTATAGTGGCAGTGTGTGTTTTAGAAGTATCGGATCCAAAACGAGAACTCGGATAAGTTTAGGGAGCTAACGTGTCAGAACCTGGATAAGAACTCGATACAAATTTAAAGAGCTAAATGTTTAATTTAAAAAATATTAAGACTATATGAAAACTCAGAACAAGTATAAACACCCTGTAAAATTTACTGCCATGTAAGTGAGCAAAGTCGAGCTCTGTAACGGAAAGGGGATTATGCAGAATAGGAAAGCAGACCAACGGTAATCAGAAACGGCTCATAAAACTGTTGTTTGGTGGGCCAATTTGCCTTAGCAAGTGCGAATTTTAGTGGGTTACCTTCGTGGGCCAAAATTTAGCAAGTATATGTATGGACCTTTTGCTTGCTTGCCTTCGTTGTTTATGGGCTTTTTTAATATTATACTTATATAGGATCCTATATGCCTGATTTGTTGGCCAAAATTTTGATGCCAAACGCAGGGCAACTCAAATTGTTGGCACCAAAAGTCTATTTGACCCTTAACTTTTGTGAAGAATGTCGTCTGATCATCTCTGCCAATCTGAAAATCGTATTTTAGGCTCCTATACGTCTTTTGAACCTGTTTGGTTCTACTCTAGAGCGGTTTTGGCACCACGTCTTGATAGTGGTTTAGAGGGTTTATTAATAGATTTTACCAAAACAGTAATATATTTTTTAAAAAACATATTTATATTATCCCCTCCATCCTAAAATGCAAGTTGTTCTACCTTTTCTAGGTATATAATGTAGTTTTTGTTACGTAAATAGATATATATTATGTCTAGATACATTATAAAGTTAAAAAAGTCAAAATAACTTAAAGTTTAGAATGGAGGAAGTATTTTTTTTCTTAAATGTGGTGCAATTAAAATGAGGCACATCTGGATCTTCATGCACGACATGGACGACGTAAGTTGGCGGCGGTGACGGCGACGGCGGCGCCGTGGTCCCGCTACATACGTACGCGGTCGTCGCGTCTCCGGCTGTGCGGGCGGCGGCTCGTTGGCTAGGACACGATGGCGCTGCGAGAGTTGTGCGGTATTGTGTTTGTCCGATCCGCTGTGCACACGAACATGACCGTATATGCACACGAAGGGAGGAGCCGCACGACTACACATGCACCGGCGACGGCATGTATCTTGATCCCGTTATGAACACCTCTCCTTATTGGATTGGAAGACGGAACACGGAGACTCCCGGTTATGTACGCTATTCGTATCATGATTTGGTTTAGCGAGGTAGAATTCCATATTGATTTATGCGTTCTATCGAGTCCTTGACGTATAGGAGACGAACAAGACCAAATGTATCTATATCTAACTCTTCATTATTCGGTAGTTAGAGGGAGACGGATATAAAAAAGAATAGATGGATGAAAAAAGAGCCTGAAATTTTGCCTCTTTATTATTAAGGTATAGGTATAGATATAGATTTAGAACTCCTCTTAGATTCAGTTCGAATCTCTGGCCGATTTCTTTATGTCGTCTCGTACGGACTCAATTCTTCTATCTATATATAAGATTATTATATGATTTGTATTATCTTGACAATATGTTTTTTAATATGACTCTGTATCGCGCTAAACGAAGGGCTATTTTAATTCGTATGAGTATGACTTATATATAAGTCTAGATGAGGGAGACGTACCAATGGATGGATGGACGAAAAAAATAGCTAGAAATTTTGGCTCTTTATTATTAGGTATATAGATTTTGTAGTGGATGTTCTCATTATCTTTTATAATAATTAACCTTTGTTGACAATACAAAACTACATAGCAGACACAACCAGAATTTAAACTTCTCTTAGTTATCTGGGGTCTCTTAGTGTTTTAGCATTCAACATTTAGTATAAACTTTTTCTACCAAAGACTCCTAGTGAGGATTATCATATGCTATGACTGATGATAGCGTTTTATTATTGTTTAAAACACTAGGACAACTCTACTATTTTGGTAGTGGATTCAACTAGCTTCAACTGTAATACAAGCATTGTGCAACCATTTGATACTTGATATTATCTAGCATGGACACGAGTGAAAACTTGCCACGAGAAGATGAATATGGCTGCAACATTTTCTGATTTGGCTAGGAAACGAACATTAATCTAGCTGTCTGATTGATGATAGCAACAGAAGAATTGAAAGTATATATTTCTCACCTAAAAAATTTGGTTCACGAAAATCGACTTTGACTCGGTTTTAACAAAACCGGTGACATAAGCGAGCCATCGGTTTATTAGATTCAAGCAGAAACACTATCTAAACACATGATTAACCAAGCAACAACTTTAAATTCGTGTTACTAAAATCTTCTCTCAAACTTGTTTTTGAGAAACTGTGTATATAGTCTTTTTTTTTCTTTTTGATGAGCAGAGGCGGGGGGTTTAGAGACAAAAGGTCCGTACAAAGTTCTTGCCCTCAGGCTAGCCTGTACTATTTAGCAAGCATAGTTAGAGGCAGAAGTGCATGATGGTGTAAAGCGATCTGCTTTGTGCAAGGTAACAGGTTCAACAGTGATAATTTCTAAAGGCAGAAGAGCTACTGTGAAGTTGTTCACTTGCTTAGCTCTGAAGAATCGAGACCCCGCTTTGTAAACGACCATTCTTTGGCAAGCCTGAGAAAGTTCAACAGTGATGATCATCGAATTGATGGACAAGAGCTCTGTGTAGTAATGGGCGATATGCCGTCTCTTACCTTCCTACTGTTCTTCTCACCCAAATCCTCAATTTCCCACGCAACAATCCATTTCAATCGGATTATGCTCCACCTTCGATCTCTCCAATAGTCCTGCTGAAGCTTGGATGGTGGCTCGTGCCACGGTCTCTGAAATCGATCGAAAGTGTGTTCCAGTTCCTCTCTCCTTTTTTTCCCCTTTTCCAAATCTCCTACCAATCCACCAATCATCCATACATCTTTCACAAGATCAATTCACAGATCGATTCCTGCTCCACTTCGATCCCAATCCCCTCTCAATTTGATTTACTCGCGCAAATAGGTGGTCTGTTGGCTCATCTTCAGCCCTCGCCTCCATCTCTGCCTAATCCTACATCGAATCCACATCCCCTTGCATCCAAACCCCCAAATCCCACCCTAACCCAAACTCGACATCTGCACTCATATCCTCATCGCTCTCCTCAATTGAAATCCGTCGCCGCTCCTTCCTTCTCCGGTGAAGGGAAACGCTCGGCTTGGTTCCGCTTCTGCTTGCCGGCAGCGTACCCAACTAGTGGCTTCTGCGTGCATCGAGTGCTAGACTGCTGGGTTCCACGACGTGCTTCTCCTGTGTGCTTCGTGCCCGATGCGGTGGATTCGCTCCGATTTGGCGAGGAGCTGTGCAGCGGCAGTGCTGTGGCCTTGCCTGGACGGCCAGCCTCCAAGGTGCCTCGAGCCATGAGTCTACTGGCATGGAACTGCCGAGGTTCAGGCGGGAGCCTCCGCAGCTCCAAGATGACTCATTTATCCCGCCTGATCAGTTCTACTAAAGCGCAGGTATGCTTCATCTCTGAAACCAGAAACTCTTCCATTACAAGAACTGCGCTTATAAATCATTTTAATTCCTTAGATGCATTTGTAGTTCCAGCGCAAGGCCAGTCGGGTGGCCTTTGGCTTATCTGGAAAGATGAAGTTGATGTCAATGTAGTAGACCACTGCCGCCACTATATCATAGCTATGTGCATAAATAAACTTACCCTCAAGCAGTTTGGTCTTATCTGTATTTATGGTGACCCTCATCACCGATCCACTGAGGATATATGGAAGCAAGTGCACCATTTTGTTATAAATAACTGCAACTTGCCTATCTTCTGTATGGGAGATATGAACAATATTATGCATGCCAATGAGAAACTTGGTCCTTGTAGGGCTGATATTAGACGTATTAATGTCTTTTGTGATCATGTTAAGCAATGTGGTTTTATTGATCTTGGGTATAACGGACCGGCTTATACTTGGACTAACAAGCGTTTCAGCACAACTCCGACGTTTCAGAGGCTTGATCGATGCTTAGGGAATGCTGAATGGTGTATGGCGTATCCTGCGACAACCGTCTATCACCTCCCCATGCTTCGTAGCGACCATGCTCCTATTCTTGCCATTCTCAATTCTTCCCGAAATCGCTCTAACAAAACTTTTCGTTTTGAAAACTGGTGGCTCATGGAACAGGAATATCAAAAGGTGGCTCAGGACAGTTGGAACCGCTCAGCTAACAGAACTTTCGTCCAAAAAACCAAATACCTAGCTTCTGATCTCCGTAAGTGGCGTAAAACCAAACCCAGGCTATCTGATCAGCTAGCCACTATTGAAGACCAGCTTCTCCAACAGCAGTCCAAACCTCCAGATCAGCAAGACTACTCCCTGCAAAATCACCTATCCCAGCAACATCAGCAAATCCTTGCCAAGGATGAGGAGTACCACTTGCAAAGAGCAAAGAAAAATTGGGCCAATAATGGTGACCGCAACACCTCCTTCTTCCATCTTTCCATCAGCAAAAGACACCGCAAAAATAAAATTTCCTATTTACAGAACCCAGATGGCTCTCACTCCACAACTCCAGATCAGTTAGCCCTAACTCTGATTACCTACTTCCAATCTGTCTTCACTACCCAAAATCCTGATAGGCACAGAAATTTTATGGATAACCATCCTCCGAGTTATTCTTACGACAACAATCAAAATGCAGGTACCAACCATAATGTGCCATGTCAAGATAAATATATTAATTCTATACCTGACATACAGGAACTGCATAATATTATAAAGAATATGCGTAGCAACGCATCACCAGGACCGGATGGGCTCAATGCTGCATTTTACAAGTCGGCCTGGCCATGGATAGCACAAGATGTTCACAAACTGGTAACTGATTTCTATACTTCAGCTTCTTTTCAACAAGAACTTAACCAAACTTTCATTGCTCTCATTCCTAAAAAAAATCAACCTGTTGTGCCTCAGGATTTCAGACCTATTAGTTTATGCAACGTCATCTATAAAATCATAGCTAAATCTCTTGCTGACAGGCTCAAAAATAACCTTCCTAATTCCATTGATCTGTCTCAGGCTGCCTTCATTAAAAGTAGACACATATCTTCTAATATTATTATCACCCAGGAGATTATCCACTCCTTTCATCTCAATAATTGGGATCAGAGTGCTTTTGATCGTCTTGAGTGGGACTTCATTGTGGCCGCTCTTACCCGTCAAGGTTATCATTGGAACTTCATCCGCCTCATTCGTGCTTGCATTTCTACTCCAACTTTCTCCATCCTTGTCAATGGAGAACCCTCTAGCAGTTTTCATTCCCAGAGAGGAATTCGCCAAGGTTGTCCCCTCTCCCCCTACCTTTTTGTCATCGCCATCAACGAGCTATCCCTTCGCCTTCAGACAGAACTCCAGGATAACAACCTCTCTGGTATTACTCTGGGACCTGGCTGCCCCCCAATCCACTCCCTCCTTTTTGCCGATGATTTGATACTCTGCGGTCGTGCCTCTGTTCAGGAGGCTTTGACCATTCGCCACATTCTACAAGATTTCTCTCAGCTTTCTGGGCAAATTCCCAATTTCAACAAGTCTTCCATTCTCTTCAGTAAGAAAGTTGACAGCCAGACCAGATCCCAGATCAGCAACATTTTTCCTGTCCCCGACCTGATGCCCAACACTATGCATTTGGGTCACCCTATGATCTTCAGTCATAGAGACAAGAACAAAGCTAATGAATTCATCATCAACAAGTTCCGGGCCAAGCTTACTACAGTCAAAGCTAATAAGCTCAATCATGCTGAGAGGTTAACTTACATCCAGTCTGTCCTTGCTTCTATCCCAGTTTATTATATGTCCACTGTCCTTTTCTCTAAAACTTTTGTTGAAAAAAATCAACACTATCATTCATAGATTTTGGTGGGCTGGTGTGCAGGAGGACAACCCCACAAATCCGATTGCTTTTCGTTCTTGGGAAGATATTTGTCAGAGCAAAGAGAATGGTGGTCTGGGAATTAGAGACCTATATAGTGTTAACAAAAGCCTTATCACCCATGCTGCTTGGAACATAGCTACCAATAAAAATCCCTTTCTTACTGACATTCTCAAGGCTAAATACTTCAGTAATAGTTCTTTCTGGACTGTTACTACTAATGGCCCTCGTTCCATCTTCTGGTCTTCCATCCTGCAGGTTAAAAATGATCTCGTCCAGAACACAATCTACCAAATCCATGCTGGTAATAGTTCCATATGGTCCACACCTTGGTGCTCTCTATGGAATTCTATTCATGATCACTTGCTGCTTCCTGTCCATATCTATCCTCTGCCGAGCACTGTGTCTGATCTTTGGATTCCCAACACTCATTCTTGGAATCTTAACCTTCTTAGCAATATTTTTGACACACATGGTGTTTCCATCATCTCCCAGGTTCAACCTGTTCACAGTGAACATCTTGATATCCTTAGGTGGATCCCGGCAAAAAAGGGAGATTGCACAACTAAAAATGTTTATAGGCATTTCAGGTCCCAGATGCAAGTTCAATTGCCTCACCAAGGCTCACGTAGCATTCTTCCTCAAGTCAACCAGATCCTTCAAAGGATGTGGAAACTCAGAGAGATATCCCCACTCATCAAGACCTTCACTTGGAGACTCATAAGACGTGCTCTAGCGACGGGTGAAAGAGCAGGAAGATATTCGACTAATATAGACAAACACTGCACTGCTTGTGGTAAATTAGAAAATGATGCTCACCTTTTCTTTCATTGTGACTTTTCTAGAGCAGTTTGGTTCTCTGCAGATCCTCCCCTACGCACTGACATTTTGCCTCAAGAGGAGGATGGAGTTCAGAGTATTCTCTCAACTTTTATTACTGATTCTACTCCAACTTCCTTAATGCAAAAAATATTAGTTACCCTATGGTATTTATGGAAGGCAAGGAACGATCAAAGATTTCATAGAAAAACTTGGACACCATGGCAAGTACACCATGCGGTTGCTGGATACACCGCCACACTGAATGCAGCTTTACATGAAGCTGAACAACAGGATCAACAGAATATGCATATAAATGGTCCAGCACCAGGTATACCTTTTTCTGTTGTTGCAGGTACAACAAGTTACATGACTGGGCGCGTCCAGAATGCTAGGAATCACAACCAGCCGCAGACCCCCACACATTCTACCCATGTTGGTATGAATACTTCTATTGCAGGCACTGGATCGTCTCTGGCCCAGACGTACAGGAACACAGAGCTTTCACCACACTGTTACTCCATCCAACTACCAGCTCGCCTGCAAGGATCCAGATGTTATACTGATGCTTCAACTTTGCCAGACCAGACCTCTTCGTATCCTAGAAGAGCTGGCATTGGAATTTTCATTATTAATATGCAGGTAGATCAACCGCAAAGTATCTACATCAAGGCGGTGATCACAGACTCATCCTCAGTTGTAATGGCCGAGGCTGCAGCTCTAGCTCTGGCGGCCACAATCACCCATCACATGCATCTGCAACACACAAATTTTTTGACAGATAACCAGGAACTGGTGAACTTCTTCAACGCTTCAGACCACACCAATCCTCCGGATTGGAGAACCAAGCGCTACACTCAACAATTCGTCAACTATACCCACCAGAGGAGTATAAGCATTTACAAGATCAGGAGGTGCCAAAACCAAACGGCAGATGCTTTAGCGAGACAGGATTTGACAGACTTAGATTCTCAGTCAACAAATATATCATGTGTTTGTTCAAACCCAGCCCATGTTTATCAGGAGGCTAATCAGTGCCCTCTATCGGTTGTACTACAGTCTGTAGACAATACCACTGCACGGCTGCTTTCGGCTCGTTGCTGTTGAAATAAAAATGTCTGTTGTCAAAAAAAAACAGTGATGATCATCTGATCTGAAAATGCAAGAGAAATATATATATATATAGGATATATATATATATATAGGCATAGGCATATACGATTCTTGAGAGCTGGGATGTGGCAGTGATTGAGGATGCCAGCGCGGCGACCCAGCGATTCACGGACGTGGCAGTGCGCCTGACCTTGACGGCCTGGGACTCAGCGCTGACGCGCTCTGGCTGCCAATGCAGCGATTCGACGTCACGACGCCTCCGAGGGACCCTCCAAAGCCACCATGAACAGGATGACCATTGAGAATCATATCTACATCTAGACACATGTACTAAGGGTGTTTGGATCGAGGATCTAAAGTTTAGACCGTATCACATCGAACATTTGGATAATAGTTAGAAGGACTAAACATGACCTAATTATAAAACTAATTACACGAGAGTCTTGTTTAAGGTCATATACTAAGATCTTGTTTAGATGCATTTAAAATTTTAAAACTTTACAAGATTTTTCGTTATATTAAATTTTTGTAGGTAAATATAGATAAAAAAATAATTAATTACACAGAGTCTAAGGTTTCATACTTTTATGGTTGAACAATAATTGATAAATATAAACAAAAGTGATAAGTATTATTTTTCTAAAAGTTTTTCATCTAAAAACACTAGGAGTATACTGTTTTTAGTGGGAGCATATACCACAATACGAATATATTAAGGAGCTTGTTTCAATGTTGTTGGATTCACCTTAATCTACATGGGCTGGAGTTAATTAGGAGGTAAGAAATTGGTGTCCAAATTGGGTAGAGAATGTGGTGTGCCCGGCAAAGGTGCGCGTGGAGAGCGGTGCTCCTACCGATCGATGCGCTATGTTTGATTCTAAATAATAACTGTAACTAAACGGGATTGGAATTTGGAAGAAAAAGCAGCCGAAGGAAAGAATAGTTGACCAACTATTTTAGCATTTCATATCTATCTGTTCAATTGTTAAATGGATCATTTACTGCCCCCCTCGTGGTACGCAGACTCACAACAGAACAACTATACCGACTCAAGTCAACTGAACTGAACTAATAGTAAGAACTGAACTATTAGTAAGATATAGGCTCAAGTCACTGTAATCAACCAACTGAACTACTAGTAAGAATGTACTGTAGATGTTTGGATCATATCAATGAAACCTTGGAGTTCCAAATAGCCATCAACTCTTCCTTGCATGTACTTCAGCACGCAGCTCTGTCACGTCATCATTGTCTCTGAGCAAGTCCAACCCCAGCATCTTGACACGATCACCCAAATTGGCCACCGAGAGTACAGGTGCCTGCAGCAGCTTGCCATCAAATTGATGAATACTGTGGGCTAGCTCGGGGTTGATGAAACGACCTTTAGGGCGATCAAGCTCACGAGACACAGTGAAGTTACACTCGGTCGAGACAGTGTGGATAGCTTCAGCATGAGGGGATGCCTGAGATGAGCGGCGACGTGCTGCAGAGATGCACAGAGATGGAACACATGTCATCAAAATCGGCACTGAAGGAGCATGTCTCATCGAAGTTGTTGGCAAATCGCTTACCAGAGGACTCGAATCCATCGATGTGGCTGCCAGGCGGAGAGAGTTGGAGCCCCTTTGTTGCTGGGGAGACAGTTGAGGGCGACTCAAATCGGTCGATAGGGCTACGAGGTGGAGAGAGTTGGAGGCCCTTCGCTGTAGAGCGGTTGGCACGGTCTGCGTTCTCGTCGGCGCGGAGGTGCTTGGGGGAGAGAAGCGACTCGTTGCTGCGTCGGGGCTGGTCGGTGCCGAGTCGTTGGGTGAGGAGACGCGAGAGGTCGTCGTCGCTGCGAGAGGCGTGGCGCTCGCTGCGAGAACCCTCGTTGGTGCTGAGGAGGCGCTTGGTGGGGAGAAGGAACGACTGCTTGCTCGAGATGTCTTCGCGGGGAGAGGCCCAATCGATGCTGTGGCGCGTGGCGAGGTTACCGCGAGAGGCCGGGTCGATGCGGAGGCGTTGACAAGCCACCAAACTTCAACGTTTTTGCAAAAAATTATTGGGTGTACAAGCAAGGTTACAAAATTATACGTGAGTTCTCGAATGCTAAATATAGTTTACTTGTTCCACGCTAGCCATAGGATTTGTCGTATTAGAAAGACTGTTGGATTTTTTTTATTTTTTTTGCATGATTTTCTATTTTAGAGGTTGGCTAAATCTTGAGTTTTGCCATTGATTGTTACCAACTCTCTTGAAGTTACTCTTAAGCCTTTAAACACTTTGTCATGAAATATGAGAGTGAAAAACAAGAGTGAAAATGAATCAATAGGTAGGTCACTCACACATCCATCTCTTCTTTTTTATAGGGGAGGTGGGAGGGTATATTTTCATAATGTTCCCTAGTTGCGCTTGTATTTAGAAAAGAGTATTTATATGCTATAAACGAGCCTTAATCATTATCTCACAAAGTTTCTTGGCTATATATTTTGGTCCTAAACACACTCCTGGAGCCCATAATATTTAATATACCTAACACATAACTCAAACTAAATGATTTTCATGCGCGTTAATGTGAGAATTTAAAGAGTGATTTTTGAATCAAATATTGGGGAAGAGCGATGAAGCTTTTGTTTTTCAATGTATAAATATTGCACTCTTGTATTGTGTATCAACAAAAAAAACATATACGCAAGTTCATAACAATTCCAATGATTAAATAAGAGTTTGTTCATTTTACTTCTTAAATAGTTTAATTGTTCTAAATTGTAATACATATCTAATGAAAAATACATAATTTATGTCAAGCTAAACACATATGTCTTGCTTTACTATCAACTTGGAAATAAGGCATGTGAGGCGTCTCAAATATGTTGACTTCACCATTTTTCTCTAATTCAGATACCTCAATCACATGTAGATTTTCTATTTATTTTACATATTTAGGGGATTGCATGACAAACAAAGTATATTCTAAGTACATGTACTTAAAAAATATACAATAAATATGAAACCTTTATAAGGATAAGAAATGGAGACATTATAAGGTAAGCATTAGCTGCATAGTTGAATCACCTTAGAGTATCTCCAAGGATTTTCAAACAATCTTCTAATTTGAGGTGATATTGTGGCATATCATCTACAGTTACCTGATGCATGTCGCATTCATCCTATGGTTCATACGTCCCAGTTGAAATAGCATATCCCTCACTCGGCGCACGTAGAAAATGATATCACTTTAGTTTTACATGGTCCTTCTATGGTTATCCAGTCTATTCATTTTCTGGTTTCTCATATGGTACAGAATAAATCTTTTTCACTATCATAAATTCAGGTGAAGTGGTATGATCACTCACCAACCTTGACGACGTGGAAGAAAGGTCATGATCTCTGGTGGCGATTCCCATCTAGTGTTGCTTGGAGAGGGGTAATGCCAAACCTCGAAAGAGAAGGCGAGAAGAATTAGGAGTACTGTTGTGTGTTTGCAACAGAGCAAACAACATCGGTCAAAGTGGGGGTAACGGTGCTAGCTAAGTCGTAGTGGTGTGAGTTGATGGTAGCAGTAAGTTAACTACCGTTATGTTAGAAATCATGTTGGTATATTATACTTGAGGTCATCGTGTGATTGTATCTTATAGAGAAGAACTAAACGTTATGTTCTTCGTCTCCATTCTTACTTCTCACCCTAAACATCTAATTATGAAGCTATGTGTCGGATTTTTATCGAAACCATAAGGCTATCCTCAATGTGAGTTTCATGGCACAGTTTCAAACGCAACACAATTTTGGAAACAATGCAGAGGAGTTTCATCCCCATGAAACTCTCTCTAGTCCCATGAAACTCTCATCACCCCTCTCTTCATTAATACAGTGCTACATCATCATATTTAATGCCATGAAACTTTGATGAAACTCCATTGAGACTGACCTAAGAGGAGTCTATGAAGCCCAATAGACGTCAGTCCCAAGTTTAAGATAGAAATGGAGCGGACTTCCTAAACGACAGTCAGTCTAGAATCAATAAAATAAAAAGCAATGGAGGTTGATGTGTTTCATGAAATTTCAGATAAATATGTTAGTGTACTAGATATAGATGATACATATTATGTATTGATTTATAAAAGATGTCAAAAGAAAAAGAAACAAAAATGAAAAGAAACAAATAATAGTATAGGCTTTTGTTTTGTGGCCCATCTAAAAGGCCATTAATTTAGTCCAAACCCAACTTTCGTCCAACTTTCCTCACAGGCTGAACTCATTCTCTCGGCCCATCAGCCCAACGAAGCCCACATGAGAATACCGCCTCTTTCAGTTCCCCTCCCAGTCTGCCTCCCCGCCGCCCGCACATTAACGAAGCCCAACAAAACCTAGCTCTTTCAGTTCCGCTCCCAGTCTGCCTCCCCGCCGCCGCAGTTCGCCAGTTCCTCTCGCATTTGGGCGCCGTGCTCCTGCTTTGCCAGCGGCTCCCCCTCCCGCCCTCGCCTCCGTCCTCCGCACACCGGCCGGCGACCCTGCGGTACGTATCTACCTCTCCACTCCTGTCTCCGCTGGACCATCTACGGCACCGGGCCCCTGTGGCTTCGCTGCGCGCCGCGTGCAGCCGGCGGGGAGCGGGCGGTCGCGTCGCGCCGCTTTGGGAGCGCTCATACCCCATAGCGAAGCGCTACCCGTCAGCTTAGTGTTTCAACGCGCTGAAGCTTGCGCTTAGTGCCGCTTTTTGGAACCTGTGTACAGGTGTGCACCCATGTCCCCTCACCGGATCCTCCCGGGTGAGTCTGACGAGGCTGCGGCGGCGGAAGAGAGCGACTCTTCGGAGGATGAGGTGAAGCA
Organism: Microstegium vimineum; assembly: GCA_022036555.1. Taxonomy (NCBI): domain Eukaryota; kingdom Viridiplantae; phylum Streptophyta; class Magnoliopsida; order Poales; family Poaceae; genus Microstegium; species Microstegium vimineum. The sequence goes on along the minus strand of CM039131.1, from coordinate 58,461,338 downwards.
TTTGCGCTCTTAGTGTCTGCGTTGCTTAAGCTACTGGTTTGCAGACTCTTTTGTTCAGTATTTTGTTTTTTGAGTATTTGAGGTTAACGTGAGCTAAATTTCGTGTTGTTTGCAGGTGGCGCCAAGGAATACAGTGGGAGACGTGCCTTTGGAGTGGTATAAGGACGAGGAGCACATTGGGTATGACATCGATGGGAGGAAGATCAAGAAACGTGATAGGGAGGGGCGCATTGAAGCCTACCTCAGGAATGCAGATGATGCCAAGAATTGGTAAGGCTTGAACTTGCTCTGTTGCAGTCACTCAATCAGCTGTTGTCAGTTCTGACCAGTCTTGAATGGATGAATGATCAAGCTTTGAGATTCCCTCATAGTAATGACAGATACTCCTACTTATAATGCCATAATATATTTGTATATGATATTAGGGATAATTTGCTCCGGCGGTAACTGTACAGAAATTTTGTAAGCTGGAAAACAACATCAGCATATTATAAACAAGTTGTCCTGGAATTATCAAGTTCAGATTGGCAGCTGATGCCCAATTTACACATCTTTGGGGTATTGCTGAGCTAATTTTTCCCTTGTATTTTTGGCGTGTTAGTGTTAACAATTTGTATCCAAACTTGTGTTTTTGGAGGCTGCAGAGTTAAAACATCTCTAAGCAGAATGAGCTAATTAGAGATATGAGTGTGGCCATGGCTAATACATGAGATTTCCATCATTAAAGAGTGTTTTTACAATCTGATTTCAGCAGATTAATTGTAATTGTTGGGATAATATCTTGTGCCAGCTTCACCGGGTCTTGGTTGATATGCTGACATCTATAATGGATTCTGTTATTGAATTCATCCTACCCAACAATGGCCTGTATGAATTTTTAGCGTTAAACCTTGTTTACACACTGGACCAATTACGGCCTTGTTTGGATGCCCATGTTCCATCTCAATCCATTTATGTTGGGGTGGGTTGGTACCAGCAACACATATGAATTGAAGTGGATACACGAGCATCCAAACAAGGCCTACAGTGGTTTGTGTGACCTAAATGTTTAAATGCTGGGATTAGACCTGGCTTTATGACATGTACAGTAGAGCTAGTAGCAAACAAATACTTAACAGCCAAAACATTGATTCATTTTGAGTGAAGAGAGGATGGAAGTCATAGAGTTGCTAAATATTTGTAGGCTCATCCTGCTTGGGGATTGGGCCTTAGTATTTGTTAGATCCTAGTGTGTCATACATTGACATGTCGTTCTTCTTATACTTTGATTGTATTTGACCATCTTTCTGTACTCTAAATCTTACAACAGGACATTATTTGTGTGGTTCAATCTAGCTGCATGGCATTTCAGTACATTTATATAGTTTTTCTAAGAATATGGATTAAAAGATGTCATTGACAGTCACTTTGATTCAGTGCTCCAGACTATACACATAGATCTTTCTCCTCTGAGAACCATGTGATTATTCAAATACGGAAAATCTGGATCTCCCTGTGCCAGTTAGCAGATGCATCTGATTGTTTACCTTGTGAAATTTCTTTATCCTTACACCTAATACCATTTAGTTGTTTGCATTTGGTTTTCTTTTTCTTGCTCATTTAACTTAATCTTATAATTTTTTTTCTTCCTCACCAAATGTAGGAGAAAGATCTATGATGAGCATAATGATGAGGAGGTTCAGATTACAAAGGATGAGGCTAAGATAATTAGTAGATTGTTAAAGGGAAAGACTCCACATACCAATATTGATCCATATCCAGTATGTACTACAATCCTTATCTATAATATTACTCAAGGTGCTAAGTTTAGATCTTAAGTAAATGATCATCCAACAACCTAGTATTATATTTGTGGATGCATGAGTTGTTTTGTTAAAACTTTCATACTAAGATCTCCTTTTGCCGTTAGTCTAAGTACTGTAATGGTTGCCTATTTCTTGCTGACATGTGGCCTGTTTACAACTTAGTTTCACTAATAATAACCAATTGATCTGCACATGATATACACATATAATTTTGAATTCGTTATGCATGGTGCCAATGATTGCTATCTAGATTCATGCAAATGGAATGCTCTTTTACAGTTAGATGATTTATTTTTGTTTCTCCATATGTTTATAGTGCACGAATGTGGACTGATTAACTTTTATCCTAGGATTATGTTGATTGGTTTGAATATGAGGATAAAGGTCATCCGCTTTCTAGTGCCCCTGAGCCAAAGAGGCGATTTGTACCTTCAAAGTGGGAGCAGAAGAAGGTATATCATCCATTCATCTCTCTCTCTCTCTCTCTCTCTCTCTCTCTCTCTAGACCATTCTCTTTATTTGGTTTCAATTTTTTTCCAAGACTGCTTGGATCATGAATGTCTTATTATTAATTTCTTCTCAGGTCTCTATACTGATTCATTTGAATAATTTATCCCATTGAGCAGTGCTATGCAATGATCTAATGAATAGTCATGAGTTAAATATTCAATTATCTTTTATGATGATTAGTTATCGTTTATTCTCTTTTCTTTCTAATTTCAGTATACTACTTCATTTTACGTTGTAATTAGAATGTTTCAAAATCAGGGACCAAGCTGATAAAATAAAAGACATTTAAGCAATGGCTCAACACTTTGTGGTGTTGTCCTGCCACACTGATTATGGGATAATCTATGTGTCTTGGTAATCACCTGCATGGGTAGTGCAAATCTATTAATATCCTAGAGTTACATTAAAGAACATTTGAAAGAATGTAGTCACATGCCATCACACATTTCTGGTAGATATTTGGTTGCCTAGGCAGTGAGGTGCTGGTGACTGCTAGGGACGACAGGATGAGACAACCCATGAAATAGACAGTTTGGGAGGGTGGAACTAGATTGTTTCATTGTTTATCACTTCATTGTAACCTGTAAGCAGCTAAGCATATCTTCTTATCGTAATGATTGCAACTAATTTATTTAGAGTTAAGCTCGATTATTGCTGGAATTGGAGCATATTGCTATAGTATGACACAGTACTGTTTACTGGTTCAGTCTCTCTGCGTAACCCATACACCAGCCCACCTAGGCCTATCATCATTCCACATATGCAGTCACAAATTCTGTGTCTCAGTTATGGATTCACTAGTGAATTTGGGAGATTACATACTTACTGTTATTCTGTTGCGGTGCTTCTTTTTTGTCTGAACAGAGACAGAATCTTGCATTGCATCCTGCAGTAATCACAGGGCTTGCTTTGGATCTTCTCTTTTAAACTGCTCCATGATTGTATTGCATTTTAAGTTATTTAAATTACCCCTTGAGCACATGCATTCTGGTGGTAGGTTGTTAAACTTGTAAGAGCCATTCGTAATGGATGGATAAAGTTTGACAAGCCCAAGGAGGAACGTAACTTGTATCTATTATGGGGAGATGAAACTGATACAACAGACAATAAGAGGCATGGATTGAGCTACATTCCTCCTCCTAAACCTAAGTTACCAGGTGTGTTGACATTCCTTTTTTCAGCATTAGTCACTTCTATAATAATCTTTGAGAAATTATTGGAACATGTTTCACTTAGTGCTCATGTACTATATAATTTGCTATTGATTCTTCATGGTGTCTCCAGGTCATGAAGAGTCATATAATGCTTCCATTGAATACATTCCTACACAAGAGGAAATAGATTCATACCAGCTTATGTATGAGGAGGATCGCCCAAAGTTCATTCCGAAACGGTACTATCTTCCTTTTTATTGTCCATTGTCTTACATCGTCTCAATCATTTTGACTTTTTGAGTTGTGCGGTTCACCAGATTCGAGTCCCTTCGAAGTGTACCCGCATATGAGAAGGCATTGAGGGAAGGTTTTGATCGGTGTCTAGATCTTTATCTCTGCCCTAGAACCCGCAAAAAGCGTGTAAGTTGAGCCCCTATGTTATTTTTATGCATTTTATTGCTTTAAAAGACAATATTTGTCTCTAAATGTGCCAATCATTTGACAATGCCAGATAAATATTGATCCTGAGTCACTCAAGCCCAAGTTACCAAGTAAAAAGGATTTGAGGCCATACCCGAAAACTTGTTATCTTGAGTTCAAGGGCCATGCAAGTCCTGTGAAATCCATTTCGGTTGAAATTACAGGGCAGTGGCTTGCATCTGGTATGCGCCATTGTTATTTATTTTCTGCATTTATCTGAATATACATGCACAGAACGTATTAATACTCAAATGGGGTGATATTAACTAATACAATGAGAACTGCAATGTTGAACTCACATCATCTGGCTTAAAATAGTAGCACTAGCTATATCTCAGTCATTTATTTTGCAAAAGTAATTTATATTTTGGTCAGCTTGGATTGTAGAGAAATGCCGACTGCCAAGCTCATTTTAGTTGCATATAGAAGTGTGGTAATATTACATGGCCTAATCCACATGGGAAGGGTGGTGAAGAGTATCCTAATCTAATTACTAAGCAAATCCTGTGGTTGATATTTCTTAATCAAGCCAAATAGTTCTTATATGGGTTATAAACTGTATAGTATGATATGTGAAAAGTAGTAAACCAAAATTGCTTTTTAAAAACAGTTGCAGCTGGCCAGCTGCTAAGTTGACCTAAAACTCGGGGGCTCTGTTTTAGTACACATGGAATGTTGGTAACCTGCATTATATAAGGTTAACTGACTTGAGCAGGTTTCTCCACTTTAGAAGATCATTTCATAAAAATGAGTGTGACAATGCTAAGTTACAATTGCTTCTTTCTGAAGGTTCTTGTGATGGTACAATTCGTGTTTGGGAGGTTGAAACTGGTCGCTGTCTTAAAGTTTGGAACGTTGGAGGTGATGTCCGTAATATTGCCTGGAATCCTTCACCGGATAGGCCTATTCTTGCTGCTGTCGTGTAAGCCCTTCGCTATTATCATATGTGTCCTTTCTGTAGCCTTTTTGTATTCTTCTCATTCATTTTATTTGGTGCAGTGGACATGACCTGCTACTTATTAATCCTGAGGTGGGGAATGAAGAAATACAAATGAGGGTAAAAGATCTGCTCAAGATTGATGAAATGGCTCCTCAAGATGATACTGGTGTGTTGAATTGATAGCTAATCAATGTTTCCAGTGTCTACCGCCTTTTTCAGTCTTCTTAAATACTATAATTATTCTTTAACAGATGACAAGAAACCAGCTGTGAGGTGGATGAAGCATGAAAACCTTGATGGGATCACCTTGATTCATCAAAAGGTCTGATATTTATTTTTAATCTTTTTTTACTCTTTGGACAAAATAACTTGTTTTCTTTGCTTACCAGTTTATTTCTTGCTTAGGCCGTGTCAAATGTGGAGTGGCATTACAAGGGAGATTACTTCACCACAGTTGTGCCAACTGATATCCTTTATGAATCATGTCTTGTTGATTCTGTTTTATTTCCATCTGTTCTAAATTCCTTTTTCTTTTCAAGTGTGGAACCTCTCCATTTGTAGGTATGTTCATGTGCATGGTCACATTGAATATTCAGCACCAATGATATCATAGTTTTAATTTCCCCATTCAATTGTACACCTTAATTCCATCGTACGCGATACAAGAGCTGTATTGTTGCATCAGCTCACGAAAAAGCACTCGCACCATCCTTTCCGTAAATTGCCAGGCCTTCCTGTTGCTGCAACATTCCATCCAAGTCAGAAGATGTTCTTTGTTGCTACTAAGAAATTTGTTCAGGTTTATGATCTCCAAAAAGCTCAGTTGGTAAAGAAGCTGGAGTCAGGTCTCCGCGAGATTTCCTCCATCTCTATCCATCCTGGTGGTAGGTCACAAGTCAGCTTGTTGTGAATTTTGAAATCTTCTAACGAGTTGCTTCAAACTGATTGCATCTGTTGGTAGCAAAATATCAATATTTGTGGTTAAGTATTGTGATTACTTCTTGTTTCTTTTGTAGGTGATAATGTTATTGTCGGAAGCAAAGATGGAAAACTATGCTGGTTTGATACTGATCTGTCTACCAGACCATACAAGACTCTAAAGTATGGTTCTTCTCTTATTTCAATCCTTTTTTGAAAATAAAAAGGACAACTAATTTTTCAAGATCTTCATATAAGATGCAGCTTGATTTTCATGTGTTCTACTATATTTAGAGTGCTGATGGTCTAATGTGTTCCACTATATTAATTTCTTCTGTCTACTTTTCTTAGGAATTTATGCCAACTTAATATATTGATAAACGTGTTGCAATATTTGTTAAACATGGGCTATATGTTTGCTGTGCCTGGTTGGCGTGGTTACTGCTTGCACTTTTACAATCGTCATCAAAACCATTATTTGTCCACTGCCTCATGATGGCCAAATTATTCTCAAAATTCCCACAGTTGTCTGCCAGTCTTGTCTTTGATTCTTGCTTTTTTTTTTCATTTTGAAATACCAATAACTTATTTGCCAAATTTCAGGATCCATTCTAAGGATGTTACCAGTGTTACCTTTCACCGAAAGTACCCTCTTTTTGCCTCATCCTCCGAGGATTGTACTGCCTATGTGTGCCATGGAATGGTCTATTCTGATCTTAACCAGAACCCACTTATTGTACCATTGGAAATTCTTCGTGGCCATTCTAGTTCAGATGGAAGAGGTAATCATGTCACTACTTCAATGATTTTACACTCGTCTTAAACCCAACAATGAGGATACATCATTATGTATAATTCTGTTTTAGTGGGACACTAGTACATAGTCAAAATAGTTTTATTTCCTGCTAGATTGACTGTGTTCATTGGATCTGTTGATCTTAGTTTTTCTTGGAGATGCATAGCTGTGAGTGCAAAGATGATATTCATGGCATTGCTGACTAGGACTTGCTTTGTATTCTTTGGGAAAAAATATTATTATGTTTATTTATTTATACCTTGATACATGCATATTATGTTGCTCCGCCTCCCCAGATATCCCGAGGCAATATTTAATCATTTCTCTGGGTTTGCAGGGGTTTTGGACTGCAAGTTCCATCCTAAACAACCATGGTTGTTCACTGCTGGTGCAGACTCTGTGATTAGACTATACTGCGACTAAGCATTCCTGCAAGGATTCATGATTCTGCGAGGCAATAGCCTGTCGTTGGGCCTCAGTATGGTGATGATTGCTATATTCTGGTATGAAGTCCCCCAACTGAATCTTGCATAATGTGGCAGTTGGATTGGTGCACATGTGTAAAGCCATCAGGCTCGTAGCAGTTTTGATTCGATTGAGTGGTGGATTCTATTATGCGGGTACGGCTGCTCTGAAAAGGAACATTCAAACAGCGGGCAGGGTGTTTCAGAGTCTGAACACTGTAACAGGAATATGAAAACAACACTTTGAACAATCTTTCAATTCAATGACCTTTCCCAACTAGAGTATTTTCATTCTCCTCCCTTTACTAGGTTATCATCAAATCCATATCAGCTAAACAAGGATTTGGCTGAGGCAGGTAGGGCATGGTTCACCGGCCGCTTCTCAAATAAAGCTGGGCACCCGCAGAGTTCTATGTATTTTTTTTAACATTTTAATAGAAAAAAGAAAGAAAAGCTAGCTCTTCAAAGATCTAGACTCATATCATGTGCTACAAGCCATTATTAAAAGCTAGTACTTAATTTATACCATTGTGGATGCCCCTATGTTGACATGTTTTAGTGGTGCCTCTGCCTCCCAGGAATCTTTACACACATCATTGATTGATTATGAAAACCTTTTCTCTGTTCAAACTTGCCCCCAAATGCCCAACTGACTTTTGTATGAGCAACAACATGCGGTTGAAAATAATACGCAGCAATAAAGGTTTGTCCATAGGGCCATGTTCATGTAGCAATAATACGCAGAATAGGCAACATAGACCTCAGGGAGGAAACTTCAATTCACGCTAGCTAAGTCGGTCTGTGTGGGGGCCTCTGTAAGCAATGTAATTTTTGATGGGCCACGTGGTGTTTGTATGTTGTATGGCCTGATTTGCCATAGCAATAAGGAATTTAATGGGCTGCGATTTCGTCGTGGCTTGTGGATTTTTTTCTGCTTACTTTGGCCTGCTATATAGTGGGATTCCCTACCCAATTTTTGGAAAATCTTCTGGTTGCCGTCGCTTTTTTTACTTGCGCTGAAATCGCTGATGAATGAATGAACTGTGTAATTAACACATGTTCGGTCTTAGCATGTGTTTGGAACGATGTCCCGTTCCCCGTCTAGCTCGAGCCTCTAGCTAGACACTGACCGAGGCAAGACTCGCGGGACTAGAGCTACCTGATGCCTGCCCAAGGGTACTCTGTCTGAACAATCTTCACTCCTATTGCTATTCCTATTGCTATTGCTATGTTCAGAGATTTCATCCTTCTTCCCCCTTCGGTTATCAGGTTATCGGTCATCGATAACGAAAGTGAGTGTCACATTCTTCCGGGGACTTACATTTATCGCCATTACTAGTTGAAGATAACAGTATTACTAGTGACGATTTCAAGTACGGTAAATCAATCAAGCAACTCGAATTCCGGCCTTGTACAATTCACTGAAGCTCGCAACGGGTCCACGGTGAAGAAACAGCAAGCTACTGTACACACTTGAAGAAGCTAGAACACGTGGTGTTATTTACACTCGGGAAATGGCATGCAAAAAGGCTGAGGAATTGTCCGGCGATCGAATTGATCGATCGCCCGGAACTGAAGTGCTGCTGCAGGTAGCGATCAGTAGGAGATGTCGACGAGCGCGACCATGGCGTGTGCGACGACGGCATCCCCGTGCGCCCTCTGGTGCACGGCGCGGAGCGAGGCGTACCGGTGGCTCGCCGGCTGCAGCACGGGCACGGGCACGGGCACGGCGGCCCGGGCGGCGGCGGCGTAGCGCCGCAGCTCGGCGTCGTAGAAGGACGCGACCCCGCGGAGCGCGATGCACGCCCGCGGCAGGTGGCGCGCGAGCGGCAGCGCTAGGTTGAAGGGCCACAGCAGGAACGCGAACTGGAACGCCTGCAGGAAGCCGGCCGCCACCGCCGGCACGGCCAGGAGCGCCACGTGAACCGGCATCGTCGATGAGATGACAGATGAGCCACCCACCCAACGCTGCTCCCTCTGCTAGATGATGATCGGTGTCTGCAGTCTTCTTGCTTGCTTGAACTGGACCTGTCTATCTATCTACTCCCTGTGTGCTTGCCATGGCATGTCTTTATTATGCCCGACGAGCGAGGACGACCTGATCGACAAGCCATGGACGGGGGGACATATACGTACCTTGCTTGCGGACAGGGGCGAGGGGGTTCTCTTCTCTTCTCTACATATAATTGGTCCGCCACTGCTGATTGTTTTGGACTAGCTAGCTGGATCTGGATTAACGAGAGATTCTTCAACTTAGCCCTCTGCCAATCTTGCCGATGGATCGATGCTGCCGGTCACAGACAGATTAATCTAGATGGCCGGCGATATCACACTGTTCTTTTCTGACGTCTGCTTCTGCGGGGAGATTATTCTCTCGAGGGTCCGATGTCACGTCGTCGTCGTTTTCTCCGTTGGGGGCAGGACACACGAGGGGTTATTATTCATTCATTTGTTCTGGACCTACTCCAAGCAATAATAGTAACAGCACAGTATGTTTATTTTAGGGACAGAGTAAACTCTGGAGTGGAAGGCATGGCTTGATGATGGTCTGATCTCTGTTCGGATCGTAACTTGTAATTAATGCAGTCAGTGTGAGCCGACCTACTACCTCTCACATGAATATCACACACGTACGAATTAAAATTCTGGTCCCCATCGCACTACTTCAGCAGTAGTTATGTGCGGCACGGAGGAAGTATTTTTTTACGAATAAATAATATTTTTCTCTCAAAACAAATCAGTATAAATATTTAACATAAATTAAATTTTAGCAAAACGAACAGTTATGACTAGAGGAGTGAACTCTCCCACAAGTTGGCTGAAAAAAAAGAAGTGCAAAAGTGGCAGATCTAGAATTTTAACCAAACATATGTTGTAAAATTATTTTCATGTACTTTACCAGCTTGGTAAATAATTATAAATTTCACAACATAACTCAGTAGATACTGAATAACAATATATGTTTTATGGCCTATTGGATCGACTATAAGTAATTATTAGCTACAGCTAAAAAATAGCTCAAATTAATTTGAAGTTGGCCGGCAAGTTGGCAAACACATTTTAAATCATGGTCAGTCTGAAGTCTGAACCAACCAAATTTCTTTTATGACCATGTTGAAGCAAAAGGAAAAAAAAGGATTTGAACGTTAACCTAAAATATGGATTTTTTTTTATGAAACAGGAGGGACAAGGAGCCCCTACTTAAATTTTATTAAAATGCAGAAAGTAAAGATAACAAACTAAAATAGAGAAAAAAGAGGAAAGACACAAAGCAAAGAGCAGAGAGTAGACGGGCAGAGGGAGCTAAGGAACAAGAAAGGGGAAGGAGGAAAGCAAGACTGAAAAAATTCAGGTTCTCCAAATCAAACTAGAAGATTTATCCATTCCTGAATCATTGGAAAGTACTTTTTCTTTGCTCTGCAAACTCAATCTTCAAGATAGCTCTTCCGGCTTGAATGGATGGTTGTACTTGCCTGAAGATAAAGTTATTCCTGGACATCCAAATTGCCCAACATTGAAGGATGATGATTTCCATAAAGAATTTCTGGTTAATTTGATTCTTGAAGGATTCCAAATTCTGAAATGGGATCAGGTTCTGATCAACATGAAGACTAATTAGGTTCCAGCTCTGTGATGCAAAAGGGCAGCTAATAAAAAGATGATCAATGGTTTCCTTCACTTGTGCATTACACAGGACACGGTTGAAACTTTCCAAATCCATATTTCTTCTTCTTAGCATGTCTCTGGTGTTTAACCTTCCCTTGAGGATGAGCCAGGAGAAGACTCTGTGTTTATTTTGACAAGAACTTTTCCAGAGCCATTTAAAAGCAGCATGTATGGGCGAGTGTCCACTCATTTGTTTATAAGCTTTTGAAGGAGAGAAATAAACTGAGTCTCATATGTAACTCCAGACATCCTTTTCTTCCGTGTCATGAGTTGTTTCCATGATCTGCTGAAACTGTAGAAATTGATGAAAGGCTTCCCGACAAGTGAAAGAGATTTTGCTAATTCTCTATAGCTTTTGCTGTTTTCACTGAGATATTTTTTATCTTTTGCAAAAGAGAAGAGTTCAGGGAATCTTAATTTAAGAACAAAGTCTCTCCACATATCAGACCAAAGAAAACAGGTTCTCCCATCCTGTAGATTCACTTTTGCTAAGCCTTTATAAGTGTTCATCAGTTTGATGATATCCTTTCAACAGAAGGATCCTTTTTTATTATTTATAGGTATTTTTCCATCTGTATAGTATTTTCCATTTGTATAGTAAGATTCCCACACGAAATTCACCCATGGAATGTCTTCTCTATTGAAGAACTTGTGAAGAAATTTAAGTAGAAGGGCATCATAATTATCAGATACCAGATTACTTGACGATTGTTGTAAGCACGTCTTTGTTCCAGTCATTCATGACTTATAACCAAATTAAAGTATATAGTCAGTCTGAAGTCTGAACCAACCAACATCGCATGCATCTAGTATTGCTGAATAATCAATACTGCTGTACGTATCAGGTACGCGTACACGCCATTGAAATAACGACTCTGAAATGTGGTCATAGCATAACTCTACGTACATATTATGTTCTCTGATATGATATCAGTAGTGACGGAACGAATTCTCTATCACATGCAAAACGAGAGGAAAAAAAAACTGTTGCGTTGTCCAGTTCTGCGGTTGGCCAAAACATAAAAAGAAACCGAATTTGGAATCCCTCCCTAGCCTGCCCAGTTCAAACCGATGTTTTGTTTGCATTGGCCACGGCATGAGGGCATTTAATTGTTATTTGAACAAAAAGATCACAATAAACTTTTGGTAAAAGTTCTGTCTTGGGCATCGCATCTACTACTGTACAGACTTGTCCCCATCAAGCGGCACCGGCAGGACTATTTCTGGAAGGAGCAAAAGACCTGAAAGAGAAGAACCGATGGTTGGCCATTTCTGCAACATATATCCCGTCTATTCAGAACGGATGCGGGCCAGCCCCGTCAGTACTAGCTCTAGATGCATACAGTACCACGGAGGGTTTTGTTTTCTTTAACAAAAACAGACGCGGTGCCTAGCTACATACGTACATATCTGAATCTGAATAAGAACAACACACGACACGTGCGAACAGATCATGCAAGAAGTTGGTTCAGGATAAGTGTAATTATTTCACATGGGTGGCGTCCGGACAGATGGGATTAGTAGGTTCGTGACAGGTGCGTGCAGTCTCGCCAGGATATATATTTGCAAGAGATCGATTCCGCAAGCACCGCGTCGCTTTCCGTTCCGTGGGCATGCAATCAAGCGGGCCGGCGGTGCATGGTCGTTTCTCCACGTTTTTTTTTCTTTTCCTTTGGATGGCTCGGCCTTTCTCGGCTCCAAGGGCCGCTTTATTTTGGGTGTGTGCTGGCCTTTCGGAGATCCCCGGATCCCTTGATCGGATTTCGGTTATCTCAGAAGTACGATCTGCTGAGTGTGCAAGGATATACCCATAAATAGTATTTGGATCAGATTGTATGTGTTATGTCTATAGAAATTAGACGAAACCTACAAACGAAACCTATAATTTTAGTATAAAATATATGTAATGACTATCGTCTGAAAAAAAAACTAAAATTCAAAAACTTGAAATTTAGCAAATTCTAATTAATTAAGAAGGAAGAAGTTTTGGAGGTAAGTTGACCCCTTACTAGTGTGAGAGGTGCTACCATGTACAGCAGATCACATAACGTGCTAAATACTTGTCACAATATATCTTCAGAATTCTTACTTCTTGGAGTCGTTGCTTCGGATCTTGTTTCCCCCCTGTGCGAAAGCGATTTTTTTTGAAAAACTGCAACTACATTTGTAGAACATTAAATTAGGTTTATTAAATCCACCATGCATAAGAAATATATATTTAGATGAAGTTAGGGAATTTTGATTTAAAGAGAACTCGAGCAAATCGGTGTTGCTTGATCATGCTAGATCGCGCTTTGCGATGAGCCCAACAATATCTCAAGTCATGAGCACCAAAACTCTGACCTCATGTTAACCTTTTTCTGTACACTGTCACTTGAGGGTTCCCGTTCCACGACAGATTATAAAATTACTCTTATAAAATTTTGCACAAAAATAAATACAATATTCAAATGTGTTATGTGTAGTATGTAAAAAGACTTACGAAAAAGAAGAGAGCATGTAGAAAGTCAGAGAACCTAAACGGACACGCAACAATAAGAAATAAAATATCTGGAGGGACGAAACTATGTTGAGGAATCAAGAAATGGCATGCTAACCTAGCCGATCCAATAGGCAAGAGCTACACACGACCCTTGCAGATCAATAGATGTCGTCGAAGGCGAGCATCGGAGCATGGCATGGGCGACGGCATCGGCATCCTCGCGCGTCCTCGCCACGCCGCGCGCCGAGGAGGATTTGGCGGCGGGGTCCTGCTGTTGCTGCTGCTGGCCCAGCTGGCTCCGCGCCTGCAGCAGCTGCACGCCACGCCGGGCGCCGGCGATGTAGCCCCGGTGGCCGGCAGCGTAGAAGAACACACGATGCCCCGGGGCGTGATGCAGGCCCACGGCAGGTCGCGTGCCAGCGGCAGCGCGAGGTTGAGTGTTGAACGGCCAGAGAAGGAACGCGAGCCAGAACGCCTTCAAGAACCCGGCCGCCACGGCCGGCACGGCGAGGAGCAGCATGTCTGTGAACCGCCGCCGTCTGTGTGGTGGAGTATGTACGTCTATACGGCAGCTAGAACCACCGCGCGCTACTGCATGTGCTTGCATGTAGAAATGGCATGGAATGCTAATCGCTAACCTAACCGGTCCAAGAGCAACACACGACCCTTGCGGATCAGTGGATGTCGTCGAAGGCGAGCATGGCATGGGCGACGGCATCGGCATCCTGGCGCGTCCTCGCCACGGCGCGAGCCGAGGAGGAGGAGGACGACGACGACGACGAGGCGCCGTCCTGTCGCTGCTGCTGCTGTTGGCCCAGCTGGCTCCGCGCCTGCAGCAGCTGCACGCTACGACGGGCGCCGTCGACGTAGTTTCGCAGGCCAGCGGCGTAGAAGGACACGATGCCCCGGAGCGTGATGCAGGCCCGCGGCAGGTCGCGCGCCAGCGGCAGCGCCAGGTTGAACGGCCACAGCAGGAACGCGAGCTGGAACGCCTTCAGGAACACGGCCGCCACGGCCGGCACGGCGAGGATCAGCAGCATGTCAACCGCCGGCTGTGGACTGTGTGGAGTCTATGCGACTATGCGGCACCACCGCCGCGCACTACTGCATGTGCTTGCATGTAGGAGCTGCCGCCTGCAGGTGCTTGCATCCGTCTCCTGTCTCCACGGTGGGCAAAGTATTAGTATCCCTCTATACGGCGGGCAGGCATGCATGACTATAGGATATTAAGGCATGCATGACTATAGGATATTAATATTAATATTATTCGTAGAGCTCGACTATTTGAAATTTTTTAATGGAGTTATTTTTGATGGAGATGGAATATGTAGTGCTGAGATGTAAGAAACGATATGTTTTTTTTAATCTAGTTGTCAGTGTAAATAAAAAGACATTTCTCTCTCTTCTATAATATATCTTTTTAATTTTTGGTTGGTTGGTTGACAAGAAATAATGGTTCTCGTGAAGAAACTACTCCGAGTAGCTAGGCATCGGTGTCTAACAAACACAATGGACAAGCACGACAAGTCATCGACGAGGACGAGCTATATATGGACGGAGAGATGCCGAGGTACGCTGGTCTCATATAGTTGCAGTTCATCTCTGTTAATTGTACGGAGTAGCTGGTTTAGCAGACTCTTCTACCCCGTTAACCCTCTAGACCAGGTGCAGCTTGCGCATGATGTTGTTCTCCAATCTAGCGCTGGCTCCGATCGAGAGAGAACGAGATAGAAGAAGTCCCAGTTTTAAATTGGGACAATGCGAGCCACGCATGCACGCCTTTTAATTATCAACT
Source organism: Microstegium vimineum (assembly GCA_022036555.1). NCBI lineage: Eukaryota > Viridiplantae > Streptophyta > Magnoliopsida > Poales > Poaceae > Microstegium > Microstegium vimineum. The sequence continues at coordinate 58,446,328 of CM039131.1, read as the reverse complement.
GAACGGATAAGTCAGCATCTCACATGCTGTGCCAGAATTATATACACCTAATATATATATGTTTTCAAAAAAGAATTATATACACCTGAGGCCAGCAGTATAAAAAAAACTAATAATGCATGTTTTGTATTTTTTTCCTAACAAATATATCAATTGGGTGTACAGTAGATCTAAGCAACACTACAGCCTAAGATTCAATCGATTAATCAGTGTTCATATATTGGGTGTACTGATCACAAGCAAAGTGCAGGATCGGTCAGGTATATATTTGCACAAGATTTGACATCTGAGCCCCCACACCACCACACTGCATGGGAAAAGTTGGAGAGGAACGAAGGTGAAGAACATTCCACATGCACACCAACTTGGTTGTTCCAGTCCACGGAGTTGCATTTTCTTTCTCGGTCCATCAGTTCATGTGGTGTGGTATCCTACATGGAGGAGTACATGCATGCATACGGGCGCATCGTCGTTTCCCAGCGTTTTTCTGGTCCCTGTCAGAGGCGATTATGTGTTGCCCTTTCTCGACCCGAGGAGCTAGCTAGCTGCTCACATGGAGATGGAGGCCATAAAATTTTCGAATTCAGTCGAACAAAATTCTGACAAAATTCATCACTTGTATATTACCACCCACAGTTGCATGCATTTTAATTTTTAAACAATCTCGGATCCAGATCTTTTCGGTGTTATCAAAAATCATCCTACGAAAAAGAAGCTAACCAAACGATCGAGCAATGGATTGACTAGCCGGAGAGCAACGAAGATCCTAAGCTAAGCAAATAAGAAGGGCGGGCGGCATGCACAACGTACACGCGCGCCTGCATGCCTGGCCGTCGTCGACTCGTCGTCCGTGCATGGCGCCGGTGCGCGCGTCAGTCGGAGATGCTGAGCATGGCGTAGCGGACGTACTCGTCGACACCGCCGCGGCTCCCGCTATGGTTCCAGGCCGCGCCGCGCGCAAGGGCGTCGTTGAGCCACGCGGCGTGCGACGCGAGCACGCCGTACAGGACGGCGAAGGCCTCGGGGAGGTGGCGGGCGAGCGGCAGCCGGAGGTTGAGCGGCGCCGAGAGGTTGAACACCTGCATGAGACCCCTCGCCGCCACGAACGCCAGCAGGTGGAACCCCATCGTCGTCGTCTCGTCGAAGCCGAATCCGAGTCAGCACCGGCCGGCCGCCGGCGCGCGTGAGCTCGGTCGCCTTGGTACGGTACGGTGGCTGTGTCGTCGTCGTCTCGTCGACTCGTCGTCGTCTCTTGTTGGCAGCTGCTAGCGGGAAATAATGTCTGCCCGGCCCGGTCGCGTGCACTTGTTCTGCCGACGGGCGGCTAATCCCAGCTTGAGCTCGACTGCGCTGCGGAATGCGGCGTGTGTCGTCCTTGCGGGTTAAGTAGGCAAAGAACGTCGCCCCAGGACGGCAGGCAACGTCGCTGCCACGCTGGTGGTGCCGTGGTGGGGGTGCCGGGGGCCGACGGGGTTGCGGCCTTCCCCAGTTGCGAGCGGCAACGGAACGAGGGGAGGCAGCCACCGGCTTGATGACTAGGACGAGTTGTTGGTTTTGGGCAAGGGCGGGCCGGGGTTTTCGTTGGTTCTGGATAAGAAAGCACCCCCACGGTTGTACGTGCTTTTTATGAGAGTACCTCCAATGGTTTTGCATATTTTAATTGGTAAAATTGAGAGTTTGTCAAGTCTTAAATAAATATGGCAAAGATAAAAAGAGTCAATCTCCAATGATTTAGTAAAATTGACTTAACAATTAACAAAATTGACTTGACAATTACCAAAACTGTGGAAATTGTTGCGGCGATTACCAAAATGGTCCAGCACGGAAAATGCAAAGCCTATTTGCCAAACCGTTGGATATAAGTTTTTTAGACTTTTTTTGCAAAAACAAGAATGCAAAGCTCATTTGCAAAACCGTTGAAGATGCTCTAATACACTTAAATGTGCATTATACTTAGATATTAATAAAAGAAAAAAATAGAGCATTAAGTACACATTATGTCTATTTTTACCTAAGTTTGACTACTCGTTTTATTAAAAATTTATAAAAAAATAAGAAAATTTAAATTATTTTTCAAGAACTTTTATTATAAAGCATACAGGTCACGATTAAAAATATATATTTTATATGATTTTTTAAGTAAGATGAAAGGCTAAATTTTAAGATAAAAAGTCAAAATATTTTATAATTTAAGATGGATGAAAATAACCGGTTGACATACCATTAAATTTAACATGAAGAAACATGTATAGACCCTTATTTTTTTTTGAGAGAACAGGAGGGGCTTGCACCCCCTACTGAGCAAGAGGGGATAAAAAAGAGAGAACAAAGAAGAACCTAATTACAGTAACTAAATCTCAGGGAAATATTTTTTTCTTTGTGTGAAACAAGAGCAGGCCGAAGACCTTCATGAAGATATGCTTGCATCTTTGGCTGTTTGCTTCTTGTCCCCTACAGATAGACCCCTATTTTACCAAATCTAGCTACGACTGTTGTCTATAACCATCATCAGCGAGCAGAGTTTGTTTGTGTGTGTGTCCGACTGTCCGTGTGTCCGGGAGTGACGAAGTGAGTGACCTGGTGGACTCACCACTGACGTATTGGTATGGCTAACGGCTTAACCTATTCATCCACTTGCACAGCTGGAGGACAGTTCCATTTCTGTAGATTGGGGCGACATCGTTTTCAGCAAATGGATAAGGTTGAGACTCATCAGATGCCGGTCTAGATCACCGGGGCCAGCACCTACGCATATATAAACAAAATCACAGAAAGCTTTGTTCTCTTCTGCAGAGATACTACGACTATCTCTGGCTAGATAGTTGTTTGGTGTGTGCATATCTATAAGGTCTTGTTTATATGTTATCAAATTTCCTTTAATCTATATGTATTGAAGTAAATTATGATTGCTCCAATATAGGTAGATTGATACGAATACGTCTATATCGAAATAAGTACTATGAAACATCATATAGTAGAAAAAGATTCAGGCTAAGCACCTCGCACAAATTATAAATCGCTTGGAGATGGTTATTAGTTGCATCCTTGCAGGGCCATAGAACCCATCAGATAAGATACTTGCACTGTGTTTCAGTCCCCACGGGCATCATCATAAATCAAATCCAAAGCTAGCTACTGGGCGGACCTGACCTGCTCGGCAAGCCAAAGCATCGACCTCGCATGCAATTCCTGATCGAGCGCCCAACCAATCCAATCATACGGCACGCACGATCGTTTCCCAGCGTCCTTGTGGTTCGGGTGGTGCCTCCAGCCATCTGATGGATGTGCTGCTGCCTGCTGGCCTCTCTGACCCTGAGGAGCCGCTCTTTCATTCTGCCTGCTGTGGCTTTTTCGATCGGATGGAGACGATGATGATCCTGGTGATGGGTCCTTGACCTACTGGGGGCGATGATCTGTTCAAATTGCGTGTGCACGAGGAAATTGCAGTACATTATTATTCTGATTTCTGAACAGCTGAAGCGTCAAACTGTTTCCGATCGACTTTTTATATATGTTTTAGAGTTTTGCACGAGGAAGACAGGGCTGTTAGCTATGGTATGTGTACTGGTGCTTTGTCAAAGAGCACAGTAGAGTTTGTACGTGTGTGCGAATATAAATCATCGACAACGCGAGAGATTCGTATGCAGCTGGGGCGGTCGAGAATGGCGACAAGTGTTTGACCTTCTCGCTGTCGGTGAAGCTCTGCATCGTGCTACATTGCTCCGTCCCTGACTCCCTGTTGTGCTGCACGCGAGCCTAGTTATGATGCGTTGAGTTTTAATTAATTAGGATCCAGAAAATTAGGTATGTTGAGTTTTAATTAATTAGGATCAAGAAAATTAGGGACTCATATGGATCCCATAGTTTTATACTAGTTATGGCAGTCGCAAGGAAACAGCATTGTCCTGTAAAATACGTATATTAGTTTTGTTTTGTTGCTCTCTGTTTATAAATTATACTTCGCCTTGGTTTTATCTCAAGTGAAACTTCCATCGCCTCGAGCAATTTAATTTGTTTGAAAAATAAAATTAACATGTACTCGCTCCATTTTAAATTTTATGTCGTTTTGACATTTGCAGATGCTTAGCTTTTGGTACATACCTTAGATTTTGATATGTATTGAAGAATCATGGCCTTAGTTGGTTTCGGTGATTAACGACAATTAGTGATTATTATGGCTAACGTGTGTTTTGTAGAGGCTATGCGTAACTTAGCCATAGTGATCAACATGAATGGGTTTTAGTAGGTCATCACTTAGCCCTCAAGATGGATATCGTTTCGGATTTCAAAGAGACATGATGAAGACCCTAGAATAATATGCTAAGTGTCATAAGGTGACGAAGGACACTTAGAAATAGATAGGGTTTCTATTTTATCTTTGACCGTACTATTAAGAGGGGTTGAGACTAGTAGCTTGATTTAGGAAAGCTTCATGACTTAGGTGTGGTGCATACTTGTCTTCCTTAGCTCTAAGCAAGCCTATGGTGACCGTAAGATAGCCTAGAACAACTTTCATTTTTATCGCGGCGAAAAACGAAGTTGAGAGGCCTGTTTTTCTGGGCGACGGACGCTCCTGACGAAGGCGTCGGACGCTGTCCGTCGCGTCAGACAAATGCGTCGGACGCTGGGTGGTTGAGTCCACAGCGTCCGTCGGCCTACCAGTGGCCGCTAAGTTTTTCAGGGTCCGACGGACGCTGTCCGTCGGCCAGGCGTCGGACGCTTGAAGAGCGTCCGTCGGCCTTCCAGTGAGGGTGTTTTTCAGCCCGAGCCAGAGTATAGTGTCGGACGCTGGGAAGAGCGTCCGTCGCCCCTCCGACGGAGCGTCCGTCGCTGGGAAATCCTGTCAGAGATAGCCGTTGGGGCTTGCGACGAAGCGTCCGTCGCCTAGGCGTCGGAGCGTCCGTCGCCCAATCTTTGTGCAGAACTAGCCGTTGGGGCATGCGACGGAGCATCCGTCGCCTAGTCGATGGAGCGTCCGTCGCCAACTTAAGTTGCCAGCCCGAGCTAGTTTTCTGAGGGGCTATTTATACCTCCCTACACTTCTCTCCCACAGGCTTTTGGTTATTTCATTTGCTGAGTTTTTTGAGAAGGTTGGGAAGAGAGCAAGAGACCTAGAGAGAGAGAGAGAGAGTGATTTGAGAATCCATCCATCTTCTCCTCTAGTTTATCCAAGAGTTCAAATGTGCATCCTCTAGGTGTGAAGCTTGAGTGAGTCAAGCGAAGATCGAGGCTTGTTACTCTTGGTGATCGACATCACCTAGATGGTCCGGTGGTGCTTGGAGGAAGGTGATCGTCGGAGGATTGCCGGCGGCCCTTCTTCATCAACATTGTGATCGGTTGTGGGCGATTCACCGAGCCGGAGTGGCGAAGAATCAGCCCATAGAGAGCACTCATCCCTTACGCGGGATTGAGGGGGAGCTATACCTTGCGAGGTGCTCCAACGAGGACTAGGGGGGAGTGTCGAATCCTCGATACCTCGGCAAAACATCGCCGTGTCAAGCATCTCTTTCCCTAGCTCTTTCTTACCGCATTACTTTCCGCACTTGTCTTTCAATTCATGCTAGAATTGTGTAGGAAGTTTTCGCTTTCTATTGACTTGCTACCGTTTTCTAGCTAGGACACACAAGCGGTAGACACTAGGGGGTTAATTGGCTCTTTATAGATTTAATTCTTGTTTAGAAATTAAAAAGAGCCCAATTCACCCCCCCTCTTGGGCATCTTGATCCTTTCAATTGGTATCAGAGCAGAGTTTGCTCTAAATTAGGCTTCACCGCCTAGAGCAAGATGTCTCATGGAGATGGACCACCTCCCATGTTCGATGGAGACGACTTTCCTTATTGGAAAGTTCGTATGGAGGCCTATCTAGAGGCCGTTGACGTGGGCGTGCTCAATGCCGCCACAAAGGGAGGCACTCTCTTCGTGGAGGACCTCAACTTTGATAAGCACAATACCAAGGCGAAGAACATTCTTTTTTGTGGCATTTGCAAGGATGTCTTCAACCGAGTGCGTAATGCCAAAGACGCATTTGAGTTATGGACCACTATTTGTGCTCTTCACGAAGGCACAAAGTGTGAGCGTGAGGAACACTATCACTTAGTCATGACTAAGCTCAATTCTTTTTCTATGCATGGAAATGAAAATGCAAATGAAATGTACTCATGTCTTAACATTCTTGTAGAAGAATTGAATGGGCTCGGTCTCAACCAAATGGCACCGGCCGATGTGGTGCAAAAGATTCTTTGTGTGTTGCTCATTGAGAAGTATGGCCACATCATCACGGTTCTTCACCAAGGAGACCTCTCCGCCGCTACACCAACACAAATCTTGGGCAAGATCAATGCTCATGAGATGTACATGAAGATTGGTGATGGTGGATCTTCTTCCTCCTCCAAGAAAAAAGAAAAAGAGAAGGAGGAAAAGAAGGATTTGGCTCTCAAGGCATCCTCTTCAGAGAAGTTCAAGATACAATATGTGTATGAGAGTGCAAGTGATGGAGAGGATGATAATGACTTAGCTCTCATGGTGAAGAAGACAACAAAGATGTTGAAGAGGCTAAACAAGAATGGAGTCAAGTTTGACTCAAAGAAGAAAAAAATCTTCACAAGCTCTTCAAGAAAGCCTCTCTCCAAGATGGATTGCTACAATTGTGGCAAACTTGGACACTTGGCTCATGCTTGCCCCGAAGAGAAGAAAGACAAGTACAAGAACAAGAAATTCAACAACAAGTTTAAGTACAACAAGGGCAACAAAGATGAGTCAAGTGATGAGGAGGAGAAGGATGACAAGCCATTCAAGAAGAAGAAAAACTTCAACTTCCACAAAAAGAAGAAGGATGACAAAGCCTACATTGTTGGTGATTGGCTCACCGACATTGAAGACACAAGTGACTCATCCGGAGATGAGAGTAAAGATGAGAAGGTGGCCGCCTTTGTGATTGGGTCATCTACTCCACCGCCACCTCCTCCATCGTCTTCGGGCTCATCCTCTACACACCTATGCCTCATGGCTCAAGGTGACAAGAAGATACAAAAAGAGGATAGTGATGATGAGGCTAACTCTAGTGATGATAGTGATGATAAGTTTGAGGCACCTTCCTATGATGAGATAATTGTGATTTGCAACAAATACACTAAGCTCATTAGGAAGTATAAAGCTAAAAGTGAATCACTAGAGAAAGCCAACGATAACTTGCATGCTAAACTTGATGACTTGTCTAGTGTTAATGATGATTTGAAGCTTGAGAACAAATCTCTCTCATCTAGCACTAGGGAGCTCAAAGCCTCACTCAAGCAAGCTAATGAGAAACATGATAAGCTTGAGAGGTCAACACAAGAGCTTCATACATGATACAACTTGCTAAAAGATGACTACAACCAAGTTAGAAATGAACATGGCACACTTGTGATAGCTAACGAATTGCTTACAAATGATCTTGCTACACATGTTGCTATTTACCCGGTTGTTAAGTGTCATATAGCTACTTCTTGTGAGGACTTGCTTGATGAAGTTGCTAGTGAGCAAAATGCTAAGTGCAAGGGCAACAAGGTAGTTGAGGCTGAAAAGTATGATGACTATGTGAAGATGAGACAAGAGAATTCCAAGCTCAAGGAAGAGCTAATCAACCTCAAGGCAAACAAGCCATTCACCATCAAGTCAGCCAAGCAAGATGACAATAATGCAATGACCTTGATCAACTCCCTCAAAGAGGAAAATGCAAAGCTCAAGGTTAAGAAGATCAAGTTAGCAAGTGGAATGGAGAAGTTCACCAAGGGCCACAACCTCCAAAGCGAGCTCTTGATGAACACCATCATGAAGACCGACAAGTTCGGCATTGGGTTCAAGGAGAACCAAATCATGAAGGCCAAGGTCAATATAGAAGCTAAGAACTACTACAAGAACAATGCCATGAGGAACAACTATAACACAACAAAGCCCAAGCCTAAAAAGTGCTTTGGATGTGGTCAAGAGGGTCACTTTGAATTCTAATGCAAGACTCCACCTCCCAAGACCTTTCCCAAGCACACAAGGCCTTTTGTTCATGATGCACACTTCATCATCAACAAGAACTCCAAGGGTAGACCCCTAGTTGTGTTTCTTGGTCCTAAGATGAAGAACAAGCCCAAAGTGCTATGGGTTGCTAAGGAGTTGGTGGACAAGGCTATGGGACCTCGCCAAGTGTGGGTTCCCAAACAACAAGCTTAACTTCAAGTTGCTTGTGTGTAGGTGAACTACAAGACCGGTGAAAATCATTGGGTGATTGATAGTGGATGCACTCAACATATGACCGGTGACTCCGGGATGTTCACCACACTTGAGAAAGATTGTGAAGGGCAAGGCAAGATTACCTTTGGGGACAACTCAAAAGGCAAAGTGCAAGGCCTAGGCAAAGTGGCAATCTCCAATGATCAATCAATATCAAATGTCTTGCTAGTACAATCTCTGAGCTTCAACTTGCTATCGGTAGGACAACTATGTGACCTTGGTTTTCAATGTCTCTTCACTCCAAATGAGGTAGTTGTGTCCAAGATTGAAGATTCATCATTGATATTCAAAGGGTTTTGGCACAACAATCTCTACCTAGTGGACTTCACCTCAAATGAAGGTAGTTTGCAAACATGTCTATTCTCCAAGAGTTCTTTGGGTTGGCTATGGCATAGAAGATTAGCACATGTGGGAATGTCAACTTTGAAGAAGCTTGTCAAGAAGGAGATGTTTAGAGGTGTGAAGGATGTTGTGTTTGAGAAGGACAAACTTTGTAGTGCATGTCAAGCCGGCAAGCAAGTGGCAAACACTCATCCAACCAAAGCCTTCATGTCAACCTCAAGAGTCCTAGAGCTACTTCACATGGATCTATTTGGACCTACCACCTATGATAGCCTTGGTGGCAATCTCTTTTGCTTGGTGGTAGTTGATGACTACTCTAGGTACACTTGGGTGTTCTTTCTTAAAGACAAGGGAGAGACTCAATCAATATTCAAGAATTTTGCAACTAGAGTTCAAAATGAGTTTGATGTGAAGATCAAGAAGATAAGAAGTGACAATGGGACCGAGTTTATAAACACCAAGATTGAAGACTATTGTGATGAAGTTGGGATCAAGCATGAAGTGTCCGCCACCTATACCCCTCAATAAAATGGTGTAGTAGAGAGAAAGAACCGGACACTTATTACTCTTGCAAGATCAATGCTTGATGAATACAACACCCCCGAGAAGTTTTGGGCCGAAGCAATCAACACCGCATGCTATGCGGCCAACCGGCTATTTGTCCAAAGGCTTCTCAAGAAGACCCCCTATGAGCTTGTGAATGGGAAGAAACCGGATATATCCTTTTTCCGAGTGTTTGGATGCAAAGTGTGTTAGGAATATGCCCTAGAGCTAATCATGTAGATGATTATATTCCGATTGTATCCATGATTAATAAAGTGTTCTTTGAATATCCATTATAGACAAATAGTATTGATTAACGATTATGTGAATTGTTTGTGGAACTCAATTACCTGAATGGTTATTCTAAAAGTTGTCCCTGGTCGGCATTCTTGTAAGAGCACACTTGAATATTAGACCAGCACATGTATTAGTTGATGGTTATGTTTCACAAGTCATAGACATGGAGATGTAAAACTAATAATGTGGGCACATGTGAGACATGTAGGCTAGACTGACCCAACAAGAGAAAGTCTCTATTCATGTCATGTACGTTATGTCCTTAGACCTGAGATTGTGGTATGTACTCAAGATGTGAAACGATCTACTTAGAGATTATCAAACGCTACTCCGTTATTGGGTAGTTATAAAGGTGGTCGTTGGGTGGTCAGGAAACATGCTATGAGACATAGACAATCAAGATGGAATTTGCCCCTCTCTTCGTGAGAGAGATATCACTGGATCACTCATGTGATTGGATCAACAAATGCATGTCCGTGCTTGGGTTAAGTGTTAACCACGAGTTGAACCATATATCAAGTGGCAAAGGGAATAACTTGTACATGGTCATAGTGGTTCGTCTGATATGATCATAGCGTATGCATATGAGTTGACACGCCTTGCTAGAGGCCGCTATCAACTATTGGTCGAGTAAGAGTACTTGGGCCATGTCTATGTATGCGTGAGCCCATAGGGTCGCACGCTTAAAGGGCTGGAAGCCTAATTCGGGTTGGACCCGAATTAGACTAGGTTTAGGGTTACTAATGGGCCTCCAACGTGGGAGCTCGTCAGGACGCCTATATAAGCAAGGGGTGGGCGCGGGGCGAGATTCATCCACGCCTTTTGGCAGCCGCCGTCGCCTCCCCACGATCGCGCCTTTTGCTCCTCGCGGACCTAGCAGTCCGGAGGCGCAACGCTTCCTCCCTGTACGTGTGGGATTCCTCGGAGGTGCCTAGAACAACTTCCATTTTCATCGCGGCGAAAAACGAAGTTGAGAGGCCTGTTTTCTGGGCGACGGACGCTCCTGACGGAGGCGTCGAACGCTGTCCATCGCGTCGGACAAAGGCGTCGGACGCTGGGTGGTTGAGTCCACAGCGTCTGTCGACCTACCAGTGGCCGCTAAGTTTTTTAGAGTCCGACGGACGCTGTCCGTCGGCCAGGCGTCGGACGCTTGGAGAGCGTCCGTCGGCCTTCCAGTGAGGGTGTTTTTCAGCCCGAGCCAGAGTATAGCGTCAGACGCTGGGAAGAGCGTCCGTCGCCCCTCCGACGGAGCGTTCGTCACTGGGAGATCCTGTCAGAGATAGCCGTTGGGGCTTGCGACGAAGCGTCCGTCGCCTAGGCGTCGGAGCGTCCGTCGCCTAGGCGTCGGAGCGTCTGTCGCCCAATCTTTGTGCAGAACTAGCCGTTGGGGCATGCGACGGAGCGTTCGTCGCCTAGTCGATGGAGCGTCCGTCGCCAACTTAAGTTGCCAGCCCGAGCTAGTTTTCTGAGGGCCTATTTATACCTCCCTACACTTCTCTCCCGCGGGCTTTTGGTCATTTCATTTGCTGAGTTTGTTGAGAAGGCTGGGAAGAGAGCAAGAGCCCTAGAGAGAGAGTGATTTGAGAATCCATCCATTCTCTCCTCTAGTTCATCCAAGAGTTTAAGTGTGCATCCTCTAGGTGTGAAGCTTGAGTGAGTCAAGCGAAGATCGAGGCTTGTTACTCTTGGTGATCGACATCACCTAGACGATCCGGTGGTGCTTGGAGGAAGGTGATAGTCGGAGGATTGTCGGCGACCCTTCTTCATCGACGTTGTGATCGGTTCTGAGCGATTCACCGAGCCGGAGTAGCGAAGAATCAGCCCATAGAGAGCACTCATCCCTTCCGCGGGATTGAGGGGGAGCTATACCTTGCGAGGTGCTCCAACGAAGACTAGGGGGGAGTGTCGACTCCTCGATACCTCGGCAAAACATCGCCGTGTCAAGCATCTCTTTCCCTAGCTCTTTCTTACCGTATTACTTTCCGCACTTGTCTTTCAATTCATACTAGAATTGTGTAGGAAGTTTTCGCTTTCTATTGACTTGCTACCGTTTTCTAGCTAGGACACACAAGCGGTAGGCACTAGGGGGTTAATTGGCTCTTTATAGGTTTAATTCTTGTTTAGAAATTAAAAAGAGCCCAATTCATCCCCCTTCTTGAGCATCTTGATCCTTTCAATTGGTATCAGAGCAGAGTTTGCTCTAAATTAGGCTTCACCGCCTAGAGCAAGATGTCCCATGGGGATAAACCACCTCCCATGTTCGATGGAGACGACTTTCCTTATTGGAAAGTTCGTATGGAGGCCTATGTAGAGGCCGTTGACGTGGGCGTGCTCAATGCCGCCACAAAGGGAGGCACTCTTTTTGAACTTTGACCTAATTTTTAGAATAAAGTATTAAAAATTATGGTATCAAACTAGTATCATTAGATTTATCTAAGAACATATTTTTACATTATGCTCATTTTAAATCAGAGATGTTGTTACATTTGTCTATAAAGTTAGTCAAAGTTAAAAAAGTTTGACTGTCATGGATTCTAGAAATTGATTCTTTCAGAGACGCGGGGGAGTAGCAAAAACTATATATATTTAGAAAAGTCAGAAGACTTATAATTTATTTGGAGCAGATGGAGTACAAGTTAACATCTACAAGTTATTTCATGAAAAATTTAATTAAGCAAATATTTTTAGAATATAACTAGCTTAGAAAAACGTAATAAATTTAGAAAAAGAAAACGTGACCACCAAGGCCCACTAAAGACTTGAGCACAACCGAAGAGTTTCCTGTTATTAGCTCTGGCTAATCTAAAACCGAGACGTCGTATATAACCGTGGCGTGCAAGTATTTTCTGACGTGGAGAGCCATGCGTTGCATAATTACGACAGCTTATATACCACAAGATGCAACTGATCGAACCGTGCTTAGTTCAGTTTTTTTTATTACTAGAATTACTAGTGAAGAGTACTCCGTACTACTAATAACAGAAAAGCACGACGAAGTAAACGGGAACAGAAACATCGGAATCGGAATACCCTTTTTTTTTTTTTTCATTTGATGCCACTTGCCAGCAGTAGTAGTACGGTGACGATGGGGGTTGTCCGTTGCCTCCTGCCCTCCTGCGAGCCGGCAATCCTTGCTGGCGGAGCTGCCCCGTTGTCAACTCGCCATTCGTGGCGCCGTCGCCTTCGCTGCCGCCACAGACCCGCGGGACATGCTCACCGCGCGCCGAGAAAAATACAGGGGCTCCGATGCAAAGGACGGTGACGTGCTGGAGCACACAAACAGAAACAGTAGGGCGTTGCAGTCCGCAACCGCATGCAACGTGTACCGCAACCGAGTCCACGTGGAATCGAACTCGAACCTGCCCAGGCCCAGTCCGGCCGTATCAGATCATCGAGGTCACGGGCTCACGGCACTGTTTCAGTGATCTGAAAATAGGTGGAAATCTCTTCCCACACGCCTAATGACATTTCGTTGAGTGACCCGCGCGTAATTACAGTCTGGACTCTGGACCCCATATATATGTACCAGACGGGCTTAGTAGTGGGGCCAGGACCCCATAAAGAGGAGCCATGGAACCAAAGTATAAGAAGCACATCAGTTGTCCTTATTGAAAGGTAGGTTTATAATCTTTATTTCTTATCATCAGATAATGTTATTATTAGATTGCTTCTGTTTGAAATTATTACATATGCAACGATGTTTCCTGTAAAGATTTAGCAAAATGTGCATTTGCATCCTAAACGATCACACTGAATAACGGGCTTGCTCTTGCCAGGATTATTGTAGCCGCAAAAGGTGGTGCAGTCCGTGATGTTTGTACATGGATTTGTAAGTATTACGCCACGGCAGTCCGAACCCGAGGCAAGTGTCACACCTTGATCCATTGTGGCCCATGTAATCATATCTGCGGAAACCAAGGCATAGATATTGTTGTGCGTGTTATAGTTTTCAAATACATACATACATATGCATATATTATAGCTAGGTTGAACGATAACTGAGCAATTCGATCTTCAGCAATAGTATAAATATATAAAATGTCCAAACATCAAAGCTACCTGAAGATAGGACCACAAGGGCAAGACCAACGATAATCATGTTGACGGTCTTCATTCTTTCTGAGATTTGGGCAGACCTCCCTACCCCCAAGGCAAACCTTGCTATTACTCCTGATCAAGAACAGAGTCTTACAAATCGGTGGTGAAAACTAAAGTACAACGAAATATATAGAAGGTGTGTCACCATCTAATTGCAGGTACCAATTAATTAAAGAGACATATCATTAGTTGAATACTCATAAATATATATGATATACTTGATTGGTGCTAAATTTGATGTCTGCATTTGTTGGACAGTCAATAATGTAAGAGTTATCCTGTTTGGTGTTAAAAAGTTAGCACGAAATTTTTTTTTGGCTTAGTTTAGCACATACTCCCTCCGCATCATAATTAGATGACGTTTTAGGCAAGCTTTGAGTCAAACATTGAAAATATAAATGATCAATAACTTTTAAGTTGTTGAGATTCCAAATATGAAAATTATATGAATAGATTTGTCTTCAAAAAATACTTTCATAAAAGTATACATATATCATTATTCCATAAATATTTTTATAAGAACAAGAGGTCAAAGTTGTGTCTGGAAGACCGTGTCGCTGTCCAAAACGTTATCTAATTAGGATACAGAGGAAATATTTATTTATTCCCTAGTCATTCAATAGGCACCTTAATTGGTAGTATCTATATTGTGCCTCCTGTACTAGGGAATGATGCCAACATATTAGGAAGGCGATCAAGAAAGTTTTATAATAAATAGATATGTCTGATAAAGAACGTTCAAAACTATCTTAGGTATAAAATAAATCTCCCACTAAAACGTCTCAACTACTATGCACCAAACAAATATACCCATAATTTTAACATCAATAATATCTATGACTCCTAATCTTCACGCATCCCCCTTGTCTCCCGCTTGATAGGGAAATATGTATCAGACGGGCCTAGTGGGCCCAGGGACCCGTGAGAGTTGGTTTGAGAGGTGCGATCAGGCCATTTTTAGTGGGAGTTTCATAACACAGTTTCCAACACAACTATATTTTGAAAACAGTGCATAGCAGTTTCACCCCCATGAAAATCTCTCTACTTCAATGAAACTCTCATCATCTCTCTCTTCATTAATATAGTGTCACATCAGCATATTTAATGCTCATAAAACTTTGATGAAACACCATTAAGACTGGCCTCGTAAACCGAGGAAGCATCGGGGTCTAAAAATTCCTGATCTTGATCGGGCTCGGGCAAGCATTGGCGCCCGTCAAAGGAGGCTTCTTCCACGAGGAACCACCAAAGACCGCGCAGGCGTAGCCATGTTGTGAAGGACCGAGAACGGCGACCAGAGGGGGGGGGGTGAATGGGAGCCTCAAATTTCTCTCGAAATATTCGAGCCACTCTTCCCAAAAACCAAACCCAGTTGTTGGGTGCTCAACCTCCCCCGAGCAACGCGAGCGGGGATTTAGACGAAATCGGAGAAATGAGAGCTCACCGGCAGTGGAGGAAAACTCACCGGAAACCCCAAAGACCAAGTTCTTAACCTCTATGGAAAAGAGGCAAGACCCTAGGCAAAACGGACGAAAATAGCAAACCAACAGAGGCTCCGGACCAGTTCAGACTGGACCACCGGACCAATGACGAGTGGTCCGGTGGCTGGTCCGACGCTTTTACTAGCCGGGACCAAAACGAGCAGGGAGCACCCAACCTCCGGACGACCTGCTCCGGACTAGTCCGACGCTGCTCTGGACCAAGGAGCATAGGTCCGACGCTTTTCCCTCACCCAGCCAAAAAGCACATAGTAAGCAACCCACCTCCAGACTACCCGTCGGACTAAGGAGAGTGGTCCGGTGCTCACCTTCCACACCGCCGAAAACTATGCAGTGAGCACCCTTGCTCCGGACCGGACCTCCGGACTACCCCGTTGGACTAAGACAGGTGGTCCGACGAGTGGTCCGACGCCCCTTTGCTGCTTGACACGAGAAAAGTCAAGACCACCGGACCACTTGCTATGGTCCGGAGCAAGGGGTAAGTGGTCCGACACTCACGAGCGGAAAACTGAACTCCGCGAAAACCGATTTCACTCCGCCAAATCTTCCCAAAACTCAACCAAATGAACTCCAGCTGCAACCAAACTTTGTAGACATGATCCTTGTGTAGTTGGGGAGCTATCACGAAGAAATCATCGCTCAATTTGGAGAGAAAAACCGGGAACACTCGGATTTGGGGAGAAAAGGCAAAACGAAGAACGCCGCAAAGAAATCGCCCGATCTACGCACTTGTGAGGTTTGAGGAGAATTCCTTCGGTGTAAAGATGCTCCTCACGAATACGAATAACTTGGTTCAAACGGATTTTGCAAAGCTACTCCCTACAAAGAAAAATCATCTCGGGAAAAAGAGAGAGCAAAAGCAAAACGCGAAGAACACAAGCAAAACGGGGACACGATCAAGAAATCGAAGCCACCATGGCTTACGGAGGTTATGGCCTCCGATTCCTCGCAACAAAATCAAGTTCTTACAAAGGTTGGTGGAAACAACCTAGGGATCTCATGAACTAGAGAGAGGGTAGAGAGAGAGAGTTGGGGCAAATGATTAGGGTTCAAGAGATGGGATGAGGGATACCCCTTCACCCCCTATTTATCGGGCTTTGGCTATTTCCCAAAGACCCCCCTAGATACATGAGTGAACTATCTAGCCTAAACATTGCAGTCCAAGCTCCGGAAAATATCTCCCGCATTTTGAATGGACGGCCTCGCTTCCTGCCAGGAGTTGCCGTCGCCTCGACGCAACCTCCAGGATTCCGCCACGTGCCATCCCCGCTTCCTCGGAAGCTCCGCCCGGGTTTTGAGGCTCAAACCCGCGAAACCCGCCACCGGTAGCTTTCGGCTCAACTATCGAACCCCGAGTTTTGAGGCCCAAACTCAGAAACCGTCCTCCGATGGTTTTGAGGTCCAAACCACCAAACCGCTCGACTCGTGCCGCCTCGTCCTCGCCCCGGCCCAGCTCCGAGTCCCCTGAGCCTCCTGCTCGACTCGCTCGCTGACCGTCTTGACTTGACCAACACGGTCTACCTCCATGTCTTGTCGCGCTCGCCGGTGCCAAGTACTAGCCACCACAGCTAGTTCGCCGGCGCCCATGGTCCCTCAGTCCGAGCCCCGCTTCCGCCCTTCACTGCTCTCAGTCCATCGGCACGACAAACCTCTACTCGACCTTCTCCACGCCATTGACCACTGTCACTAGGCATAGTACCTGCACACCACAAGCCGATAGACAGACACACATTTGCTTTCGCAAAGATTAGTAGAAAGCTACTCAAACTGAAACGCTCAAGTGTTGGACAATCACTTATCACAAAACTAAACATACATGAATACTTATCCACCATGTGTTCGCATATTGGCAGGTGGCGCGCGCGCGAGGGCCACGCACAACACCAGCGAGAGCCGAGACCGAGAGGCGCCGACGACACCGGCATGCTGCCTTCGCATGCTCTGCACGCAGCGGCATGGAGATCGAGCCCCGGCTACGCCGACGCACGTCGCACGCGCGCGCCTTTCTGGCTGATGGCTCCCCCCTATGGAGCCGAGGCATAAAGAGCGAACTGGGTCTCGCGCGTTCGCACGCATCTCTCCAGGCCTGTCCCAAAGAATGAATAATCATGCCTCCTATCTACCCTCTCTCAGGGTTTACGAAACCGGTCGGTAACCGGTCGGTTACCGCGGTAACCGGCCAAACCACCCACCACCGGTTCGCTTTCGGTACCGGTTTGAATTCAAATTTCAAATTTGAATTTCAAAAAATGGAAAATGCTGAAAAAATTTCTAAAAATAGTTCATGATTTATAGAGTCGAATGATGTAAAAATTTTCAAATTGGAGCTCGTTTGCTATTTATTTTGACGCGTACAAGTTTGAAAAAAAAAAGAAAAAAAAACATTTTTTTTTCTTTTTTTTTCAAACTTGGACGCGTCAAAATAAATAGCAAACGAGCTCCAATTTGAAAATTTTTACACCATTCGACTCTATAAATCATGAACTATTTTTAGGAATTTTTTCAGCATATTTGATTTTTTGAAATTCAAATTTGAAATTTGGTTTGGGGCGGTTTGGATGGTTACCGACCAAACTGGACGGTAACCGGCCCTAACCGGTCGCTAACCGTTTGAACTGCGTCGTTTGAATTCAAAATCCAAACCATTCGGTTTGAGACCGGTAACCGCGGTAACCGCCGTTAACCGGCAAACCGCCGGCCGCCGGTTCCCGGTTGAAAAACGGTAGGGTAAACCCTGCCCTCTCCTCGTGCCAACGACGACGTCGCTCTGCTGGCCCTTGATGTGATTTGCCTAGCTTGCGGCCTCCCCCAGTTGCGAGCGGGAAGCACCCGTGGTCCGTCCCGCGCTCATTAACGCCTCTTCTGCAAGTCGTGGTTTAGGCGGCAAGGAAATTATGACACGTCATTGGAAAAACCTGACGTGGCCAATTCTGTGAGTAGCACGTCGGTCCGACGTGGCACGCAGAAGCAGTAGTACCGTCTTTCAGCCAGGATCCGACGGGGATTGTTTCCGGTCCACAACTCGCGCCGGAACAGCTGCACGTACCTGTACGAAGTTTCAAGGTTTCAGCTATGCTTTTGTGGACGCTACGAGGAATCTTCAGCTCTCGAGGATGGACCATTACTGATGATTTCAAACTCGAGATTTCGTTCAGAGGACGAGAAACAGATTGAAACAACATAACTTTTTTTTGTGTGTGTGTTAGATTACAAGATAACTTTCCACCGGGAAATCTACTACTCCGAATCTCCGATCTCCATAATTAATTCCTTTTAAGTCATTTTATATATTCTTTATTATTAGAATCTCGCCTGAATTTTATTAGATTATGCTTATGTGTGTGAAACATGTGTGAGTAATATGTTTTTGAAAAAAAATGATCTGAGGCCTGTATAGATTCATATAGATAATAGCTAGTTGCTAATAATTATATCTTAAGATCTAAACATGTCTAGTTAATAGTTTAGCTAGCTAATTGTTAGGTGAGTACCCAAGATCTAAACATGTCTAATTACAATTTCACTTGTTGGACCAAGATAGCTAATACTAGTAGCTAGCTGCCTAGCTTTTTTTTTGAAACTTATAGCAGCTGTGATCTATTAGCTAATCAACTATTAGCAGTCAATGGACCCAAAAATATGATCTTAGAGATAGATCATCAAAGAGAGGATCTCTCTTCTTTCGTATTGAGCTACGTATTTCTTTAAAATCTAACCGTTTGGTAGGGATCTAGATTCTTGTAGAGATATTTTAGATCCAAATTCTCTTCAGAAATTTTAGATGGCGAATCAGAACCATTAAACTGTGTTTGGCTGCAAAATCAGAATGATCACTGCGAAAAACACGTTTCCAGTGATTCACATTCCTATGTAGAAAAATAAGAATCACTTAACTAACCATTTCTACTAGAAACCTTTCACCTATATGCTGTTTGGCACACGGTTTCAACTGATTCTCAGAAGAATCGAAACTAATTCTATGTGCCAAACGCACTCAAAAAGTCGGCTTTCATGCATTGAGAGTAAACTAGTAGAGTACGGTGCTAAATATAGTGCTTTTGCAATATATCTTCAGAATTCTTAGATCAATTTTGATTTTAAAAAAACTCGAGCTTGATCCTGGTGAAGATGCCCCCGCCGGCCTGCTGCAGGCTAAGCTAGACCGCGTTTGGCGATATGATGGGCCCAACAATATCGTCATGCATGAACACACCAAAACTCTGACCTCATGTTTCACCAGAAGGTTCCCGTTCCACAACAGACTAATCTATTTTGCACAAACCTGATTAGAAGGTTCAGAGTATGTACAAAAGACGAAAAAGAAGAGAGAGAGAGAGAGAGAGAGTAGAAAGTGAGATCGAGGACCAAAATGGCCACGCTACAAAGAGGACTTGACAAATCCTGAGGAAATAAAATAAAAAAATGGAGGAACGAAACTATGTTCATGAATTGAGAAATCGCATGGTTTGCTAATAGCTAACCAAACGGATCCAAGAGCAACATGCATGTACACACGACCCTTGCGGGTCAGTAGATGTCGTCGAAGGCGAGCATGGCATGCGCGACGGCATCGGCATCCTCGCGCGTCGTCCTCGCCACGCCGCGAGCCGAGGAGGAGGAGGAAGAGGAGGCGCCGTCCAGTCGCTGCTGCTGCTGCTGGCCCAGCTGGCTCCGCGCCTGCAGCAGCTGCACGCTACGACGGGCGCCGTCGACATAGCCCCGCAGGCCGGCGGCGTAGAAGGAAACGATGCCCCGGAGCGTGATACAGGCCCGCGGCAGGTCGCGCGCCAGCGGCAGCGCGAGGTTGGACGGCCACAGCAGGAACGCGAGGCGGAACACCTTCAGGAACACGGCCGGCACGGCCGGCACGGCGAGAACCAGCATGTAGTGTGTAAACTGCCGCCGTCTGTGTGGACTGTGGAGTCGTCTATACGGCAGCACGCTACTTACTGCATGTGCTTGCATGTATTAGGAGCTGCAGGTCGTCGTTGCATCGATCTCTCTATCCCTCTCCACGGTGGGCACGACCGTACGACAAGGCCGGCCGGGTCTCTTTTAACCGAGCTCTACCTCCTGATTGCTGGCTAGATCTAGCTAGGTCCTTAATTATCTGATGTAGCAGATATACATGAGGTGATTCTAGAGCGGTACGGTGCTAGTGGAGGACTGAATAGGGAAAGTTTTTTAAAAAAAATTTAACCCCAGCTTTCAATCGATATATATGCAAGTAGAGAAATAGTATGGTTTTTGTCTAATCATCACTACTTCAATCTTCAAAAAAAAAAAAACATCGCTACTACGTATTTTTTGCTGTTTGGCTAAGCTGGAAACTGTTCCAATGAAGGGTGTGTGCAGTGCAGGCTTTACAGCAGCACGCCAGCACGAGGAGCACGAGGCTTCGGTGTCTGTCTAACAACAAAGACCAGACAGATTGAGAGGTGCCATTGCCATGGACAGACAGAGGTACGGTTGGACGTTGGTCTTATACGTGCAGTCCGTCTCTGTTATTAATTGTAGTTGGATTATTAGCAGACTCTTGTACCCCGGCCCCCGCCCGTTAACCCTCTTGAGACCGGGTGCAGCTTTGCGCATGACGATGTTGTTTTGTTGGTCAAGAAAGGCTCCAATGAGAACAAGTCCCATTACTACGTTTTAAATTTGCACTACTCTAGATGAGAGCCACGCATGCACGTCTTTTGATTTGATTATCAACCGAACGGATAAGTCAACATCTCCCATGCTGTGCCAGATTTATTTATATATACACACAGTACCACCTGGGGCCACCAGGGGCCAGCCGTGTAAAAAACTAATACATACGTTATTTTTCTCTCTCACACACACAAATATATACAGTATTTCGCTTGGGTGTAGATCTAAGCAACACTCTATATTCTAATCAAGATTCAATTGATTAATCAGTGGCCATAAATTGCGTGTACATGTGACAAGCTACATCAGTTGTTTGGAGAGGAAGTTGAAGAACATTCCACATGCATGCACCAACTTCGCTGTCGTCCATGGCATATGGCGTTGCATTTTCGGTCCATCATCAATCTGGTAATCGTACCTAGTACATGCCGCATATACGGGCGCATCGTCGTTTCCCTGCGTTTTTCTAGTCCCTGTCAGAGGCGATCTTGTGTTGCCCTTTCTCCACCCGAGGAGCTATAGCTGCTCATGGAGCGAAGGAAGGCCATCAGTATTTCGACCGGCCTGTGATGTGGAGAAAATTCAGTCTAACAAAATTCGCCTGTACGTATTTACCTACAGTACAAACCATGGTTGCATTGCATGTTATCTTACAGCAATCTCCAAATTTTTCTGGACGCTACCAAAAATCATGCTACCAACAAGAAGAAACCAAAACGAGCGACGAGCAATGGACAAGGTGGATCACAAGCTAAGGGGGAGAAGGAAGAGCTAGATCCTAAGCTAATTAAGCTAGCAAAGGGCGGCATCGGCATGCAGTTGCCATCACGAGAACGACGGACAGCCCTCGCGCCTGCTGGTCGTCGGCCGTCGTCCGTCCATGGCGCCGGTGCATGCTCATCAGTCGGAGATGCTGAGCATGGCGTAGCGGACGTACTCGTCGACGCCGCCCCGGTTCCCGCTATGGTTCCAGGCGGCGCCGCGCGCCAGGGCGTCGTTGATCCACGCGGCGTGCGACGCGAGCACGCCGTACAGGACGGCGAAGGCCTCGGGGAGGTGGCGCGCGAGCGGCAGCCGGAGGTTGAGCGGCGCCGAGATGTTGAACACCTGCATGAGGCCCCTCGCCGCCACGAACGCCAGCAGGTGGAACCCCATCGTCGCCGAGGTCGCGGAGCTCGCCTTGGTACTACGGTGGGCTATCGTCGGCCGCCTCTTCTTGTTGGCAGCTATAGCAGCAGCGGGAAATGTTGCCCGGCCGCGCCGGTCGCGTGCGCGCGCTTGTTCTGCCGATGGGAGCGGGCCAATCCCAGGTTGAGGTCGCCTGCGGAATGCGGCGTCTGTCCTTTCGATCGGGTTATGTAGGCAAAGGACATCTATCGCCCCCGGACGGCATGGTGGTGCAGTGGTGGTGGGGGCCGGGCAGCCGCTGCCGCCTCTGCCGGGGGCCGAGGGGGTTGCGGCCTTCCCCAGTTGCGAGCGGCAACGCAGACACCGGCTGACTAGGACGACTAGTAGTTGCTGCTGGTTTTGGGCAAAGGGCCGGCTGGGGTTTTCGCTGCTTCTGGATCGGATAAGAAAGCACACTACGGTTGGTTCTGACGTGTAATCCTATCATGGAACACTGTATTTCTTTCACCCATCCGTTATCTAGTAACCTAAATTTAGGAAGGAAGGAGGAGTAATAAACAAATAAGGAATATCCAGAGCAAGTGGTGCCGCTACATACGTTCTCTTTTTTTTGTTTTTTTACTTCCTCTTGTGTTACATCATCAGCATACGATACGATGATTACTGATAACTGATATGGACTTTTTAGGTAGCTTATCTGATACTCTTTCCGTCGTAAACATGAGGTCGGCCCTGTTTTGTTGTATCATGTTAAACTATTTTAAATTTAACCAAATCTATAGAAAGATATAGCAATATTTATGATATAAATAAATGTCAATAAAATGGATCATGAAATATATTTCCTAGTAATAATGTTGATAGTTTTCTTCCCTAAAATGAGAGAGCTAGCTGTCAATTCATAATTTTTTTCTATAGTCAAACAATGACAAAATTGTATTGTGGTCTAAACAACAAAAAGGAACATACATATATGTGAGATATAGGAGAAGTATATATACTAGTCGTATAAGTTACTTTTCTTCGATCTCTTATACTATTCCTTCGAAAATGGTTGGCATCGAATATGATCCATTTAACATGCATGAAATCGCTTTAATTAAAAGAACATCCATGCATAGAGACCTGTGTTTAGCAATTTAGCTACGACGACTGTTGTTGTCTGTATAACCACCAGCTAGCTACACATAAATAGTTCTTCTTTTTTTGAGTGTTTGTTTGGGAGTGACAAAAATTAAGTGAGCCTGTCGATCATATCTGTTGTGCGTGCCGACTCACCACTGACGTACGTACGGCTATCGGCTTACCCTATTCATCCACTTGCGCTGCCGCTACTGCCACAGAACAGTTCCATTTCTGTAGATTGGGGCGACATCTTTTTCAGCAATGGATAAGGTTGCGGGCCTGGTCACAGATGTCAAGGCGGGGGCCAGCAGGCCAGTAGCAAGCATATAAATATAAACAAATTAAAATTAAATTGCAGAAACCTGAAAGGTTTGTTGGACCTCTTCTTGGCATACAGTATACAATATATATAGTTGGTGTTGGTGGGTGCATATCTGTACAACTTAATTTAAGCAACACGTACGATGCACAGTTGTAAAGCTTCAAGCTTAGCACTAGCCACACAAGTGAAATTATAAATCGATTGCAGACGGCTGGGGTGAAAATAATATTTGGTACTCCTATAGTATTTTCAGGGAGGTTCGAGCATGCAGACAGACAGTTGCAGTGCATCAGTGGCCATATGCATGCAGCCATGGAACTCATCCGATAAGATATTTGCACTGTGTGTTCCGTCCCCACACAAGAGACAAGTTGGGTGGAGGAGGCAAAAAGAGCCGACCTGCTCGACGACAGGCAAAAGGAGCAAAAGTATCGACCTCGCATGCATTTCTGAGCACGACCCGACCCAACCCAACCACCCAACCAGCATACAGTACTGTACATTCATACGGCAACATGGTCGTTTTCCAGCGTCCCTTCTGCTTCTGGTGCCCCTATCGAGTGGATGTGCCGACCGTTCTCGCTCCGAGGAGCCGCTCTTTCATTTTGCCTGGTTTGGCTTTTCAGTTAGATCGATGATGACGATATATGATGATGAATTCATGATGATGATCCTTGAGTCCCCGACTGGAGTGATCGATGATCTCTTTAGACCAAGTTGAGTGTCTATGAGGGTTCAATTCATCATTCTGAAGTCTGAACTACTGAAGCGTCAAACTGGTTTCTCCTTTTATATGTTTCAGAGCTTTGCTTGAATTAGGTACGGTAGGCAGAGGTATGTATAGTACTCGTATGTGCTGGTGCTTTGTCAAAGAGAACAGTACAGTTTGTTCGTGTGCGACGCATCGAGAGACCATAGGGGCTGTCGAGAATTTTAATGGCGAGGAATGAGTTGACCCTTTGGCTGTCGGTGAGGCTGCACACGTTTTGTTTATTACCTTGACAGTCGGACGGAATTAAACAACGCTGTCCTTTAAACTACGTATACACTAAGCATTTCTAAGAGTTTTCAAACTCCATGTCCAATCTTGTTTCTTTCAAAAAAAAGTTGGTCCACTATCAAAAAAAAAAAGTTGGTCCTCTCACTTTGACCAATTATATATATTAATATTGGTCAAAGTTAATTATCTCAACATCCAATCTTTTCTCACTAGAAAAAAAAACTCCTTCAGGTCTTATTTGGATGCGCATGTATCTCCCTCAAACCACATGGTTTGGAATGGATTGGAGTGGATATTAGTTAATTCAAATACACTTCAATACATATGGTTTGAGAGAGATACATGCACATCCAAACAAGACCTCAATAACGCAGAAATATATGTGCATGTACGCATGTACGGTGTATCAATTGGGCAGTCTAGTTGTGTAATGGACATAAGAGAGAATAAGAGTGAATGTACAAAAGAAAAAAAAGTATAAAATTAATCGGGTGATCTCCTAATGCAATGCATTCTATTTTGTAAGAGCGAGATATTTTTAAAATGATTGAATGAAGGAACAAACAAATATGCTCCTAACTTTTTTAGCTACATGAAAAACTCATTGATTTACTAATTATTTTTGGAACTTTTAGAGACGCTCTTAGTTTTAGATTAGTGTTGTCTATTCTAAACAATAGTTCACATTAGTTGTTGTTCAGAAAAAAAAAATTGTTCACTTTTGTTTTCTTTTAAGTGAAACTTCCATCATCTGAGCAATTTAATCTGTCACATTTTCCTATAGTTCAGGTGCCTGAAATTTAAGTTGATTTCAGACAACACTAATATACCACCAACTAGTATAAGTTACTTGTTAATTTTGTATTTTGTTATTTGTCTTTGTGTTATAACATATAATTTTTTATCTTTGTTCTCCTATAGAAATAATTGTAATTGTTGAATTGTCTTTATGCCAACATTTATAAGATTTTGTCAGACTTGTAGTTTTATTTAACAAGTTTTTTATTTCTGAAATAAAAAATTAAAGACTGTGTCTACATAAATTGCAACGAACTAAAACTGTAATTTTAGTATAAAATATATGCAATAACTGTCGCCCGAAAGAAAACTAAATTTCAGGCACCTAATTTAGCAAATCCCTTAATTTGTTGAAAAAATGTATTAACGCCATCAAAGTTGAAATAAATGCTCTACCAAGACCTAGTTTATGGATAATTTTGAAAAGCAAAATGTATTGTGATGTGTATCACTATGAACTCTATCAAAATTAGCGAAGTATGATTTATATGGAATAAAATACGAAAAACACAACCACCAATCCACCACGGTCAAATGAAGACTTGAACACAACCGAGCAGCTTCCTTTTAGCTCTAGTTAATACAAAACGAAACGCATTATTTCATTAACTGTGGCGTGCAAGTATAGATTTTATGACGTGGAGAGATCCATGAATTATTGCAGTACTTTTTCTTCCCTTCTTATTTAATTATTAAGGAAAAAATGAAGCGTAGTACAGCAAAGTACGAACAAGAAAAAAAATGAATGGGAGCAGAAACATGGGAGTGCAGAATTTTTCGTTGCTGCCACCTGCCCAAATAGTACCGGCGACGGTGATGGCGGAGTTGCCCCCTGCGAGCCTGCGACCTGCGAGCTGGCAATCCTTGCTGGCACGCACTGCCCGTTGTCAACACACCATTGGTGGCGCCGTCGCAGTGCCGCCACACGCGGTGCCCCGTTGTCAATACGCCATTCGTGGAGCCGTCGCCTTCGGTCCACTCGTCCGGACATGATGCTCAGCTCAGGGCGCTGAAAATGACGCTGTAGGGTTGGGTCCGATACAAAGGACGGTGACGTGCTGGCACGTACTACGAGTACTCCGTATAGTAGAGCGTTGCGGACGTCTACGTCGAATCCAACTCCAAGTCCAACCTGCCCGGCCGTATCCGCTCCGCTCATCACGGCACAGAGTTTCACCCGTGATGTAAAAAATGACGCTTCGTTGAGTGACCCGCACGTAATTAACTGTCTGGACTCTGGACCCTGAACCCCATATCCACCAGACGGGCCTAACTGGGCTAGGGCCCAGTAGGCGATGGGCCAGTCTGTCGGCCCTTGAGAAAGGAGACCAGCATGCGTTTATCCTTGAAGAAAAAGAAAGCTAACATTCGGGCCCGCTTTTTCCATTAAAAAAAAACTGGCGCCGCTTTTGCGTGAACTAACCGTCTTTTTGCTTGTGTTTGGTTTGCATTCTGATTCCTGAACAAAACCAGACGCAATTGATACGGCAAAACTAGGAACAGATGCCGCCAACAAATCCTAAAATCTGAATTGGTCGTTGGAAATAAAATCGCGAGTCTGACATCCAGCGGGTACCTACGTCGTCAACCCCCACCCCACCAACCATATAAAAAACAAAAATACTAGTTTTTATTAAAATACTAATAAGTATTTAGGTCTTGTCCAAATCAAAATCATCTTATCGTCAATTCGATTTATTAAAAAAACCCGTATTTATAATTTTATATATAATGAAAATATATCCACTGATCAATATAGATTAATATTTGGTCAAACTTTTAAAATTGATTAAAGATTATATATTGTTTTTAGGTGACGATAGTGCTCGTAGTCGTACGAGACAATGGACAGTGGGCAATGGTGGCCACTGGCCACTGTCATTCGACGCATGCTATTCGTACGCTTGGTTGGCGACTTATAAAACGTCCCAATGCCTGCGCAGCTACAATCCTTGATCTCGTTGTCTTGTACAGTACTCCCTCCATTTCAAATTCTAAGTCATTCCAAGAATCTTGGAGAGGTAAAGTTTCTCAAATTTGACCAAACTTATATAACAATATAATAATATTTATGATGTCAAATAAATATCATTAGATTCGTTATCAATTATATTTTCATAGTATACCTATTTGATGTTATAAATCTTTATAGTTTTGTCTATAATTTTTGGTCAAACTTGAGATGCTTTGACTCTCTAAGTTTCTTGAAATGACTTCCAATTTAGAATGGAGGGAGTACTTAATAATTGAGCGGGTACGGCATTCATGCCGTTTATGTGAACTCTGTTCATTTCTCCACAAAAATATCGGCATTCCGTCGTTGGCTCGTTGCAGACGGTGCAGGAACGAGAACAAATTAACACTAATCTTCTTGATGCCAATTGAAATTAAACGGGTTTGTTCTTCATCAGTTACAGATGAGCATTACTACAAATTTACCACACGGAGGAGCTCCTAAATGCTCAACCTAGCTTTGAGATGCTAGCAAGCACCGAAGAAAAGCAGCAGCAGAAGAAGAGAGAGAGAGAGGGAGAGAAAAAAAAAACGGAGATAACAGATCCTATCTATAGCTACTCACAGTCACAGGCTGAAGAGCCCCACACCACACGCGCGGCGGCCTTGCAGCGGCGCACGTCCGCCTCCGATAGGATACCGGCGGTTGCTGTTGGCTCCTCCGGCCCGCTAGCTCGGCTCATCGATTAGTCCGAGAGGGTTAGCATGATGGAGTTGCGGAAGTAGTCGTCGAGGGCGGTCCCGCTGTCGCGTCGGCGGCGCCGGACGGTGGCGCGAAGGCGTGCGGCGTGCGAGACGATGGCGTCGTAGAAGGCGGCGCAGGCCTCGGGCAGGTGGCGCGCGAGCGGCAGCCAGAGGTTGAGCGGCCACAGCAGCGGCGCCGACACCTGGAACACCTGCAGGAAGCCCCTCGCCGCCACGAACGCCACCAGGTGGATCCCCATCGACGGATGAATAACGACCGGACCGGACAGAGACGGTTGCAGTCCAATCCAAGTATCCAATCCTCGCCGGCGCACCTGTGTCTCCCTCGCTCGTTCGTCTCCTCGCGGCTAGCTAGCTATGGAGTAGTAGCTAGCTAGGGTCTAGGGACGAGACGAAGGTTCTCCTTCTCCGAGCGGCCCACCGACCTGAGCTCAGCTGGTGGTGTGGTGGACACGAGAGAGAGACAGAGAGAGAGATGTGGGGGTAGCCGGGTAGGGGGGGCGCCGTCCTTCTCCTCGACTCCTCCTCCCCGGCTCGCGGGTTATAATAAGTAAAGTAAGGGACGGCGACGTCGGACGGTGCTGTCACTCATCACTTGCCGGTGGGCGGTGGCGCGCCGGGACATAGTACGGGGAGGTTGGGTTGCGCGGCTAGCTCGCGGGTGCGGCCTTCCCCAGTTGCGAGCGCGGACGAGCGACTAGTTGTTGCTGTTGGCCCCTGTTGGGTTAATGATGACGGACGGCACGGGGAGGGGACGGCCGGAACGGGATCTTTTCATTCTTCGCGAGAGATCCAGATAAGGCGTGATGTCGTCAAGTCTTTAGCGGGAGGTGAAAAGGGGCGGACGACGTGGCGATGGCGATGGCGATGGCCATCATGGCGATGGCGATGGCGAGACGACGAGTAATAAAAAAGATGCATGGCAGATTGCCGTGCAGTGCGGTCACGGCTTGCGTCCTTGGACCCAGCTGGGGGCTATAGGCTACTGTGTCTGGTGGTGGGACCTGCATGCTTTCTTTTGTTTGCGAAAATGTCCTTTATTCAGTACTCCTCTGTTCCAAATTAATTATTATTTTTTTAGATTTATATCACACATTTGACTTAATTTATACAAAATACATACGTATAACATTTATATTTTTAAATAATTATATAAAAAACTAGACTTAAAGATCTTTTCGATAATACTAATTATATAACATATGTATTAATATATTTTAATATATATTAAATGA
Source organism: Microstegium vimineum (assembly GCA_022036555.1). Classification (NCBI taxonomy): domain Eukaryota; kingdom Viridiplantae; phylum Streptophyta; class Magnoliopsida; order Poales; family Poaceae; genus Microstegium; species Microstegium vimineum. Next base: position 58,417,309 of record CM039131.1, on the reverse strand, counting down.
AAATTATTTAAAACGATAATGACAGTTATTTTGGGACAGAGGGAGTAGGTAGGAGGAGGAAATTTGTGTAAATGACCAGGCCAGTTGCGCCTGCATGCCCAAGGCCCAGGTCCAGGCACGCATGGACCTGCGGGGCCCGTTCCCTCGTTGAAAGCCAAGTTTTAGGAGTTTTCGTACGTACCTACGAACTCCAGCTTGGACTTTGAATATTGGATGGAAATGGACGTCAACCTAAAAAATGTGCCAACGTTTTTTTTTCCCTCACATCAGAGCTTGAGAAGCGCACAGTGGCAACCATCCGCCGGCACCTGCTCCTCTAGTCCTCTTGTCTGGCATTATCGCCGGGCGCCGGCTACGACGGCGGTTGGGGTCCGTTCCTCCTTTTCCCCTTTCCTCACCCTCTCTTCGAGTAGTAGGAATAAGGGCTCTTCTTGACTGTACTGCAAGGACATGGTGGTGACAGTCATACTAAAATTGTACATTTTTCTTAGTTGTATGATTTTTTCAGTTTAGTTTTCATTTAAAAAATTAGACTAACACCTTTTCCTCCGTCTAATTAAAGTCGCGGCAAAGCTTTGCGGTTCTTTTTAAGAAAATGAAAGGTTCAGTCTCCTTCACTTTTTCATCATAGGAAAAAAAAGTGATAGTGAAGGCAAGAATATTCGGCTCAGTCAATATTTCAAAAAAAAAACATTGGCTCCGTCTCTCCTGTTAATCACAGAGCTTTCTCACTGCTGCTCTCCGTCGCTCCTCTTAATCACAGAGCTTTATTAATGTTGCTCTCATCGGTCCAGTCCAAGAGAACAAAATGCTGCTTCCAATAACTAAATGATTGCACCAATGATGCTTCAGTGCCAATTTTCCTTTGACCCAACAAAGTAATTCTTTCATTCCTTTGTTTTAAAGTCATGTAGGGATTTTATTTTGTACTCCATCTCGATTATGTGTCTTTCTCTATTCCTTCGTTCTTGATATTTCTTCAAGCCTCGTACTTGAGCTCTTTTTTTTAGAACATTAGCCTTGCGCCCTTGCCGCGAACTCCCAGGCTTTCACTCTTGCCTCGCCACAAGATCTTAGGAAGGAAAATGTCTAATTTTTTTACCCTCAACTTTATACTACGTCCAATAAAATTGAATTTTTTATTTTATTATTTTTTATGACTTACTATATTTTTTTTAAAAAAATCAGTCATAATAAATAATAAAGAAAAAAATGACAAAACCACTATTATTGTAGCAAAATCACTGTAAAAAAACAGTCAGGAAGGTACGAACGGTTTCTAAGTTGGTTGAAGGAAGATTTTTTTTTAACATGAATTTCCATTACTCAGACGAAGCTGAATCATCAGCAATTACAGACTGGATGTGTGCCAGAACGGAGACCAAACCTAGTAACTCATTCGGATCACAGAAACTACCAAGGCTAACCAACTCATGTGCTACTTTATTACAAGACCAAGGTCGCTGTTGGACCTTCGAAGAGATAAAATTACAGTCTACCAGTAGTCGCAATTCTTCAATGAGATTGGATACTTCATTAAGATCATATTCACCCGTATGTACTGCCTGCACCACCACAACAGCATCTGTTTCAATTACCACATGGCCAACGCCAGTCGAGATCGCAGCTTGCGTACCTTGGATGCATGCGATGAACTCGCCTTGCAAGGGATTCAACAATGCCTCAATTCTGCCCCGTAGAGCCGTTACCACATCTCCTATCGAACCCCGCGGGATGCAGCCCCAGCCACCTTTGCCCGTCGTTTGATTAAAAGCGGCACCACAGATAACCTTGACGAAGTCGCTCTCTGGTTTTTTCCATCGTCGGATAGTGCTTATATTGGTCGCAACTGGACGCGGCACCCGGCCCGTTGACTCCACTCGTCAGTAGTAACTCGAATGCTATGAGCCAGCCATGTTGGGTCGCGCCTCTGCTCGCCTTCCCTGTTCGCTCGGTGCAACACACCCAAAGAGTGATACAACACAAAATTCTCAGCTCATCCCAGACCATTTTTTATGGTTTTGCATTTAAAAAAAAAAAGGTGTGCTTCATCTTCATCAAGCCGATTGCAAACTACACATCGTGTATCTAGAATCATGCCTCTTCTCTTCAAATTCATTCGCAGGGGTGATTATGGCAGAAACGCCACATGAAATGCTTGACTTTGTTAGCGCACTGCATACTCCATATCTTTCCCCACGGAGATTTCAGACTGGTTTTATGATTTGGGGGGAAAAAGAAAACCGAACCGCAGGGTAAAATTAGACTTTTTTCCTTTTAGAAAAACCTTGGTTACGGGCCCTATTTCATGGGCTACTACAACGGCTTCATGAACGCAGCTCGCTGATATGGGCTCCAGATGGGCCAGTATAAGTGTCTGTGGGCACAGTTTTATCCTTGACCGGGAGGACAACTACAGCCCAACGGTCCAACATACTTTGGGTCCATGCCCATCAAGCTGTCCAGAATTCACATGTCCAGAATTTGGTGGCTGATAGCCCTGTACATCATGTACGGACGTACACCCCCCCCCCCATGTGCAAGGGCAAAAAGGAGCCAAGGAGCAAACTGCAAACACACGCTGCAATGAATGACAGGATGGACAAAGGAATACAATGGCAGTTGACGACGACGCTGCAACAGAAAACAAACGACCACATGGAGTACCTGCCTAGCCACTAAAATATCCTTGCGGCAACTCTCAACGGCGAGCTGTGCCTCTCCCTGGCTGCACAGCTCAACGGCGAACCGGGGCACCAGCTGGTGTGTGTCAAGTCCTTCCCGCACGACGTCGTGCACCGTGGCGTCAGCAGCAGTTTCGTGCCTATGCTGAATTGCTGAGCCAGGAAGAGCCCTAATCGCACGGCCTGTCACCGCCGGCCCATTGTCACTGTGGGATTATGAACACCCACAATGCTAAACCTTATTAGATTTGGCACTTAATTAAACTAGTACTACTGAACAAGGTATACGATGCTGCACAGAAGCGAATTATCTTGATTCTTTTTTTTTTAGGAATCAGGAGGGGCCGATGTCCCATAGAAAAAGCAAAAGAAGATAGTCTTACAAGCAAGATTCAAGAAACAGAAAAGGAAGAAAAGAAGATGGGCAAAACAAGAAAAAATCACGAAAGGTTCTGAATCCATATTTCAAACAGTGGAAGAGATTTGTTCTGAATCAAAAGGGAAAGCTCCTCATTAACTGCTATAAGAGCAAAGGAAAACATCACTCAGACTTATAATCAATGGATTCAGAGTTGATCTTAACCAGACTTCTAGATAGTTTCTTTATTTTATTTCTCTCTTTTTTTGGTTTCTTGAGCTCTTTCTTCGTACTTTTTGTAATTCTCGAACTTCTTTTTAATAAATCTACTGAATAAAAAAAGGGGGCGGGGGAGTTCCTTAGTGAAGGTGGCTTCCCATTCTTCCAGATTGAAACATGTGGGTAATTTCTGGCAGTCCAGAATCATCTTGGAATTTCAGATGATTCTATGAACTCTTTCTCCAAGCTGTATAGTCTAGTGCCTTCGCTGCCTTTGCTTCCGTTATGTGACTCATCTTGTACAGCATTTTGACTTGTCATCCGAGAATTGGGCAGGTCCTTTGGTCCTTGCAGATCTTCAAGCGTTATCTCGACTTGCCTCATGGTAGGCCTTTCTTCACCTTTTAAGCTTAAGCATGCTTGTGCGAGCGCTGCAACCACCTTGATGTCTTCAGTACTTCCCTCTTGAACAATATGAGGATCTAGAATATCACATAAGCGATTGTCTCTCATCAGTGACACAAAGTGTGAAGCTAAGCTTGTAACTTCCGATGATGGAGTTGAGAAAACTGGTTTAACCCTTGTGAGAAGTTCTGCTAAGATGACACCAAAGCTATAAACATCACTCTTTTCTGTAAGTCGACTAGTGTAGTAGTACTCAGGATCAAGGTAACCATGAGTTCCTTGGATGGCTGTAAGTATTCCCGTGTCATCATCTATTGAAATTGATCTTGAAGCTCCAAAATCTGACACCTTTGCTGTTAAAGCATCAGTCAGTAGTATGTTTGCGGACTTAATATCTCTATGGAACACTAGTATGGAAGCAGCACTATGTAGATATGAAATGGCCCTGGAAGTTTCCAGTGCAATCCTCAGTCTGTCTTTCCATGACAAAAGATTTTCACTTTGCTCATGGAGATGATATGAAAGAGTTCCATTTGATATAAACTCATAAACTAGTAAAGGAACTTCGTTCTCAAGGCAACAACCGAAGAGCTTCACCACATTTCTATGATTAGTTTGTGAAAGTATGACAACTTCATTTATGAATTGATCAATTTCCCTCTGAACTGCAATTTTTGACTTCTTGATGGCCACAATACGTTGATCAGCTAAGATGCCCTTAAAGACTATGCCATGTCCTCCACCACCAAGGATGCGATTCTGGTCGAATTTATTGGTAGCTTGCTCTAGTTCTTGTAATCCGAAAATCTTCATCCTCTCAGCAATGTCTTTGTTTGATGAGATTAACTGTTGGAGAAGCAGTCCATGATTCCTCTTGAAAATCGTTCGTCTCAGCTTCTTCAGTCTTTGTTGCTTGATTTTATTGGTGATTTTTGCAATACCGAGAAACGAAAACAGTAGGCCAAAACAAGCACTGCCTACTGTTAAACCTGAAGAAAACAAATAGATGGCTGAGAAGTAGTACAGTGCTGGATGCATGAAAAATTCCAACTTCTTCCTAGAAGAAACTTTTATTTTTTGAATTTTTTAGATCGGATAGTTAAAATCATCTATTACTTCCTACGATAAATAAAGAAAAAACTTTTTAGATCTAATTGATGTATACATAATCTATTGGATGCGATAAATCTTTTTATTTTTGCAACTTTAGATACAACATAATTTAATTAGCATAAAATATTTATTTTTATGCAAGTAACTCACGAGCGCACATGAAACTTTAGGTACATGGCAACAAACGTGTCCATTATAGAAAAGTGGTCATCAACCATTCCAGATTTCTTGCTAGTTAAAAATGGCTAGCGGGGCTGGCTCTAGAGTGCTCACAAGATTTAGAAAATAATATTTATTCAAATGTCTCTCCTAGTGATGATTTTGAGAGTATGTTTATAATTGTCTTTTCATGAGATTGGATAAACAACACTTTAAATCACTTGCTTGGAACTTTAAGATCTAAATTTTAGTGGCTACATTTTAGTTTAGATGATAGGATCAAACAGGCCTAAATGAAGTATGGTGTCATGATCGTAATTTGGGATTCTTTTTCTAGGAATTGTTTTTATTTCTGCCCTTTTTATAAATTGTTTTATGAATCTTAAAATTCAACCGCTATGATTTATTTGAGCACCAAAGCAAGACCCTTATATTATTTATTGAGTGGTTTCCTTATATATGTGGGTTTTTATGTGAAGTGATACTCTCTTGGGTCATCTTTGTACTCAATTATAGTAGGGATAACTAGAGGTACTATGTTGGCTTGACTACTGAAATTTTGAAAGAATTTTAATAATATTCTGTCAACCCATTTGTGTTTCGCTACTAGCCTACTACCTAAGTGTAAGTTGTCAAAACTCAAATGAGCGTAAAGCTTCTAGCAAGTATTACTAGGAGTCTATTCAGGGAATCAGGGCTGACTGATTTCATGTCAGTGATGCCCTGGTATATCCACTGCATCAGAGTGAATTATCCATGCCATTCTGATAACTGTACTGAAATCCTTCGAGTATAAGTAATTACCTATAAGTAATTTTGTTAATTTAGCCCTTTCTGATGCTGCATCTGGACTGCAGACTGAAGTCTTTGGATCTTTGCTCCGAGTCCCCGCTGCGCAGGAGCAACTGTAACTCCCAATTGTGTTACTGCAAATTCCATAGCACGGATACTGAAGTGGATGTTGGCATTCGTCGATATCTACAAACACCAAACAAGATCAGTGAACAGGTAAATTGAGGTGTTAATGTAAAGAAGGGAATTCTGCAGAGTTGTGGACCTTGGCACCCATCTGCCAGGTAAGGGTTCCCTTCGAAGCCATCGCTGCAACTACAGAGGTACCCAGTAGCATTTGGTGAGTTGAAACACTGGCTGTTCCTGCTGATGCAGGCATATGATGATATGTTCTTGACCGCTTCATCACAGGGTTGATTTCCAGCAACCCAGTCAAACACAGAAGGAACTCCATCCTTGTACTTGTCTGTTAACTTTTTATCCTGGAGGTAAGAAGCCTCAAACCTGAACCAATCCTGCTCCGCGACGAAGGCATAGCTACATGGGTTAAAGTCATTTACCACATAATTGTTGAAGCTCTTGTCGAAGGTTATGTTCAAGGAGCCAAGGTTTGGTGCAATGGATGTCTGGCAACAGCCCATGCCAGAGCACTGGCCACTGAAGTCCACGGTCCCCTTGTCCAGGCACATAGATAAGCACCCGGTTTGAGCCCTGTGCTTATTGTAGCCACCCAAGAATGCAGCAGTGTTGCATCCAATGGCCGTTAGCTTGTTGGCTTTGCTGGATAATGTGAAAAATGGAGAAGCAATTACCGAGACCCATCCATCTGTGCTCTCGCCGTTGGTGTAGTTGCACTTGGAGGCAATCAATGTGCTGACTTTAAGCTGCCCACCTAGAAGGCTGATGTTGTACACCTGTATTCGGCTGCTTGAATTAGGCATGAAAGTTCGGTTATCCTCGCAGGAAACATCGAACCCTTGTGTGTAATAGCAGCCAGGACCGATGCCGAAGGGGTAGGGAATGGTGAGGTTGCCGCATGTTTCTCTGCAGCCAGGCCTTGCCATCTTCAACGCTGTGCTGCTCATGCTCTTGATGGATGCTAACAGCAGGGTGGATGCAACGATTGGCCACGGCAACACTCGAGCCATCTCTGTGTTTTGTGATTCTGCCTTTTTGTCCTACAGTACGATGCAGGTCCCCTATGGGGAAGAACTAAGCTAATATATGCTTATATAATGGTCTCGATCTCATTCTTGCCTTTTATAATAGCATGGGAATGGGATCGTGTTGCTCCATTCAGAGCAGATAATCGGTCAGAAGTAGTGGTTGGTGGAGTACAAAATATTCATTCTCTGTGTTTTGCATTAGCAAAGGGAAGCCCATGGTGTGAACCTATCCTTTGGTTTTTTCGCTACCCTCTCTAGACACATGTTCCATTAGACTTTGTTTGGATACCCATGTATCCATCCTAATCCACATGTGTGAAGTGGATTGGAGTGAAATTGAGCTAAGTTTTATTCCAATCTATAACAATATATATGGATTGAAGTGAATACACATGTATCCAAACAAGTCTTAAGTGAAACTGAAACTGTGAAAGTAGAAAACATTACAAGGCAGACAGCAATAACCAGGTTACCAAAAGCAACTGCCCAAAACAAGTGAAAGAAGAAAACAAAGCCTGATATGGGGAGAGGAGTGGTGTCTGCATCCACACCAAGGGGGAATGGCGTTGGAGCGTGGGTATGCCTCAGCATCCATGACACCGGGCTATCCCTCATGGCAGTGTGACTTGTGGTTGGCTCTGCAGGGAAGTCAGTCGTCCATTGGGTAGCCTTCACCATAAAACGGTTGTCCATCGACAATGTTTCCACTTTGTGAGAGGCGGCCACAGGAGCAAGCGGGCATCCAGGCTCTAGCGAGGCGATAAGCTCCTCCAATATTGGGTCGACCATGCTAGAGGCTCTGCGCTCGTGGACAGCTCTAACATCAATGGATTTAGCTCAAGGAAGCAATATGCAGCAGCAGTGGTAGTGACATTGTTGACGTAGTCAACAGGCACACACATGCTGATGTCCCACGCTGGTTTACTTCGGCGTTGCAAGCGTCATCATAGGATTCCCCTGACGCCCCCACGACCCTTTGCGTGATACCACCCAAGCTTGACGGACCGCCACAGGGTGCGTGTTGGGAGGATGGTGGTCTGTTGCCACGAGCAGAGTGTTGTGGCACGTGGTTACCCTTCGTCGTCGTCGTCACATCAGTCCTAGTCCGCTTGCAATCCCTGGCAAGGTGATTGAAGTCGTGGTAGCGTATGTCACATCAGTCCTAGTCCGCTTACAATCCCTGGCAAGGTGATTGAAGTCGTGGTAGCGTATGTCACATCAGTCCTAGTCTGCTTGCAGTCCCTGGCAAGGTGATTGAAGCCGTAGTAGCGTAGGCAACGCATGGCAACCGACAAGTTGTATTCGGTGCGAGTAGAATAGATAGTTGAAGCATTTGTCTCGAATCACTAAAGGGATCCTCTGAACTTACGCAAGCTATTTTGGGCGACACTCAACCGCAGCTCAAGTCTCCTGTCGGGTTTGATCTTGTGTCACCTATCGATGTTGGGTGTGAAGTCCTATCCACAGTGGTCGAGGTGTTGGAGGGCACGTACGCGACCATCCACTGCTGGAGCAGGTAGACCGCACACCAGATGGGTGCACGACTGGTTGCACTTTTTTTGCTCTCGCCTAGGACCCTATCGTCGAGCGTCCGCTTTGACACGACCTAGCACTAAGATTGAACTAGTCTCGCTGCACGTAGGGGGCGCAGCGACCAGCTTCACTATGCCACGACCGGCCTCTAGGTAGGTTGCAGGGTGGCTGTCGACAAACTCGTCGCCATCCAACCACCGGCGGCGCTTCATGCACCCTCCCGAAGAGCAACCTGGGTAGAACGGAGCAACTGGTGGTGAAAGGAAGGACGGGTTGGGGGTAACCAGCGGTGCCGCGACGGCCTGACATAAGCGATGGGCGCCCACGGGCGCAGAAGACCCAGACTTAGGCCTAGAGACATCGTTGATCTAGGCAGGCCTTGGTCGTTGGTGGGGTTAGTGCTCCCTGCTTCGCCCTCCAACTTCTACGGGTGGTGGGGCGTAGGATCCACGTTGGGTGGTCCTAACCACTGCGATATTTGGCTATGTCAGGAGCATGCCAGATCTAACCCTATAATGAGGCAGCAGTGCATCTGCAGCGCGACGCCTATATTTCCGGTGGAATATGGGACGGGGAGACTAGCGGCGAGAGAAGCCACCCGGCGTGCGAGAGGTGGATAGGACATGGCCCGGCGCGACGCTAGGACAGCATGTGTAAGCTTGGGCAAAAATAACTGAAATCAAAAAACCAAACCGAAAGAATCGGAACCGAAAACGAAACCGAAAAATTGGGTTCCTTATTCGGTTCTTGATATTGGGGAACCGAAATAACCGAAGGAAATTCGGTTCCTACTCTCGGTTAACCGAATTAACCAAATTACATGAATTAAACTTCACTTACTTGTATTTTGTAAGAAATATGTTTGTTTTATGTGTGATGTGTCATATTTAAACTGTTATATATTTGTGTTACTATATTGCTAATGTTTCTTAATAAATTATCATTATTAAAAATAGATATAGTGTTGCAAAAAATTGCTTTAGAACATATATATTTATTATTGTTTTGACCTTTTCTGAAAATTTCGGTTAGGGTTAGAACCGAAACTGAACCAAAATAACCGAGAACCGAAATTGTCGGTTCCAATAATTTTTGGAAACCAATCGGTTCCTATTTTCTGAGAACCGATTTTTTTCAAAAACCAAGAAACCGAACCGAAACTGAACCGAGAACCAAATGCCCAGGGTGAAGCATGTGGATAGGTCATGGTGGGGGGGCGGATCAGGACTGGTAGACGCAGCCATAGCGACAAAACCAGACTCTGATGGGAGCAGCGGCGGCGGCGGCATCTCGTTGGGGTGGTGGCCGAGCAGACAAGTGGTTGGTGCATGTGTTGGTGCATGTGTTGCATCAACATTGGAGAAGGAGATGGAATTGAATGCGTAAGGCAAAGGTATAACCTATAGGGCATTTCATTTCACTGTCAGAGGTGTGTAGAGAAGTTTATGACCGGGTTTAGGATAGATAGTCGTACTATCAAGAGGAGCAAACTTGTTTGCATATCGGTTATCTAGTGCCACTTGAGCGATCTAACTTTGCGATGCATTAGGATCGAGTGGCGTGGTGAGAACAAGTGAAAATGCTTTGAAAATGATTATAAAAATGCTAACACACATGCTTAAGTGATGGAACACTTGGATGTTAGCACATGGAAGCAAGGGTGAAGAAATAGAGAAGAGAGGAGTTGTCTAGAATGCAAGGCGTCGGACACTAGTGAAACATGCGACGGACGCTAAGCTCCTGGAGGTCGCGAGTCTGTTGGCTGAGTGGTTCTGTGCACATTGGGCGGCGGACGCTAGGAGAGTCTGTTGGTAGGTCGACGGACGCGTCCGTCGGTAAAATGCCTCTCTGGAACCTCTCTGTTGTGGCGACGGACGCTGAGTGAAACATCCGCCGGACGCTGTTGAAACATCGACGGACGCTGGCTGAAACATGCGACGGACGCTACTGCAACAAGCGACGGAGCGTCTGACGCAACATAAACAGAGTCTGTCGCTCGCGCAGAAAAGGGTATAACATCTACTTTTGGTTGGCAACGGCTCTATTGGCTTTGGGGGTTATAAATAGAGTTGGTGGCCGGCCAAGGCTTGTTGCTGAGCACCCTAAGGCCTTTGTGGCTTGTGTTGGTGTGCTTGGATAACCCTCTAACTCACATACACTTGATAGTGATCATCCGATTGTGTGAGAAAGCGTTTCTAGTGCGTTACTTTGAGAGATTGCATCGTGTGGCACTAGGTGATCGTGTTGCAAGCTCGTGGTGCTTGTTACTCTGGGAGGTTGCCACCTCCTATACGGCTTGATGGTTGTGGCTCCGTCGAAGCACGCAAGAAGCTTGTGCATGGCTTCGGAGAAGAGCTTTGTGAGGGGCATTGTGCTCGCCTCGCGAGAGATCGCGAAGAGCAACTCTAGTTGAAGGTATCGTTGAGTGCCCTAATCTTATGTTGGTTAGGCGGCAACCCTTGAGGGGGTTAGGCGAGTGAGGCCTATAAAAAGTCGTAAACTTCCAAGTGAGTGAGTCGATACAACGGGGACTAGCTTGGTGGCGACCAAGTGAACCTCAGGAGAAAAATTGTGACACCCTGTGTCAAGCTTGCATTAGGAGCATCATTAGCCACTAAGCACATCATTTCATTGCATTCATGTTTGCATATGCTATCATCTCATGTGTGTGTTTATATGCTTTGAAACTAGAATTGAATAGGTGTTTTGTGCTTAATCTTGTGCTTAACCTGTGTAGTTAGCCTTTGTTTTGCTTGGAGTAAAAGTGTGGTTTGTTTATGTCTAGATACCCTGCTTAGTTTTGTCTTATAAAAGAAAATGGAGAAGGAAATCAGAATCGAGATAGGCCAAGCACCACCCCTCGATCTCGACCCCACCGCACGGAAGGCTCGATGACGGACAGGGTCCGAGCGAACGACCCCAGGCCAGAGGCTCGACCGAACCCGAGGCTCGATCGACCAGTCAGTCTATCGACGCCCCACCCTCGAGTTCTAACCCTCGACGTCTACCCTCGATGACGAACTGAGGTTTGAACGAACGACCCCGCACGGAAGGCTCGACCGAGTCGGAGGCTCGATCAGCTGATCGACCCTACCCTCGATGTCGGGTCTCTCCCGCGCGCTCGACCGCACGCACGTGCCGCGCACGCTCGCGCGCACTCACCCGACCGCAGCTGAGCCGTACGTCGGAGTCATCCGTCGCGTGGCCGCCGATGTCTGACCACGGAAGTGGAACACGCCATCGCCGCCGCTTCGGCTCTGCGCCGACATCGTTGTCGCCGATCGCGCTGTCTCGCTCAAATCCGCGCTAACGGCGCGTCGACCAAGTCGCGATCCGCTCTGCGCCGCTCGCCGCAAGCACGCCAGCGCCGCTGCCACCACCGCACATCGCGTCACGTCCCCTCTAGCAGCGCCGGTCGGCCATGACCAAGCAAGGAGGAGCGCCTATACCTCCACCACCTCCCGCACTCATCCACACTCATCCGCACTCGCGCAATCGCTCGCGTTGCCTCTGTTCTCGCCAGCTGAGAGCTCCAAGCACCGCAACCGCCTTCTTCTCAAATCCACCACCACCAGAGTCCTTTTGCTCAATCCCTCTCGCCCTAGCCTTCGCTTTTGCCCCGCACACACGTTGCTCGCCTCGTCTTCCCCAGCCGTGGACTCCAGTCACCGGAACGCTTTCGCCGTTCTTCGACTCCGAGTCACCACCGCACTGATCAACCCGCGTTCGCCGTTCGCCGTCTCGTCTCCGACGCCTCCATCTTCGTGGAAGCTTCGCCGGAGTTAACCGAGGTGAGAACACCGTTCCCCTAGCTTCAGTTCGACCTGTGTCGTCACAGCACCGTTGGCCGTGCGCCATTGCCGCCGCCGCGGAGCTTGCACGTGGCCAGGTTTCCACAGAGCCTTTCTGGCTCAGTTAGCCCTCGAGCCGCACTCGCCACTTCACCACAATGCTCACGCACCCCAGCGCCGAGCTTCGCTTTGCCGATGATCACTTCGCCGTGTAACACCACCGTGTTGCGCCGCCACCGCACACCGTCGACCCCTCTTCACGGTCGCGCCAGTTCAACCAACACCCCCAGTGGATGCGCGTAAGTCATCCCGAGCCTAGCACAGCCAATCCTACCGCCGAAGACTTCACCATCGGCGAGAAAACGTCGATCCGCACCGTTCTCTGTTTTCGATCGACGGTCGCTGGACCTCGAGTAATCGAGGGTCATCCTCGAGTAATCGAGGGTCACGCCCGTCAGTTGCCTCGAGTGCCTCTGTGTGCCTCGAGCCTGTCCCGAAATGAGTTCCTATTCTATTTTCAGTGGTATGCCTTGCTTATGTGTTTTTATCTAGAGTTAGTAGAGTCTTGTTGCTAGTTTCTGTTTAGAATAAGTATAGCCTGTTGTGTCCTGCTAGCTAGTAGCTCGAGCCTTAGTAGCTTTGTGGTAGTTTTCTTGGGTGTATACTTAGAATCTCTGTTAGTGTGTTAACTCCTGTTCAAGCATCATTCCTGCACCTTTCAGTTATTTATTTATGCATTGCAATCATTTAGGATCCGTGGAGGAGCATCAGGAGCCCACCGAGACAGAAGTCCAGGAAGTACAGGAGCTGTACGAGGAATACCAAGAGCTCGACACTAACCTTCCTGAGTGCCCTGACCACCAACCCTCAACCTTCTCTCAAGGCAAGCCCCGGAGCATTCTTAAGTCTCCCAGTTTTACAATTTAATTTACTTGAGTATTTTATACTGTGATGCATTAGGTGATAGGAGTTGTTTTGAATCCCAAATTGATGCATTACCTTCCTTGATATTTGTTTTACCTACCTTGTTACCCTGTTAATAATAAAGTAAAAGCAACCGCTTAGCATGCTTAGAATAATAGTTACCTTTCTTTTTATGTTTCGTATTATCCCTTGTGGGTAATACTATCACGGTTGGCTATATTCGCTATCGTGGAAAGAACCTATGATAGTAATGAAATACGGTCAACTGGAAGGCAAGTGCACCAAGTGGTTTAGACTTGGGGACAGTCCGTCCGTTGGATCGTGTAGGTTTGTACACGATGGTGGCCCTCTTACATCTTTGAATGCGCCCTTTCGCATAGGGGCCGTCGTGAGTGTCGACCCCGAAGCCGGGTAAACACTGTCCGGGCCGGAGCTCGCTCAGCTGTGAGCACCCCTCTAGACTGTAGGCATGATCTGCCCTGTGGTGGCCATCTATTTTCTACAATTGGGGTGGACCCATGCGAGCCCGCGTCGTTTACCACCTGGACTTTGTTGAGCGGTAACCTAATGCTGACCCGACAGGGTAAAGCATGGGCGTGTGTTAAAGGTAATCTTACCAGCTGGTGTATATCGATTTGAATTGCCGCCCCCACTGGATATGGGGGATTATGCTGAGCTTCACCACGGTACAACTCCATGTGACATCTTAATGGTTCTACTAAAATGTTGATGAAGGAACTGGATATATGTTATTATATTGCTTGAGTAGAATCAAGTGTGTGCTCTAGTATAGATGCAATAACCTAGAAATAATTAGTAGGATAAAAGATGACTGCTCACTGCGTCATTAAAGTAAACTCCTTTAATTTTTAAGCATTTCCGCAAAGTAAAGCTTACCCAACCCCAGATACAGCCATGCATATCCTTGGAGTCTTTTATTTCCAGTTAGACGGGTAAGTCTAGCTGAGTACATTCCCGTACTCAGGGTTTATCCCGTTGTTGCAGATGGCCAAGTATACATTGGCTATTGTAAGCACTGTCTTTATCCTTTCTACGGAGAAGATGAGTAGGCCTTGGGCAAGGTCTTCTACAAGCTCACCTTTTGCTGTTGCCGGACCTGACGCTGTGGGCACCCCTTTCTTTTAAAATTTCAAATTCCGCTTCAAACTCTGTTTTATTTGGCCACATGTGTAGTGGCGTAAGTACTACTTTTATTTGGAACAAGGTGTTGTAATAACTTTATTTCGTACTTTAAGTATTTCCGTTTGATTTGTGGCTCGTTCGAATATGTATCCCTGAATGTACGCGATCCTGAGTTGATGTAAGAAATCCTTCGAGATTTCCGGACAACCGGGATTATATGGGCTCAAGTGTTGTAAGTGGTAGCAAGTCAGCTACATTAGCACTTGATCTCTTATAATTTGGGCGGTTCCGTCACAAAAATCACCGTGTCAACCTTGTACATCTTCTCGGTGGTTTGCATTCTTCAAATCACTAGCTTGTATTTACTTATTCATACTTGTGCTAGTGTTTAGTTATTGCTCTTGTAATTAGTTTAGTTTGTGTAGCTTGCCTAGTTACCTTCTAGCTTGTGTACCTTAGAAATAGCTCTTGAGTGGCTAATTGGCTTGTGTAGCCTTGTTAGTCACATTGCTTAGTTTGTGTAGCTAAGTAAGTTGAGCTCTCTAGTTGACTTGTGTAGTCTTACTAGAGAGCATTGCTAGTGAGCTTAGGTGCTTAGTGCTTTGCTTACTAGTATGTATAGGAGCTCCCGGTTTGCTTAGAGTACTAGTTGCTTAGGTTTGTGTGACCTTGCAACCTAGACTTGTTTAGGTGAGCTTCCTAGCTTGGTACTTTAGTGAGTCCAATTAGTATATTTTGCTAGGTACTAAAGTTATAAATAAAGGAGTGTAGCGGTACATATCTTTTGTTCTTTGGTCGTATGACGAAATTCATATGCTAGAAGAGTTCAGTCTCATGACTCCAACCGCATGTGCAAATGTTCATATGGTTAGCACTTTAATTTTTTAATAGTCATTTGAAGCATCTTGGCATCTACTCTCAGTTACTTTTTAATTATCATTTTGATTATCAAAAGATAACTATGACTAATTTGATATAAAAATATTAATAATTATGATATATAATTAATATTGTTAGATAAATCTTAAAATTTATTATCATAATAAATTCATTTAGAGATACAAATGTTGTCAATATTTTTTAATAAATCTAGTCAAAGAGAAAGTACTTGACTATTATATACTCTCTTCATTCTAAATTGTAAGTCATTCCAAAAATTTTAGAGAGTCAAAGCATTTTAAGTTTGATTAAAGATTATAGAGAAAAACATAAAGATTTATGAAAATAAATAGGTATAGTATGTAAATATAATTTATAAAAAATCTAATGATACTTAGTTGATATCAAATATATTATTATTATATTATATAAATTTGATCAAATTTTATAAATTTTGACTCTTCAAAATTCTTAGAATGACTTACAATTTAGGATAGAGTGAGTACGAACAAATATGTTACATGAAGCTCTCGCCACCGAAATTGTGAGAAGTAAAATATTCTCCCCGCGGAAAACGAGAGCCGTGAGGAAGGAGGCGACCATCGGCAGTCAGCGAACAAGGCAAGCACGCCACCGCAGTACCGTGCCCCATTTCCCATTGGTCTTGCCCCCACCAAAATTAGCAAACCTCCAAATTAGCAACAAAGGCTCATTCAAGTCAAATGGCCCCAAAGGAAGTGTTTATTTCATTCTAAATTATAAGACATGTTTATTTTTTTCACTCTAAATTTAACTACTTATCTTATTTAAAAATTTATGTAAAATATTATTTATTTTATCATATCCTATTTTATTAATAATTATTCTTTAAAAATAACTTAAATTTAACTATATTTTATATATATTTTCAATAAAATAAAACGGTCAAATTTAGAGTAAAAAATCAAACATATCATAATCAGGAACGGAGAAAGTAAGAAATTCTCACTCAAGTCAACTGGTGAGTAGATGAACCCTACGTAACACCAAGACAACAGTGAATCCAAACGAGAACAAATCAAACGGAAAACCAGCAAAAACAACTCAGCAGCGAGTCACACCGGACCTGTCTGGTGGATGAACAAAAAGAAGACAATGGCAGTGAGACAGCGACGATGACGCGACATCAGAAAACCAGCGACGACATGGAGTACGTACCTGCCTTGGCATTAAAAATATCCTTGAGGCAAGTTTCAGAGAAACGATGTGAATGCTGTCCATTCACCAATATTAATAACATATTTTACGTCACGCTAAATTTCAGCTATACGTATAATAAATTGGTGACTAATAGAGTCATACTTCATCCATCTCTAAATAAATGTCATTCTCATTTTCTCAAGAAGTCAACGTTTTTAAAATACCGATAATTATATGTTAAAATATATAAATAATTATGCTAAGTAATTAGTATCATCGCAAAGATGTTTAAGTCTAGTTTTTTAACAAATTTATTGAAGACATAAATATTACACGTATTTTCTACAAACTTAATTAAAGTTGAGAAAGTTTGACCGGTACGCATCCCATAACGTCCTCTTTTTTTTTTGAGACGAAGGGAGTATAGCTTTATAAGAACGAGCATCGGACGTCTGCAGGTAGGATCGAACGGTCGGCGGAGGAGCACGGTGGACTAATAGTGAAATGGGTCTGTGAAACGGGGTTGCACGGTTGATCAACAGTACATTTCACCGGGATTAGTCTTTTTACGTTTTCTTATGCATGTCACATGTTTAAACATGAGATTTGTTACGGAGCTTGGGGTAAAACCAGCTGCTTCCTCATAATAACAGGAAAAAAAGGAAGCAACTCCATAAAAATACCAAAAAATTTGAGCTACGATTCTGAAAAGCTTCAAAATAACTGCAACATATACATGGTACTGGAGGTCTGGAGGTCATCGTTCCTACCACTAACAAACCATGGTGCGTTTTGGCCACTGGGCACATTGAAGAACTGGATTAGTCGAGTAGAGGAAAAAAATGGTCTGTTCACCACTCCATTCTCAACTAGTCATTCCATGAAAATCCCACAACACCTGCCGGTAGTAGGATTTAAAACCAGATCTTCACTCGTCACACAGCTTTTGTGGCTTGATTACTATCATACTATGAATCCTAGTAATAAACTTTCACATAACAGACTGGTGCTAAAACTGCTGGTAGTACTAGAACCAGACCATAACATGCTGAGTTGCTGACAATAAGAAATCCTATAATATGTTACAGCATCCGTAGTTCAAACCACACCAAACATAGAGATCGTTATACTATTGCAGTACTACTACGGTCCTACCCTAGAGTTCACCTTCATTTCGAATTATCCACTCTACATCCATCCAGAAAGAACCTGCACCCAATTGATGCTGTCACTTTTATCCATCCACCTGAGATGGATCCATACAGGCAACTAGGAGTTGCTGGTAAGATCACTGTCGTTATCGCCAGTTGCATCTGCTTCCTTCACTTCTTGAATCATCTTAAGTACTTGCCAGGCCGCAGGCCGACTCTCTGGTGAGGACCGAACACAAGTAGCGGCTATGTCGACGATCATTGTGATGCGGTCACTGTCCACTCCTTCATCCTCTCTCGCTGACTTGACATAGGTTTGAAGATTACTTGCGACCAAGATTGAGTGCTGAAGTGGTGGCTTTCCGCTAAGGAGCTCAAGGATGAGGACACCAAAAGCATATATGTCTGACTTTGGCGTTAGCATTCTGTTGGACTTCATGTTTTCTGGTGCTCTGTAAGCAGCATCGTCTTTAACTTCTGATGATTCCAGGAGGAAAGATAAGCAGTTGTCCGTTAGGCAGGCCTCAAAATCTGAACCAAGCAGAACATTTGAAGACTTGATATTCCCGTGGACAAGCCGAGATGCTTGATGAATGTAAGCAAGACCTTGTGCAACATCTTCTGCTATCTTCAGGCATGATGTCCAGTGAAGTGGTTTTGCTCGGCTTGACCTTGAACCTGCAAGTTCACAAACATTAATGGAACAATTAAGTGCAATTGATAAAACATCTATTCGTACATTTTATGGCACAAATATTTTATGAATGCATAAAAGCGTATTGACATATTGATATGTTCTAACTTGTGAAGAGTTTTGTTTAGCTTCGCTATGCAACAAGTGTGTTATTTAGCTGGAATAGGACATTGCGTTACATAACAATGCTCATAGCCAAATCAACATAAGAAATGAATAAACCTTCTTTTACTACTGGTTTACTACGAGTTCCTAAGCACTCACCAATATTATTCATCTGAATTAGTACAAGAATACCACTGTTACAAAAGAAACTACAACCAGAACCATAAGTACAGATGACACTATTTGTGGACCAAGTTGCAAATTTCAGATACTTCAGAACAGCAGCCCAGCATTTAAGTCCTTACTTGTATGATCGTAATTTTTTTATACTTCACAAGCAAAGAAAAATAGAAAGGAGAAGTCATGAACCATAAAATTAGAATGGCCAGTCAACTGTAGAGGTTCAAATGATGTTTTTCATGACCCACAGAAAATAAGTCATAGCTCTGCTATTTCCTAATATTGTTACATGATTTATCATCCTAACATCCAATGAATAAGCAATGTCATCATTATACTCTTGGCAATGAAAACTAGTCAGTAAAACGTCACACACAACCTTGTGTTTCCCCCATTTCATGAATCTAAACAAAGCATTAGTCAGATGACCACTACATGGGATCAGTGATCACTTATGAGTTATGATTGCATGTATGTTTTATTTAGTGGGTTCACAAAGAAAAGGTCCAAGCAGTCAAATCACAAAGCATCACATATAACTAGGCATCAACATTTTGCTGCCAGATATTCATATTGTCATCTTTTGAATTTCATTCCATAGCCATGTTGGGTGAAGAGTATCTACAGTAGTTTGAAAAGGTGAGAACAATTGACAAAAAATCTACTCATACAATTTATGACCTAAATATCCTATGAATGTATTAAAAAAGTATTCTAGCTTGTGCACATTTATTTTTCCTATGAAATAAATCTGTTATTTAGCTAGCTTGTGGACATTTATTTTTTCATTTGCATCACAAAATATCGCTCACAGCCAAATCAACATAGGAAATTAATAAAACCTTCTATTACCTCAATTTTATCTAATCCACACATCCCAATGCACTCACTAGTATCATCATAACTTCTATAACAATATCTCAAGGCTGCCAAATGTTGGCTGTTGGGACGGAGTCAGCGAAGGTCCCGCGCCCAGCCAAGACCAAGCAGAGCGAAGGCCCTCAGCACCCCTTCGCGCAAAGAGCGTACCCGAAGGATGAGGCAACACGCCCTGACTGGGAAGCGGAGCCCATTTAACTGTGACCCACTACCAAGGTAAAACCGAAGAGCATGTTATTCTTGTGCGTAGGTTCGGAGGGAGCAAAGACCCGAAGTCGCCGCCCAGCTACGGGACCAAGGTCGAAGGCATCGCGAAGGTCCTCCTGGGACGAACGCCCGGAGCCTTCGCTTCACCACAAGCGAGGGGCGCGCGCTCAGCCGAAGCCTCCGGCGCAAAGGTCCGCGAAAGGGCACCAGGGGCGGCGGAGCCTTCGCTGTGCGAGCCAGAAGCCTAGAGATGGTTCAGGAGGAGAGCGGCCCTGGCGACTTGCCGGGCCGAGACGGCTGGGCCTTAGTCGACTTCCTCTTTGGCCCAACAGGCCTCGACAAAGACGGCGTTCCCAGAAGACCCTCGGAGAGTTTAGAAAGACTCCCAAAATATTCGAGAGCAGGTAGAAGGGTATTTGTGTAACGACAATCATCTCATGTAGAACGCACTATAAAAGGGGGTCGCCACCCACCGTAACAAAGAGAGACAACATCCCTAAATTCTAGGGTTTCCTGTATTCGCTGTCGCCCGCCGTTTCGGAGTGAAAGCCTTCGACATTCGCGAAGGTCTCTCCACTCACTCGCAGGAGCCTTCGCCCGGGGTACTCCAGCATACCGGGAGACCCCGCCGAAGGTCCATCCCCCCCCCCCCCCCCCCTAGGGTTTCCTGTATTCGCTGTCGCCCGCCGTTTCGGAGTGAAAGCCTTCGACATTCGCGAAGGTCTCTCCACTCACTCGCAGGAGCCTTCGCCCGGGGTACTCCAGCATACCGGGAGACCCCGCTGAAGGTCCATCCCCCCCCCCCCCCCCCCCCCCCCTCGCTTTCTTATCTTGCTCGGAGAAGACTAATTTCCAACATTGGCAAAGAGAAAAGGAAAGGAGAAGCCAAAGTTGAGGTATGTGACTCCCCAAAACCAGTGTACTGTGGATGTTCAACTGAAACTTTTCACTGCCCGCTATTTTTTTTTTTTACATTCCGCTATTTCCTAATAGTATTAAACAATTTCTCTAACCATTACCCAATGGATAAGCAATACCATCCATAATTCCAGAATATTGTCAGTGATTACTTGGCAGTACAACATCACAAGCAGCCTTGCGCTTTGTTTTCGTTCCATGAAATGTATTTAAATGCTTAGTGTACATGAACAGTTGAACGCAATAGGTGACTAGGGACACTTAACAATGCATGTATAGATGTAGGCCCACTAGTGCCGTTCACATTCTGCTGGCTAGTATTCACGTGATCCAAGTCTTCTGATGTCAATTCGTGGTCATGTGGAATGGAGAATGTCTACTTCAGAAAGGTAATGCCAGCCTAGAGCACTAATAATCTAGTGGTAGTACTAGATGTGATGTAATGTAAAGGGTGATACACTAGAATTGTTCCCAGCACCAATCTCAGTTTAGTTTGTCCAAAACAACAACAGCAAATAAGATACTGTAAATTCACCATTCGGATCCCGGGCAAAGAACACGGAACTTTTACCATGGACGAGAGAGTAGAGGCTGCCATTGGGCTGGTAGTCGTACACAAGCAGCCGCTCCTCCTTGGCCTGGAAGAATGCTCGGAGTGGTACAAGGTTGGGATGGCGCAGTCGGCCAACGGCATCCATGTTCTGCTCGAACGCCTCTGCTTCCAGTGCCGCCGGGCCAATCTTGGCGGCGTCCAGCCTCTTGACAATCACTACGAGCCGGCCGTCGAGCACCGCCTTGTACGTGGTCCCCACGCTCCCGCGGCCGAGCACCTCTGCCGAAGCGCGCATGAGCTGCTCGAGGTTGTAGCTCGCCGCCTCGCCCGCACAGAATGTTAGGCACCCGCTCCGCTCCAGGCGCCGTGCCTTCTCCTCCGGCACCATAATGGCCGCCGTCTCCTCATCGGGCACGCACTCGACGTAGCCCATGTCAGCAGCATTGTCCCTGCTCACCTCGGACGCGGGCGCGCTCTTCTTGGGGTTGGGGCTCTCGTACGACGCGGAGCTCGGGCGCCTCCGCGTGTTGCTCCTCTTCATGGCAATCATGGCCCAGACAAGAAGCGCGGCGAGGACAGAGCCCCCGGCGACCGCGACAGCCACCGTGGTCCTCCTCCGCCTCACTCTCTTGGCATTTGGCGCGGACGAATCCGGCATGCTCAAGTTCTCTCGCTGCGGCCCGCTGTCGCTAGCGGCAGCGCTCTGCACAGGGGCGGCGGCGGCGGTGCCGTTGCCGCCGTCGGCTCCGTGGAAGAAGAGGAGGTGCGAGCCGCGGCACTCGCGGCGGACCACGACGCCGCAGAGCTCGGGGTTGCCCGCGAACGCGGCGGCGCCGAGCTGCGTGAGGACGGGAGTGACCGGCACGGGGCCGGAGAAGTTGTTGTACGAGACGTTGAGCACCTTGAGCGACGACTGGTTCCAGGGCGGGAGTGTGCCGCTGAAGCGGTTGGCGTCGAGGCGGAGGAGCGTGAGGTGCGGGAAGGCGGCCTCGATGCCGGGGGGGAGCGCGCCGGAGAGCGTGTTCCCGGAGAGGTCGATGGAGCGGAGGCGGCGCAGGGAGGCGAGCGAGGGCGGGAAGGGCCCCGAGAAGCGGTTCCCGGCGAGGAAGAGCGCCTTGAGGTTGGCGAGCGGGGAGAGGTCCGGGACGGGCCCGTGGAGCGCGTTGGACTTGAGGCTGAGCACGCGGAGCTCGGCGAGGCGCGAGAGCGTGCCCGGCGGGAACGTCCCGTTGAGCCCCGACGACTCGAGGACGATGCGGATGATCTGGCCGGAGGCCGTGCAGGTGACCCCGGGCGGGAGCAGGGGGAGGCGACGGGGCTAGGGAGGCCCAGGCGGGAGGCCGGGTCGGCCTTGGTGAGGAACGCCGCGAGGGCCGCGGCCGAGGGCGAGACCGGCGAAGGCCGAGACGCCAGCGCCGCGGCGGCTTGGACCGGCGGCACTGGCAGCGTCGGCTGCGAGTGCGATGCGGCGGTCCCGAGGGCCGCGGAGGCCGTGGTGGCGGCGAGCAGCAGGATGTGGAGGAGGAGCGGTGCGCGGTGGCGGTGCGCCATTGCGGCGTGGCGGGCGCGTCCGGGGGTTTTGGGGCTCGGGATTTAGGTACGGGGTGGTGCCGTGGGAACCAGATCCTCTAACTTGGGCTCCTTCTAAGGCAGAGGACTTAGAATCTCGGATACCGTTCATTCCGCATCTTGCGGCACGGAAAAAAGCAAGCAGAGGAGAAGAAAGAGAAAACAATAACAAAGGCATCCAGTCTCCAACAGACATGACTCAAATAGTCAAACAGCATACCCATTCCAAGATTTGGGTCCTCTCCAGCAAAAAAAAACCGTCGCACTCAAAATTGCTTGCCTCCAAAGAGGACCCAAGCAGTGGATCCGGCCGCCGTGGGCGGTGAGCAGGCAGCTGCAGCGAGTAGCACCTGCGCCGCCTCGACACAGCCTAGCCGGGATTAGCGCAGGGCCTCGCCGGTGCGGAAGCCGCGGATCCAGCGAGCAAGCAGTCGTGCCGCGCGGCCGCGGGCGCGAGCAGGACCTACGCTGGCAAGCAGCTGTGTGCGGCGACCGGCGAGCAGACAGCCGTGCTGGCGCCCTCAGGGCCACACCTCTACGCGGCCTCGCCGGGATCCGCCTAGGAACTCGCCGGTGGGAAGCCGCTGATCCGGCGAGCAGCATCTGCGCCGGCAAGCAGCCGCACATGTTGACTGATGACCCTGTGCGCATCTCAGCCCACCTGGTGTCGTTGATATAGAGAGTTGTTGTGATGCACATGTACACTTAGCTACCATGTTCTCTGAATATGCAATGTAATGGCAATGCTATTTGAAATACAATTGTAATAGCATTGTTCTCTTTATATGTATTTTATTTAGAGTGTTGTCTGAATGTATAATGTTCTTCAAATACATGTCCTTTAAAATTGACATATGCTCTCTGAAGTGGATGTGGTTTTTGAAATTCCATTATGAAAGTGCATCATTCAGTTTCTGAAATTGACAGAAAACTGAGTGCTCATGCCCACTTCAGTTCCAGAACACATCCAGATACTTACAATAAGTTGTAGTTAACATAGACAAGACTAAATTGAAACACTACTATAGTGCAGGTGGCCAAAGATAACTGAATTGCATTAAAAATCCTCCATTCTTCATATCCGACTCTTGTCATAGGGTTTCCCAAAAACAAAAGTGTCATATGTGACTGGTCCTTTATGGTACCTTTCTGAACAATTCAGAGCAATAGGTGGAGACCTGAACCTTGTATACTTCTCCATGTTGAACCAACTTCAGTGCTCATATATGTCTGCTTGCATGTTGCTACTTGTCTTCCTTGCAAAAATGATCCAAATAGAATTACTTTACCACAACTGAGATAAAACATCATTTGTCATTGGATCCTGTAAATTAAATAGAAGTAAGTTTATTTAAAGAAAAAACAGTTACCATACCTGATCATCTCTAGATAAAATAAAGTAGTATTTTACCATTAATATTTGAGTGAAGCTAAGGTTGTCCTTGTAATCTTCAGAGTCCCCTTTATCCTTGTAACCAATATCATTAGCAACTTGTTTTTTTGCTTGTGCACCACTACTACCTGCCTCTTCCCCCAACCTCTTGTATCTTGCAGTACAAAAATTAGAGGGATTAGGGAATAGTGGACATAATGATAACAGTACAAATGCAAGATTCCTTTAGCAACATACCACTGGAGTATGTTCTACTTGTTCTTGTAGAGCATCATTACTTGCCTCTTTCGCAAGCTGTGTTGTAGCTTTGTTTTGTCTCTTTTTTTAGCCTTGTGCTTCTTATCAAGCCAAGTTCTTTTTCGTTTTGAACTTTTCGTTTGGACCTCTTTTTTCTTTAGGCATGCATTGCTCAATATTTCATTTGGTGGACTGACATCTGTAGAAACTATAGGTAGATACTCATGTGTGCTTGCATATGCATTGATTTTGTCTTCAATTTGCTGACTGAGGATGTCAAGTGTGTTGTCTACTAACATGGTGCATTTAGGAAAGTTGGCTGCTCGATGTGCTAAATTCTAAAATTTGTGGACATAAATCTGTAGCGAAGCATAGCATCCATCTTGGGATTTTCAATTATATTTTTCCCTTGTTGTCTTGAATAATTCCACTACGTGCTTCTCGTGTCCACCGCTTTAAAATAACTTTATATCCACATAATATACCAATTCTGTCAAATTGCTTGCAGCTACGTACAACTGTTTGTTTCAAAGAATCACCAACAACTTTATATTCTTCATCGTAGGTAACATCTCCAACTAGATATTCATTAATACCATCTAGTGGCTTGGTGCAAGCTGCCAAAGATCTTTCATATTCACCTTGAAAAGTCTCAAATATTATAGGTGTATACAAGCTGCTAGCTTGCATTAACATAGGTGGCGGTCTACTCATACAAATTTTAGGTAACTTTTTCCTTGACTCAAATTCTGAATTCAGTTCATTATTCCTTTTTTCTTGCACCACCCTTTCAAAATGCTTAAAGAACCGAAGAATATCAAAATCAGATTTAAAATGGATTTTCAAGTCATTGTTCAAACTCTCGCTCAATTGTGTACTTCTCATTCCTAATGTGAAGACATCTTTCATATAACATCCAACCCATTTTTCTTTCACCTTGTATATACTATCCAGCCAAGTTGGCTTAATCACCTTTTTCCTTAAGAGGTCAAACTTTTGTCGCAATAGATCAAACTTTTGTTCAAACTCTGCTATGTCCTCATACTAAAAAATGCATGCACTGAAATCTGATAGAATACTAGTGTCTTCATTTTTCTCCTTTTTCTTCTCCTTTTTCTTCTCTTCTTTCTTCTCTTCCTTCTTCTCTTCATGTAGATGTTTGATAGCATTCTGCATAATGTGAAAGGTGCATAGTCCATGTCATGCTTGTGCAAATACTACTACAACTGCCTTTCCCATTGCAGCATCTTGATTTGTATAGAATGTTTTAGGGTGTTGTCCATTATGAGCTTTTAGAAAAGTCTCAAATAGCCACTTGAAAGATTCAAATATTTCATCATACATGAGTGCAGCACCAAAGACTACAGTTTCTCTAAAATGGTTGAATCCGACAAAGACGCCAAAAGGTCTGCTCTCTTTGTTAGTTCCAAAAGTAGTGTCAAAACTAACAACATCACCAAAGTGTGCATAGTCCATAATCATTTTAGCATCAGCCCAGAATATGTTTGTTATCTGTTCTTCACAATCCATTTGCAATTCATATTGGAATGATGGATTTTCAACAATTTTGTCTTGAAAATACTTAAGCATGCTACCTGCTTGGCCATATGCCATCTCTCGTTGTCGCTTAGTGCGCAAATAGTTCTTGTGATCACGAAGGGTGTAACTAAGATTGAGTGGTCCACCAACTTGGTGGCTAGCCAACTCATGTGCTGCTTTTGGTCCAATTCCTGCATCATCTGTCGTTTCAATTTCAAATGCTTGTAAATCAGAAATTTTCCTATGTGACACCAATAAGTGAAAGGTTTCTGGTAGGTGCAGTTTGTGATTGTGTTCCAAAATGACATTAGATACTTTATAATTTCCCTTCTTTTGATCCAATTTAAGAGTCATGCGGACTTGACAATCCGTTCTAGTCTTAGCTCGAGGGCATTTAGTTAAATGATCCCTTTTGTCCTGCAGCCTATGACCCTCATTTGCACAAACAAATCTACTTGATGTAATCATGCCATCAGAATGCCTTTTGTTTGTATATCTTTTTCTAACCTCAAAATCTTTTTGTCCACCGTAGCTAAGCCAAAATGCCCAAGCCTCGTTCCAAGTTCCAAACTCCATGCCAACATGAGGTGCCAAGCCATTTAGTATATCTCTACAAGAAAAAAGAACAACATGAGAAGGGCTTGTGGAAGTACAGAGAAAAAAATTATGACATAGATAGCACTATGAGAGTTAAATATTTATGATGTCACATAAAAAATTGATGAAGTGAGGTTGTATTACGTACGTATTGGAATCATGATGCAATCTGTTAGTTTGTTCTTCCATCGTGCTTCTTACATACCAGCAGGAGAAGCAAGAGCTAAGTCTCCAACCTAGTGATGAAATTTTAATCAATCACATTGAAGCCACTATAAAGATGAATGAGGAGAGAGAAGGAAGTAAGATTACTCATACCTGCACACAATTGAAGTACAGAGGAGAAGCTAGGTCGTTTGGCGATCGGAAGCGTCCTCTTTGGCGCCTTTTCTCGGACCGAGTCCCACTGCTTTTACTAGTTTCGCGTCTTTTTCTGTCCATCCGACGCTGCTATTGGTCTCTTCCTTTCCCTTCTCTGTTTGCTTTTTCTCTGTGACGCACGATGTGAAATGGAGGGCATCGTAGGTCCCTACGTCCTCTGCAGTAGAAAGAGGCCAAGGCAGAGGATCTCGTTCCGGTGCCGTGGTGGTTGGGTTGAGTGGAGCGGTGGAGTGGGCTGCGGTGGCCGGTGGGGGTGGCACGCCGAGATGCGAGATGCGAGATGCAAGGGCAGATCGGGTCGGGAATGGAGGGGCCGAGGGAGACGGGGGTCAGAGGGTGGTCGCCTCGGCACGTGGGTGGTACGTGGAATTTAGTGTGCTTTTTTGGCCTTCGTACGGAGAAGCTCATTAGCGGGGACAGCAACACGCACGCAGCTAGCCGCTTGGCATGGCATGGCATTTGCAGATCAATTCAAACGCAGATCACGGAAAAGAGAAAGACGCTGACCGTGTTCCGTGTAACCGCTACGGAAATTTGGATGGCTCTAGCCAACACCAACGGCTCTGAAACAACGAAAAATACAGATCAGCAAGCGAACAGGCTCTGAAACGACGAAAAATACGGATCAACAAGACTAACTACCGGAGTCCTGGGTTGCTCCGTTTGATGGCACGATATACAAGTGGTAACGAAAGAGGTTTTTTTTCACATGAAACAATATTTATACTAAAAAAATTACGGTTGAGTGCATCCTCACGTTACAAACGCTACGGAGTACAATATCTATACCCAGAAACTATTCTTCATCAATATTGCGTATAACTCCAAATATCAATTCATAACTTAAATCACGATTCATATAGATGATCGTATAAGCAAACACTTAGCAAAAAGGCAGAGAACAAACGTCCAACGAATTATGCCCAACACTCCTATTGACAAAATTGAGCATAAACTTTTTCTTTCTTGTCTTCCTTCTTCTTACTTGCCCCCGAATAATAAGGAAAACCGGTCTAAAATTTTCAAACTCAATACTATTAATCGGCTTGAGGGAGAGAGTCATTCTTACTGACCGATTATCATGGTTAGACCTAACCACAACAAAAACAGATAAGAGACCAAAAATCATTCCTTAGCGACGTAGTTGTTGTCATCATCTTCAGCAAAACCGTCATGGAGAAATCAAATCAATCCTACCTCTCCACCTTCTTCGGAAAGGAGAGAAATCTCCAATACCAAAAAACTTGGTATGAATGGACTCTAACCCTAGACCCTACCTCTTTTGAAAAAAAAGGTAGATCTCTACTCCCTCTTACTTCTAAGGAGTTGCCTGAGTGCGACCATTGATGGTTGAGGTAGGGTCCAACGGAGGCGACGGCCTCGGCTACACCCTAGGAAGAAAGTGATAGTACTCGTGGGCGTGGTAACGAAAGAGACCGCGCACGTTTTGTGAGATTACTCCACAAAATATGTCCCTGGTTTCTTTGTACGGGCAGTTGGGCAAACATTCTAGCCATGTAGTAGGATTCGTGCAACATGGCTGCGATATATAGCCGAATAGTAGCGGAAGCGGAGCGGCGAAAGCGACGGATTTGCACGGGGCACGCACGGTGGAATGTTTGAAAAGGAGCCGTTGCCCCTTGATACCTGCGGGTCTCGCCCTCTCGCGCGGTAGCAGGACGCTGTACTCCTAGTAGTACGTAGTCGTACACGCTCACGCGCCTTAAATCAATGCGAGTTTTTACTGTGCCTGCCACTCAGGGGCCCGGTGTGCAGTGGCCACAGGGACGGCGTCGGGCCCGCCGATAATCAATCAGGCTACGGGGCCCACGTGACTGCTGGTAAATGAATATGGATGCTTTTGTCGGCAGACGGGAAATGTTGTTCCACCGCCGCCGACGCGGAGCTGTCCTGTCCTCCTTCGCATGACGGTAACAACCAAGACGAATAGATGAATACTCGTACTCCAGTAGGCACAATCTGGCCTCTGGGCTGCACGTTCGCCCACAGAGCCCAAAAATGGCGCAACCGGTGGGCCGCGGATCCACGGGCGGGCGCAGACAGGTCGATCTCGCAGCTCCTAGTTGTTGCGCTCGCGCCAGCCTGGCAAATGCACGGCTCTGGTGGGAGGAGGTTGCCTGCAGCAAATGGAATTCATGGCGATGGCGCCCATGCGCACAGGACCGGCCGGCCGGTGTACGGTTACGGATCCATGTTCCCCCAAGGCCCAACTGTACTGCGCACGCAGAGGAACGGTCGTGGCCGGACTGGCCGCGTTGAACTTCTCTATGATTTATCAACTGTAAATAAAATATGGCAAGGAGCGGAGCGGGGACTAGTAGAGATGGCAGGTGAACACTACGCAGCCGCTCTTCACTTCCATTGTTCTGCCTGACTGACTGACTGCCTGAGACTGGTTTTTGGCCCCATCTCGTCAGTTTGGGGCCCTACCCTTTGTCTCTGTCACGCTGCCTAATGATTCGAATTCAAAACCCAGCGACGCGCATCATTCTGCACCGTTTTCCGAAACAGCTAGAATCCTTCGTCAGTAACATCATACTACTAAATGCTAAGCTTGCTTTACATGTCAAGGCCATCATCACACGTTAAGTCTGTGGTCCGAAGGCTTATGCTGGCCGTGGATGTTTTTGGCTCCTTTGGACACCACGGACAGCGGTGGTCGCTGAAGCTCGATCAATTCATCACCAGGAGCACAGCGCCTCGGCTGATGAAGCTGCACTGGACTGGACTGGACTGGACACTGACCTGTGTCGCTGTTACTGATGTTGCGCAGTCCATGTGCCCAACAGGAAGCAGCATTTTTTTTATTTATTTTTTGCTAAATTTTCCCCTGGACAGTAGTTCCACAAAGAAACGACTGAACAACGTTGGGGGAGGTCAAAAATCAAACTTTCCAGTCAGCTGGAAAGGAAGGAAAGCGACGATGCAACCAACTCTCAGCGAGTATTAACAGTTCACTTTGATGGAGTCATTACTCACTCCCCTGTTTCCCCGTACGTCGTCAGTTGCTTGATCCTGCGGCAAACATGTGATTCGAATCGTAGCACCTGCTGGATCTGGAGCCTGCTGGACCAAGGCCTATGGAGAGAGGTCATGTCTATTCTTTAATGCATGCATGCGATGGAATAGTGCCGCCTGAACCTGAATCCAGATGTGATTGAGCACCTGCTTAATGACTTGCGTGCGGAAGCAGCAGCTATCGGGTCAGCAGCGCTGGTAATCAAGCATGGGCCAGCTAGGTGCTTTGTTGGGCCTTTGGGGCTTACAAGGCTCAAATTCAGCGAAGGCAAGGCCTGTTCTAGCACGAGGTTGCAACACGGCCTGTTGGACCATGAGATTCCTCGGCTGTCATGGCGAAGTCCGGAAGCACACACTGACGCACGGCTCCGGCACACATTTTTTTTCCCTTCTTCAACGCACGTCACATGATTTTGAAATGTAGCCCACGGGATTTTGAGTGTTACATAATTCGAAAGCAGATACGGCCTATGGAGCTCTGCGAAGAGTTTGGAAGATTTATCTCCAGGGGTTGGCACTGCAATCATCTGAACGTCAGCTGAGAAATGACTGCTGAATTGGAGAGTTTGTCGTCTGAACTTCAACAGATTCAATCAGTTCAGTCTCAGGACGACGAAAAGATCTTGGCATCTTGGCTTTGCACAAATCCTAAATCCAAGTCAATTCATGAAGGCAATGTGCTTTCGAAATGTAAAATCCTTATTTAATTTCTGTGGTTTATGTGGTCCAAATGAACCGGCTAATTATATTCTTTTCTGTTTGCACAGTGCTGGATGGGTCCCCTACCTCTAGTGCTGAGTGCTGAGTGAGTGCTGCCTCCTGGCAGAGTTGTCGTTCTAATAACCAGGGGGACAGAAAGATGAATTAGTCTGTTCATATTTGCAGGTTCCTCATGCATGGTCCATCTGGAATATTTGCAACGTGATTGACATTGAAAGGACATACATTTAAATTCTCCTATATTGAAGTGCTCTTATTTGGCATCTATTTTCGGCAGAAATGGAGCATCCTTCTCAAAAGAAAAAGACGGAGGAAAAATAGGAGCATCAGTGATGAAGACACTGGCTTCGCGGAGCTGAGTTCACACCTAACATCATCCTGCTTTCGGACGGACGTTGGGTTAGGTTTGATGTTGTAATAGGATACCTGTTTCTTTTGTCCTGGTCCCGCTCTTTGTTAGCGCTACAAGCTACGTAGCACAGTAGCACTCCCTGCAGCCACATGTACGTCGGATTAGATCCATATGCTTTCCATGAAAGCAAACATCTTTTCTTTAAAAGAGAAGAAAATAAAAAACACGGCGCATGATGGAACTTAAATTTTCAGGCACCTAACGTTTAGAAAAAAGTGAAAAATTAAAGTATTAGAGATGCTGACGCCTCTCATCTTGTAATATCTTTAATAGATAGATGCCCATAAATAACACCAGGAGCACGGATTTTTTATTGACACCTGTGGAGATGGATATGTAGGAAATAATAAAGCCGTTCTTCGTACCAAACCGACGTGTAAGCTCTTTGGCATATTGGATTCAGATGATTAAGGATTGAGACTTGGTATTGTCGGGTGACGATGATATTTCAATCTTTTTTTTAGGATTAGAAAAAGAAATACGAGTGTTTTTCAGATTTCATTAACAGGAATGTCTGAATGTGTCTAAAAATAGTTCAATCTTTTTGTAGGTTTAGAGAAGAAATAAGAGTGTTTTTCAGATTTCATTAATAGGGATGTCTGAATGTGACTAAAAATAGAAGAGAATCATAATCATTAGAACTGAATTTATGTATATGTATAATTAGCAACCACGTGATATTAGAACTGAAATTTCCGGCGGTAGAAAGTATGTCACCGTACTAATACTGCTACTTGTGTTGAGCGTGTAACAGATATGTTATCGGGCCGGACATTCCTATGATACGGCCGAGATGGGAGACTGCGAGAAGATATGAGAGTGGATGAGATGATAGATTGTTGCAACTTGCATTGCAAGCCTTAACCCAAAGACTAAGCCCTTCTTATTTCGCACGGACGCACGCACACGCCCGGGCGGCACAGCGGACTCCGATGATGGAAAGAGCTTCCGTATCGTAGATGACGTAGATGCAGCCGCGCATGGACAGGTATCGGCCCTACGACTCCTACAAGGCTTTCTAGGGGGTGTTTGGAACTAAATCTTAGCTACCTAATTTTAACTGTCATGTATCTAAACAGCGTAGATAAAACTTTAGCTAAAGTTTAGCTATTTTAATCTAGCTAAAATTTAGCTGAGTCTATGAGTCTATTAGCTGGCGCATCCAAACACCCCGTTAAAGTTTAGTTAAAAGAACTTTTAGCTAGCTAGCTAAAATTTAACTCTAAAATTTTAGCTATCTAAAATCTAGTTGGATGCTTCCAAACACCACCTTATATGTAGAGTAGAGTAGAAAAAGATAAAACATTACTTTCAGATTTAGGCATCATATTATCAAGATTTATATATTCAGAAAAAGTTTGTCATCAAAATAATACATTTCATGTCTAATTTAGTGATACTAATATTAAACTTCATAAACATCAGTATTATATTTCATGTCTCATTGACTCATACTCATTGATCCAAAACTACTGTAAGTATACAGTAGTTTTTTTTTTTTTACCTTGAGTGAGAATTCGGCAGTCCTTGTGGGGCACCTGTGTTCCACTTGCATACCATACCATACCACCGCCACTCCTGTACACGGGCGACAGGACCACTCAGTCACACGCACACGGTGGCGCCCCATCATATACGATACGATACGGAGAATGACCAAGGATGGTAAAGTACAACGCGCCACAGCACAACCTCCAAAAAGTAATTAAGCACCCTTGATTTGAGTTGATTTGATCCGCACCGCACGAACAACGTGCCGCGACCAGACGCGGGTACGGTAGATGATTTCTTTTTAGTAGTTTTTTAGCCAACAAACCCAGGCAAGGACCGAGCAACAGCAATACAGCAGCAGCTGCTAATCAGATGCTGACACCATAATTACGACGCCTTCGTCCTCCGCTAGCTGCCTTGGTTGTTCGGTTCCTGCTCCTCCAGTCCTCCTTACTCCACCTCACCAGCTAGCTAGCTGGGACACAGTCCACGACGACGACGACGACCTTTCTTTCTTTCCCCCCTCTGTCTGGTGCCTGCCTCCGGATCCTCCCCTGCTGGCTCGATCGATCGATTGACGGAAACAATCAGATCGACCGAGTCGCCCGTGAATCCGCCGAGCCAGAGAGCACACAGCTAGCGAGCGATGAAGTCTATGGGCACCCGCGAGAAGCTCGCGGCGGCGTCGGGCCACCGCCGCGTCCTCTTCGTCGTCTTCGCCTCCTGCTTCGCCTTCGCCACCTTCCTCACCTTCCTCTACACCACCTCCCACTTCGCCACCGCGCCGGGCTCCGTCGTCTCCGCCTCGGCGGGGACCACCGCGGCCTCTACAACAACAACAACCACCACCACCTCCGCCTCCGCCTCCGCAGGCGGCGGCGCCCAACCAGGGTCCGGGTCCGGGTCCAAACTGCCGCTCCCAGTATTCGAGGCGCTGGTCCACTTCGCGTCGATCTCGAACGCGACGCACCGGATGTCAGACACGGACATCCGCTTCATCTCGAGCATCCTCCGGTCCCGCGCTCCTTGCAACCTACTAGTGTTCGGGCTAGGCGCAGAATCCCCACTCTGGATGGCGGTGAACCACGGCGGGCGGACGGTGTTCCTAGAGGAGAACGAGTTCTACGTCAAGTACCTGGAGCCACGGCACCCAGGGATGGAGGCGTACGACGTGTCGTACACCACCAAGGTGCGCGACTCCGAAAACCTGCTAGCGGCGGCGAAGGCGGCGAGGGGCAAGGAGTGTCGCCCCGTCCAGAACCTGCTCTTCTCCGAGTGCCGACTCGCCATCAACGACCTCCCTAACGACCTCTACGACGTGCCCTGGGACGTCGTCCTCGTCGACGGACCGTCTGGGTGGAACCCCAACTCGCCTGGCCGGATGCCCTCCATCTTCACCACCGCTGTCCTCGCGCGCTCCGGCGCCACCGCCGCTAAGGGTCGCCCCACTGACGTGCTCGTCCACGACTTCCAGTTCGAGCTTGAGCAGGTGCTCAGCAGGGAGTTTCTCTGCGACGAGAACCGCGTCGCTGGTAGCGGTACCCCGTCGGTTGGTCACTTCGTCATCCAGGGAGCCGGGGCCGGTGACGCCTTCTGCTCTGGACAGGAGTCGTCGTCGTCGGGGGAGAAGACGCGCCGCCGCCTCCGACGCAAGTAATTTTTTTTACTTGTTTACCGGTCTCTCTTGCGACGGAGACGGAAAAGACATTAGCCGCCAGCCACGGAGTCTGCTGCCTTCTTGCTTCTTGGCTTGGCTAGCTAATCTTCACCGCTCCTCCGGCCTCGCCTCACCCTGCTGTTAATTTTTTTTTGTATTTTTTCTTGCATATATATATGTTTGTTGTTTTGTTTTGTTTCTGGAGGCAAGAACTGTAAGAACACCCTGGGTAACATGATTACCTCCGTCACCACACACACACAAAAAAAAAAAGAAACGGAAAAGAGATGAGAAGTGATGTAACAACCACCCTGAAAATATGTATAGTAGGTACTGTGGTAGCTATGAGCTTTACACATCACGCTTCACATTACACTGACAGAGAAAAGGGTGTGATCATCCAATGGAAAATCTGACGGTTTGTACTAACGATTTGGTAGCTGCCTACTGCTGGTGGTGGTGGCGGTGACGATCGCCGAGCGGGATGCCGGGTTGTTCCAGGTCCAGGATGAACGAATCAACAAGGAACAATGGTGGTGGTGGTGGTTGGATCTCGTCTCAGTCTAGTGTATTCCCCACCCCCCGTTCCGTCGCGTGCCTCGCCTGGCGATGCCAGGCGGTAAAGCGGCTTCTTCGTCTCACTCGCCCGCCCCAATCTGATGCGCGGCGCCTGCTCATGTGTTAGTTGGTTCGTTTCGGATCAGCGAGCAAGCAGAGCACGAAGCATCGGCATCGGCCAGAGATTTGTGACGCTCGCTTTGTTGTCCGTGCGGCCGCCGGCGGTTTCGTTAAAAGTTGGCCGTCTTTTGCAGCAACCAACGTGTGATCGGACCGCCCAACCACTCGTGCTCATCGCCTCATCTCTTGCCTGCCTGAAACGGGGAACCTGTGTCGCCGAAGCGGCCACGAGCTGATCTTAACACTGACACTGACCCTCGTCTTTGCCCACCCTCGCACGCACATGCATGCACACTGACGGAAACAAGCGAAATTGGCATCTCACGTCAACGACCAAGCGTTAACTTTCGTATGTTCTGTTGGCTGCCAACACTCGGTTGTTGGAGCAACGGAAAACAACCGATTGTTACGACCAAAATTAATCGTGTGTTTTACATGGACCTGACATACGAATTAAGAAACACACGATACACAAGCAACGGCGAGATGTTCGTCCGGACTTTTGACATGTTTATACATATATGGAGCGCAATTGTTATACAGGCCTAAAACATATATGCGGCTGGTTTTACTTAAAAAAAACAAAATGAACTGTATAGAACACACAGAGGCCCATGCTTTAATATCCGTGCCGATTTAATATGAAATCCACATTATTTAAACAAGTGTCTACTGCATATCCTGTTGTTTTGACAGCTGAACAACCAGTTGCTAGACTACTTAGAAGCAACCCAAAAAGCACAAGGCCCTAAATCAAGTGTTTCAGCAAGCAGTCCAGCACACGATTTTTGCTCCATCATATACGACATGAACGGATAGATGTGTTATATTATATTCGTTGTTAATTAATTTAGAACATATCCGCTGGACCAACAATTGCCAGGTAGATTGTTTTATTGTTTTTGCTCGATGTTATATATGGACCGGACTAACGATTGTCAAGATTAGAAGAATGTTCATCATACCAAATTATAGTCAAGAACCAACCCAAGCCCAATGGATCAACGTTAAATTGAAATTAATAATAAGATCAACCAAATATTTTGAAAATACACCAAAATCATATAGGTAAAATGCTTTTAAAAATGAAAATAATAGCGCAAAACAAGCTGCTAAGTAGAGGGGTAAGACTCACAACCCTAATCATTGTTAGGTGTTTGGATTGGAGAATCCACTAAATCTAGACGGAGTGATACATCATGAGTCCATTCCTCAAAGTTACTAAAATGATGTCATTCCCCTACTAGTTCTAACTAGTATGGATTAACTCATTCTATTTCACAAACCATACAAAAAAAACTAGAGAGCGAGATAATGATGGACCACTTTATTCCCTAAACCAAACACTCCAAAGACCCCCCAATAAGGAAGGAACAAAAACACAAACTCATTCACTATGACCATAAAACATAATAACCAGCGGACTATGAGAGGTAAAATTAAAAGACCAAGCAAAAACAATGCTTAACAAAAATAAAATAAAAAAGAACAAGATGCCTATTCATGGAGGAGGCAAACCATAAAAATAATCCCTACAAACATCAACAATAAAAAACAAGTTACCAGCTAGAGGCCAAACTATAAAACAACTGCTATCAACAGTAACAATAAAGAATAATTTGTCATTTGGGGGCCAAAATATAATAGCAACCTCTAAAAACAACAACAACCTCTAACAACAACAACAAAGAACAAACTACTAGTTGTGGACGAGGGCAACAACAATAACAACAGTAACAACAAAGAACAAACTACTAACTGTAGATGCTGGCTAAAAAACAATCTCTAACAACAATAACAAAATAGAACAAACTGTCTTTTGGAGGGAGGGAAAAATAAAAAAAAATCCCTAACAACATCACCAAAAAAAGGTCAAGCTATAGAACATCACCTATCAACAAAAAAAACAACAAGGAAAAATAAAAAAAATAATGCCTAACAACATCAACAAAAAATACAAGCCGTCAACTATGGGTTAAACTATAAAACATCAGCTAACAACAAAAACAACAGGTAAAAAATAAAAAAATAATCCCTAACAACATCAACAAAAAAGGACAAGCTATCAACTAAGGGTCAAACTATAAAACATCACCTAACAACAAAAACAACAAAGAACAAGCTGCTAAGTTGCCTACCTAGGGAGGGCAAACTACAAAATAATTCCTAACAAAATAGAAAAGAACAAGCTGCCAATCAGTGACCAAATTATAAAACAACCTCTAAAAACGAGAAAAAGAAAAGAACAAGCTATCTACTAGGGGCAAAGTATAAAAAAAATAATCCCTAACAAAAAAGGACAAACTAGTAAATAAGGGTAAAACTAGAAAAACAACCCCTAACAACAATAACAAAATAAGAGACATGGTCAACTAGGGGCCAAATTTTAGTAAGAACCCCTAAGGACAAAAAAAAAACTACCAACCAAAGGACAATCATTACAACAATAATTGGTATTTAAGTTTGTACCATAGTAAGAACAAAAAACAAAAACATAACAAACTGCTAGGCAAGAGAAAAATATAAAAAACACAAAAAACAATATTAAATAAAGTGTTATGTGACAAGCTAATATTGTAGAATTTAATTTTAACTGCATCCGATTTTCTAGTTCCCTTTATCTTCTTTTTTTTTGCGAACAATTTCCATGTATCTTTGTCTCACTGTCTCATCTTTCAGGCTCTACCAGGCTAGCGAGTGGTAGGTATATTTATAGGTATACTGATAATTAGTGTGTAGTGTGAGTATGTGTATATGCAATAATCCTCATGTGACTGATGAAAAAAAAAAGAAAAGGAACTATAACCAGCACGTGCGTCAGTGCGTGTGACACACACTGCCCCTGCGGAACCCAGCGCGTGTGTAGACAGTAGGCACGTTCACAGGGACGATCACGCGCAGCCGCGCAGGACGCGCACTCGAATGTGGCTAGATCAAACAGCCACAGACATCTCACCGAGACAATCGTACGGCTAAAAAAATCGTGTGTTCACAGCTTTTGAAACAACCGGTTGTAGTTTAGCTTTTCCCGTTAAATAAAGGGCCTTTTTTCGAAGCTTTGATGGCGATTGATGACCACGTCGTGCCCTCCTCTGCGTGGCATTGCACACTATTTATCCACCTGCTCGTCGTCAGATCAGATGTGCTGCTGCTTGTCTCCTCCCGTGTGCCGTGGCTAGTACTATGGCTTCTCCTATCCTATCCTACCTATCCTATGGTTGTAGAAGGACTCGCTCCAACAACTCGTAGTAGGACAATTATAAAGTGGATAATGGCACGGCACGGACGGGCGGCGTTACACTACGGTACAGGCTGCCCCACCCTGCCACCCGTTTGGTGTTGCTGACTCTTTTTCTTTTAGGCAAGCCCGGCAGGGTGACATTCCAACTAACCTCTCCAACTCCAACGCCTAACGTCCACAGTTTTCTCTGCCTACTATCTGGTTAAGAAATGGAATTGAGAATTCTGGTTAGTGACAGAGGTCAAACTACTGGCCTATGAAAACCGAGTTTGGATGGCAAAATTCTTACAAAAAGTACGTGGTGTGTACTAGTGTTATTATGAATATGATTTCGGTGTAGAGGATTAACTAGTACTGTCTCCGTCATGAAAGGTATCTAATTATAATCCTATACTTAACTAAATTATCTACAGTTTAACCAAACTTGCAAAAAATCATCACTATCAAGATATATTCTATGCAAAAACTAATAACAATATTTGGTATCATAGACGTGGATGTCTTTTATATATAAACTTAATCATAACTTAACACGATTTAAATCACTTCTAATTTAAGCCTATAGTTTTTCTCTGATACGTAAAAAAGACTTGTGTATCTTCGTATTTAAGCTAGAAGAGTTTAGTTACATGTCATCGGCGACCAAGAGTTTTTGCTCTTGGTCGCGACATCAAACTAACCGAACTTTGATTTTACTCCCTAGCTAAGCAACCAAGGTTCTTGGCACCTCAACCAACTGGTCGGCCTCATTCCTGATCATTTCTACCTTTTCCGTCCCTGTTTTGAGAAATGTCATTTTTAATGCGGGATGAAGCTGTATTTAACCCGTTGTCATGCAGTTTTTAAATGTATGCGTTATATGTGTATCAATTACATGTCCTTGTGTTATGTTAATAGACCTACTAATCCCTAAATATGCATGTTACCCTTTACATGAAAGTGAATATTAGATCAATATTCATTTGACTTTATGGTTGATACTTGAGTATATTAGATTATGTGATCCTATTTTATTTTTTAGCTCTCCAGCTATAGTTATCCGTTTAACCCCCGATCTGATTTCTGTCAAAAATATGGTAAGACAGTGTTTTTTCCCCATCCGTTTCTATCCATTTTCACCACTGGTGCCCGATTTGTGCGGACATTGGACAAAATACCGCTACCACGACGTTTTACTGCATTCAGCTTGTCAGTCTTGAACAATTTTTGTTTTGGACAAAGTCTTCAACAGTTAACTCGGTCCCGTTTGACATGCGCACCGAGCTCAATTTTCCGCTTCGTTTGGTCAGGAACCACCACACCATGAACTTGTGGTACTAAAATTGTCCTACTTTCACGACACGTATCCTATTAAATAGACCTAATCCGTCGTGTTTTCTGTGTCTGTTCTGATATTGTCGAGAAGGGAACTAAAACCCCAAATGAGAATGTTTACAGATTGCATAATCATCTACAGGCAACAATCAGTCATACGAATTATTAGTTTGGTGTAAATAAGGACAATAGGCTTTAAATTTTTTCCTTGCCAAAAAAAGGGAAAAAAAATAAAAGCGAGTTTGTTCGAACGAGGAAGGATTTCTGACGCTTCCATATGCATGGGTCAACGAGTGATGATGGAGTATTCCAGTAGGATAGGGAGTATAATAAGTGACATGTTCGTTTGACAGGATTATGCACTGTTATGCATTGCTGACTGATTTAAGCCGGCTGAAAAGCCAAGCGACCAGGCCGAAGCACATCTGTTTGTCAGTGAGCTATTGAAAACAACACATAATTCTGTGGAGGATCATGTGAGCCGTATTTTAATCCAATCCCATCTGGCCATCTGTGCCAACTTTGATAAATTTTATGCTGTACTACTGTATAATTCCCTAGAGAGAGAAGAATAGTCGTAGCTGGAGAAACCTACCCTGTCGGTGGCTACTGGTTAGACGTGCACCGACTGAACTCGAATAGGAGTACAGTACTAGTTAGTTTGGGGCCGTGAAAACGCTCGATTGTACTTTTTTTTTCTAGGGAAACCGGAGCTTGAATTAATCAATAACGTAGGATTACGATCAGTACTAATAGCGTCCCTTAATTTTGGTGGGGTTATAAGCCACTCCACCACCTGATTATCACGGGACACCATACGAGTATATTTATGAGCTACTTTATTACAAACTCGACTATCGAAACTAAAACGGAAATATTCAAAGCTCGGGCTCAAGTCTTCCATCTGTTGTAGCAATGGTGCAATCTCCGACTTCTGGTTGCTGCGATTCAGCCATAGATTCACTAACACCTGGCATTCCGTTTCCAGATGTAATGTCTGACTTACATCTTTTGTGCAAAGAGTAGTCCATCATGGCAGGCCGTGGCCTCTTCTTGGTAGTACATTCAGAGAGTAATCATACCAGATCGTCGTCCCTCCGCAGCACCTACCATCTTGATCTCTAAGGTTGTGTTCGGTTGAGGGGGTTTCAAGCCCTGGATTCATTTCAGCGAGGATCACTTCTTTAATCTATATAGGAATGGATGATCATGAACAATTCCTGCCCATAAATCCTCTAACCGAGTCCTAAGAATAATTCCCGACGCCGCTGATCGGTTTCCTGACCAGAACACAGCACCAAATTAGCTTTTACCCAACCAGTATCAGGGGCTTGCCATGTCTGATGGTTTCTTGAAATTCCAGTTTGTCTAACGCTCGATTGTACTCGGCCATCTTCACCATTAGCGACGCAAGTTGACGGTGCTCGTTCTCTCTGCATGTTTGACGCGCATAAAATCGCCGGCCGTTCGTTGGTTGACTCTTGCAGGTCGTATCGTACCGACGAGATGGACAGCAACCTTGAGTCCGTTGTAACCGTAAACAACTGCATCACACTGATCTCATCACATGGCATGGGATATGGGTGTCGAGAAAACTGCCTGGCCAGAAAACCGGCGCATGTTTGTAAGTGTGGAGTCAAAGACAATACAGAGCAGTACTGTGCTCCATATGAATGGCTAGGCCGCTAGGGTGTCACAGGCCGAATGAACCGGGCTCGCACGCGCGAGCTTGCCGACGGAACTAACGGAACAACCAACAGGCAACAGATCGATCGAGCGCCGAACCGAGAGTCGTGATGTCCCGGTGCGGTGGCCACTGGCCACCAAAACGTAAGGGCTCGAGACAGGAGGGGTGGAGACGCGGAGGACAACGCAGTCAGGCAGCGCCAGGCCGCGAACTCATCTCCTCCTCGCAAAACTCCTGTCGCGTTGCTCTGATGCTGTTGGTCTGTGTGTTCTCGCACTTGGGGACGGACGGAGTCGACGGGTAATGGA
Source organism: Microstegium vimineum (assembly GCA_022036555.1). Classification (NCBI taxonomy): domain Eukaryota; kingdom Viridiplantae; phylum Streptophyta; class Magnoliopsida; order Poales; family Poaceae; genus Microstegium; species Microstegium vimineum. Next base: position 58,376,014 of record CM039131.1, on the reverse strand, counting down.
CCTTTCGGCCGGAACCGAAAGATGAAACTGGGCCTCTATAAAGCCTGGCTCCATCATTGAGGGCGACAAGTAATGAGCCCACCGATTTTAGTGTGCTTCTTTTTTCTTTTTCAAAAAATACTACTAAGTAGTAATTATTATCTCTCTCTCTCTTTTTTTTTTGGCTAAAATGTACTCCAGCCACCAATTGAGTTGGAGGTAAATCAGTCGCCATTATAAACAGCGACTCGCAGGTTGCAAGAGTCGCCGTATGAAATTGGTAGGTTTAAATTTCGCCAACCGAAATGGAGAGAAAAGTCCGCACACGTCACGCCATAACGCCACCGTCGGTGGATAGGGGCGTTGAACTTCTGATAGCAAAATTTAGCACAAGAATATGTTTTGATTTAACGGTATTAATTGCTCAGGTAACTAAAATATTGTTAAGTTAGTTCGGCCATGTGGACTGAATTAATATGATTATTAGTAAGCAAAGGGTGTGTGTGAGAGAGAGATGAGTCTCTCTCTCTTTTTTTGCATACGTGAATAGGACAGAGAGAGAGCAATGAGCAATGCATGGCTGCATACGAAAAAAACAGGAGACCCAAGTATGTTACCCCCAAATAGCTTGGGTTTTGTCTTGCCTTTTCCAGAAATTCTTGAAAGAATCGGGTATGCGGTCTCTAAGGGAGGCGTCTAGATGCTTTCAAGCTCTGCGGTCTATATAGACATCCATAGTGCACCGATTTTAATAAAGTGTTGTTTGGTTCGATGATTTATGGACGTGAACTGATCACGGTGTTAACGGATGACGATAGTTTATGTTTGTTTCATCACCAAAGGAATCGGGTAACAGGGGGATCCATCCCGCTCTTCAGTATTTTGACTACGCTCAGATTAGTCTGTGAATCATTCCACTCCCGTCCAGACCTGTTACCAAACAAAATCAGTTATCAACTATTTCCTTCCCATTCCGTCGGGGAAACGTTCCATTTACGTTGCCATAACGGTTACGTAACCAAACAGCACCTAAGTCCTAATGGCACCCAAGAATGTGGATACAACTATAGAAGAGAAATCCTACAAAAGATTAAATAATCGTGGCGTGCAGCAGCTTAATCTGACTGGAAAGAGACGGGCCAGTAGAGTACCTTGCGGCCGTGGAACCGAAAGACAGATATGGGCTTTCCATAAGGTTGGCTCGGTCCATATAAAGAAAAAAGAGTTGGAAAAGGCCTCGGTCCATATAAAGAAAAAAGAGTTGGAAAAGGCCTCAACTGGTTGGTATTATGCTGCTTTGAATCGTAGTTCACTCATGCAACCAAAACTAGAGTTATCAACACACCGCCACACAGGTGAGGTGAGGGGGGGGGGGGGGGGGGGGGGGGGGGAGCTGGCGCACAGAATAAAACGTACCAACGCCATGGACAAAGAACTGAAAGCACATACACATGGTCAGCATAACATCAAGCTGAGAACTGGAACCGAGCAATCTATTGTCCACTTCATGATCATCATTAGTAAAAAAGTAGAAAACCATCAGAGGATATCATCGACACATAATAGAGCGTGTCGAAGAAATGAATATAGCATAACATTGCTGATTGTTCCAATATCAATTTCCATAACATCAAATATCAATCGCAGTTCTGTCGAACTGCGCCGAGGAGCTTAGCAGAGCTAGCTGAATTTTACATTGCATGCGAAAGCAAATTTGCCAGAGTTCCATAAACAACTGAACCCATTTTTTCAGGCTTATGTACAGGAGTACCTACTATAGGGGATATAGGTAAACAGCGACCGCCGAGCCATGCTTTCATCGTCGATTAGGGAGGGACCAGGTGATCATTTTGCATGCAGGGGCTCTGATCACCCTGGCTGTTGACGGCCTAGTGCCATGCTGCGTTTCTTCACGCGCTGCTCTTCATGCCGTCAGCTGTGTTGCCAGAGAAAGCCCAGTGCGGCTTGGCCAGGGTGCGCTTCGTAGCCTTCACTGACAGTGGGCTGTCCTTGCCCTGTTGCTGTTTGTCAAGCAGCGAATTTGCCAGCTAGTATCAGACGAAATTTACAGTGATTTCATAGCTAACTGAAGATTATCATGAAATGAACCCAGCATTTACCGTGAGGCAGGTTCCCTGCCGGACGTTGCAGATGGGGTACTCATGGGGGCAGCAGCTGTAGTGATCGTCGCAGCAGGTGGCGCCCTCGAGCGGGCAGCAGCCCCAGGCGAAGCAGTACTTGCCATACTCATAGATGCAGCAGCAGGTGGTGCTTTCAGGGCATGAGTAGTAGTTGTCGCAAACGCTGGGCTCTGGGGTGGGGGAAGGCGGAGTCGGCCCAGGGTTCGGGGGTTGGCACCCTCCTTCAGAGGGTACGACGGTTCAACAGCGATACCACACTTGCCGCTGGACGCCTTGATGTTGCGCTCCATCCTGATGTAACCCTTCTCGCCCCAGCTGCTGCCCCATGAGTTCTTAACGATCCAGTAGTCCTTGCCATTCGCTGTGCCATAGCCGACGGCCGTGACACCATGGTCCAATGCTGTTCCACAGCTTCCGGTGAAGATACCCTGAGACCAGGAAATGATAATTAGTCATCAGTACAAGGCAGATGATTCATGGAGTAAACACTAATAGTAACAACAACGAAGGATGAGAATGAGATAAAAAAAAAGATGGACTAGGTGTGGGTATCTGCGATTTTGTGGCCAAAGCATTTGTCTGAAAATGCCTATTTAACTTTATGACAAGGGAAAACATTTTCAGAATCTTCTGCCCAGCTTTTGCTGGAAGTGGATGATCGCTCACACCACTCTCTTACCAAAGCACATCTTTCCGAAAGCCCTCACAAAAACACATCAAAACTGTATACCATTAAAAATGCTTCACAACGAGCCAAGGAGGGGCAGTCTTCGAGAAAAATAAAGGAGCATGGTTCGTGCAAAGTGGTGGGGCACTGAAGCACTGGATTTAGTAAACTAAGTCAGGGGTATGAACAAGGTATCACAATTGATGTAGCAGTTGCAACTTGAAGAGTGACAATCATTCCTTCTGGAGAAAATAGTCTTTAGTAAAGCGATATGATGGGGACAATTTTAAAGCAATTAGATGACTCAACCTAACATGTGCATGTCGTGTTCAAGGCAGATGGTCTTTATTTCTTTTACGGTCATGGATATACCATCAACTAATCGCTATCTACTGATAGTCAAATACTAGATGATTCAATAAAATCATCTGAATTTAACCAAATGGTCCACAGATGAACCCAGCAGCAGCGTTAGTGTCAATTACCGAGCTGTAGAGCTGAAATGCATTGCCACCAGCCTCAATCGCAACACTGACTGGCTGGTTTGCAACTGCCTTCTGCAGACTCTTCTCATTGTTCGCTGGTACATCTTCATAGCTGTCAATAGTAACAACCTTCGCGTTTTTCTGCAGTGAACCCAACACACAAAACCAGCAGTAAGAAAAAATAACTCTGGTATTTGGAAAATCAAGGGAAACCATGAAGCAAAAAATACCTTGTTGGCATCACACCGGCCATCCGTGCCCTTGTAAGGGTAATCCGACTCCGTGTCGATTCCGCCATTGTTGATGATGAACTCAAATGCATAGTCCATCAGACCTCCATTGCACCCTTGGTTGTATGAAGTGTCACAGTCGACAAGCTCCTGCTCAGACAAGGAGATCAAGTCGCCAGTAACAATCTGGTTGATGCCTTCCACAGCTGCTATTGTTGAGAAAGCCCAGCAACTCCCTGAAAGAGATAAAAATAGATCAGATTTCAATGTCAATATGTCATCAATATCATTGTTTAATCCTGCCTGCAGCATCAAGTAACAACACATAGTTATAAAATCAAAAGAGTGAAAGCTACCCGCAATAGAGTGGAAAATATCTTTTATGGGCGCGCGCAGCATATTTTATTTGAGGGAAGAAATTTGTGGTGATGAATAGGATGCTGACGGAGACAGGCGACCAATAGGAACGTGAAACGGTCACAAGAGCCGTGATGAAAGTCGTTTCCAAGAGCCTGCTATGTGGAATCATGAAGTGAGCTTGTCCAGAGGAGAAAAAGAGCTTATTGGTCCAGCACCTTGTCAGCTAGACAGCGACTGCCCTCACTGGAGTTCACGAGGAGCAAAATTATGTCCAAGTTCGGTGAACCTACTGTACTTAGTATATGTCCCCTTTGATGCAAGACAATAAAGATCAAATACACACCTACTGTGTCGAAAATCATTCCAGTAATATTTGTCACACACAAGACACAGGACCAAAGTATACAAATATTAGGATGAAAATGGCTAGACAAACAGTTTGTAAGTCACAAATCCCATAGAATTAGCTCTAGAACCGAAACAAAACTCTACCCAAATAGAATAATTCATTTCAAGTAATTTTATTTGTTAGCGTGTCTATGGAGTTCAAATTCAGAAGGATACTAATCTATATGCGTGCCATCTCTGCAACCACCCACCCTTTTGGGGCACGACTAACGAATTGCAGAAGTTGAATTTTGATGCTGAGCGTTGACTTTCAGATACAAGCGTAGAAGATACAATCCCCTACTCTCTTTTTTTTCATGCGGGTAACAATAAAAACTACTGCAAGTTGTGGTGTTGATGAACAGACTTTGCAGATTCTATCGGGCCAAACAAAGAAAACACGCCCGAAGAACCTTCCATGTTCTTTCTATCTACTAGAATTGCTGTACTAAGCAAGTCAGGTTTCAGCCGCAGGAGAGGAGAGGAGAGCAATTAAAAATAAAAAGTAAAAAAGGGGACAGAGAGGAGGAGATTGGTATGGAAGCTTTATTTACCGCAACTGCCCTGGTCCTTGACCTCGGCGACGGCACCCTTGTCCCTCCAGTCGACGGACTCCGGCAGGTCGTCGGTGTCGGCGGCGTGGTACCTGGCGCTGAGCTTCCTCTCCCTCTGCGGCTTGGTCCTGAGGCCGAGGTAGGTGGCGCGGTACTCGTCGTTGGTGAGGTCGGCGAAGCGGTTGAGGCCGAGGCGGAAGGAGTGGACGCCCGCGTCGGCGGCGGCGTTGTGCTCGTCGATGTAGCGGAGGTTGTCCTTGAACACCTGGTACCGCGTCTCCTCCTCGCCCACGGCGTTGTATGTTTTGCCGTGCGTCGCCATCCACTCGGCGTACATCCGCCGCGTCTCCTCCTCGCTCCGCTCCCCGTAGGACAGGATCGACATGTCTGCCGCCGCTGCGGCGGCGAGCGACACGAGCAGCATCAGCGCCGCCGCGAGCGACGTGGTGGAAGCGGCCATCTCCGCCGCGCTACGGGAAGACTAGAGCTAGCTTAGCTAGGGAGAGGAGGGAGCAGATTGGTGAGAGGATTACAGTGGAGGAAGCTGCAGGGAGGCCCTTCCTTTTCTTCCCATGACGGGGCTGCTATCGGGGTCGCTTTATACAAGTGGGGGCGGGGGAGTGGTGGGTCCAGATTCCGTGATCCCTTTGGGTTTTTTTTTCTTCTTCTTCTTTTCTTTTTTTTTAATTTTTATTAAGAGTGCTGTTTAATTCATTTATTTACATCTAATCTACGGGACCAGTCGCCAGTACGATATTTTAGGTTAGTTTTTTATCGGTCGTGGTGTCGTGGAGGTGGCGCGGACGTGGATGGGTTGGATTGGATTGAAGTCGACCAATAATAATCTTTTTTTTTTCTTTCCTTTTCGTGACGTGTTGCTGGGAATGCGTGCAGTAAGTAGGGTACTGGTCCAAATGGTAATCCCGGTTCGGATTAGCCAGTTTTTTTAATGGAGGCAGGAGAGGCCGAGAAGAGGGGTGACGGGGTGGGGCAACGTGGAGGTGGAACATTTTGACTGGAATGCTCGGTGTAGAGTACTCCGGAGTAGTACTCTTTATTATTACTGCCATTGTTTGTTTATGTTAATTAAATCGGCGCCCGCCTGGACAGCCGCTGCACTTTAACAATTAGTCGTTCGCCGGATGCAACAAGGAGTCGAAAACGATGCCATCACTGGCCTGGATTAGCTCAAGGACCTCCGGCCGGACGGGACGGAGTATCTTGTTCAGATTCAGAAGAGGACACGCCTCTTTGCATTGGCGCTCCTACTGACAAACTGAATGATCGGTAGAAAAAAAAATTCACGCCCGTAGGAGTAGTTAGCATGAACGGCGGGCAGGAGGGCCAGGTAGCAAGAAAATAAACCCAACCAGTGGACACCGCGCGACGTGCCAACCTCAGCAGACGGTACACGACGGGCCCCTCAGTTCTGCCCTTGGGGCATCTGGAGCTGCTGGATGGGCAGGGCAGGGCCGAAGGGGGCATCATCATCGCATTGGGGCATGGAGATTCCGGTGGTTGAGGACTTTGATGAAGTAAGGAGTATGTGAGCGACCACGTCCACGAGGATTCCTCGCCATACGCCATCGCGGATCATCTGCTCGACTGCTCCAATCCCGCCGTGGTCCTCCGCCGCCCGCCTGCATTGCATCTGCATCTGTACGACGATATTATATTAGTACATTATTTATAAAAATACTGCTGGGGCGTAATAAAAACTTTGGTCCCTGCTTTAGGCCGTGGAACACGAGTTTTCCAACAACATTTGTTGAGGATCATAACTGCTGTTCTAGAAACCTACATGTTCAAAACTCTTCTTTTCTTAAAAAAAACAATTGGTTAGAATAAAAAAGAGATTTATAGTGGAGTTTATAAAAAACCTAATAGTACTACATAATGTGGTTTTCAAAACCATAAATTTTGTTGCTTTCAGACATTATGTGACACTTTGAACCAAAGTATTTCACAGCAGTAGTATTTTTTCTAAAACTCCAATAGTAATACTAACATTGAACAAACATTGAACAATGGAAGAAGATGCGAGATTGAAGAAGTTGCACAAACCATTGGGTTGTGATCCAATGAACGAAAAACACAAACATGGTATATTACCACTCGTTCTTCTAGAAAAAACTAACGTGGAGCAATCATTTATACCCTTGCTCAATATCAGGGATGAAAACGGTACGAATATTTATTCGACCGTCCGTTCGACCGAATTCGTTTATAGGAGTTTAGACCTGTCCGTATCCGAGTCCGAAGATTAACATCCGATACCGTATCCGTATCCGAATACTAAAATCGGTATATTTATGATGTCGATATCTAATCGTATCATATCCGATATTTCTCATACTATTCGTATTCGAATCCGAATCCGAACATAAATATGAAAACAAATATAATATTAGTGATATCCGGTCGTATCCGATCTGTTTTCATCCCTACTCGATATATTCACTCCAATCACAAATAAGTGATGGTATGGGACTGTCAAAAGGGACTATTCCAAATAAGCATTGTCTAAACTCCCTCTAATCCAAATTATTAGATGTTCCAAATAAACATTGCCATGTCTTCCTCTAATCTAGATTTTAAGATGTTTTGTCTTTTCTATATACATACCTTTTGCTATGCATTTAGATATACACCATATCTAATATTTAAAAAGATCAAAATGTTGTATACCTTAGAAATTTTTTAATATAAATGATATATAAAGGCAAGTTCATATTTTTCTGAAAACATTTTTAATGCAAATGTGCTCTTTACTTTGTCCAATGATCAAATTCACCACTAAAAGAAATAATTTGTAGTCAAAATTTCAAAACTTAAGACAACCTCAGATGTCATTTATTTGAGACTATATGGAGTAAGGCAATGTAAAACCTGTCTTCCTTTCAAATATGAATTGGAAGTAGACAAGAAGTTTTCTCTCGATATCCTTAAGTGAGCAGAAAGTTCGAAACACATCTCCCCTCGAGACTATGAACAATCAACTAACACATCAAAATACTAGAACTTAGAGGACAGTACAACTAGATCATGGTCAGACTAATTATTAGTTACACGTGACTTAGTCGCTTAGGTATTGTCACATTAGAAAATGGGAAGGTTGGACTAAATTATGCACACTCTGATGCCCTTGTGTTCTACATGCCCCATGAAAAGGGGATTGACCTGAACAAGCCCTAAAATGTCATGCGTTTACTTCTTGGTTGTTCGTTCTATGCTGACTAAAATAAGGTAAATGTTTACCTTAGTTTTTTGTTGTTATTATTTTAGATCACCGTTCGCCTACACGGTCGTGTAGCCCGTGTACACGCCGTTTAAACGCTACACGGTGGTACACCGTTTCCGTTTAATCGTCCATTTTACCCGTTTAAACACCCGCTTTCCCCAAATAATGTGCTAAATAGAAGGTGACCGACTGTTTACCGTTTAGCGTTTATGATAGCACTGTTTTAGATATCATCAACTTGGTTATATTTTCCAAAATGGGACCTTTACAGTTATCTTGGTTATATTTTCCTAAGAAGGACTCGTTCGTTTCAGTCGATTACTGCCTATGCCTAGGATTCAATCCACCTTATCAAAGCCTATGTAAACTAGCTTATTATTCGAGTTGGAATTGTTCCTTGTCATCATTTTGTAACAACCCGAACACATAAATGGGAGCCTTTACCGGTGTCTCGTCATGGTCATTGAATGTCTTGTGGTTGTTTTGTAGGAGTAGGATGCTTAGTGACATTAGCTCTACTACTATGTGCTTGGATGTGTGATCAAGTCAAAAACTGTATAAAACACGTCTTAAGCTCATGCTTCCTCAATCTCAATCCACCCCACACAGTCACACAACACAACACACACATACATTAATCTACAATAGCACATGCAGCGTACAAAGCTTGCAACAGCGACGACCACATTCCACCGTGGAATCTCTTGTAGAGGGGTCCAAAAAAAAAAGAAAGGAATCGCTTGTAGGGGTGCCGGCCGTTGGCTGGGGAAAAATTACAAGAAAAAAAAAGCCCATGTCCATTTTTATATATTTGAATATAATAACAAAAAATGAAATATCTACGGAGTCGTCGGAATCTCGGCGAGGCATATGGGTTCGGGTTGGCTGATGCGTGGATCCCTCGCACACCGGAACGAGGAGTTAAAAATTCTCTCCGGGGAAAACGAGAGAGCCGTGAGGAGACGACCATCGCGAGTCAGCGAACCAGCCAAGCACGCTACTGTAGTAGTGTAGTATCGTACATTGGTGCCCCATTCCCCCGGGTGATTATCGGCCCCGGCCTTGCACGGCCTGCACAATCCTCTTGCGGTGTCATGTACGAATCTCTTTTTTATACCAGTAGTAGTACTACTATAAAAAATAGTTTTGTTTATCCTGATGATCATAGCCCTGTTCAGCTAATGAAAAAAACTGATTAGCTTAGCGAACAGGATAATATATAGTCAAAAGTAGTTGCTCTTTTCTTTTTCTTTTTTTTTTTGCTGAAACAAAAAAAGAGGTACTCCTACTCATCATTTCATAACTTGGCGTTGCGTTTGTGATAAGCCTTGAGCGGCTGAACTGAAGCATGGCTTATCAGTAGCTGGATGGATTAGCTAGGGATGGACTGCTCGCAACCAGTAGTGCGTGCGTAGCTGTTTTGCTGCTAGATATTTATATTTGCGGGAATTTTGATTTGACGTCCCTGTCGACTTGAGAAACAAGATAGCGCTACCAGTGCCGTAGACACTTGAAACGTGAATGGGCAGCCGCACCCACCAACCAACGACACGACGCAGCCGCAATGCCTGTCACGGCCGTCGGCGGTAGGGCCCCTGACGCCCGCGCCAGCCACTGAAGCAGTAGCCCTCAGCGATCACCAGCTCCATCCATCTAGTCTAGCTCCGGCCGCCGCGCAGCAGGCAAAAGGAAGAGATGCAGTGCACCACAGAAACGATAGTACAGCGCGGAAATGCCTTGGCATGCAACTGCGGGCACGCACGAGCATCCCAATCCCAGCCGTGCTGTGTCCTATCGGTTTGTGACACAGCAGCGCCCGTATCCTGTAGGATTAACTGGTTCCGGTAGGAAGAGAACGCATGCAGACCGGCACTGGTAGATTTCATCTGTTCAATACTAAAATACAGAGATCGAGCTATACGGCCGGAACGCATGTGACTCCAATGATATGCAAATGCAACGCAACGCAACGCAACGCAGAGAAGAGAGCACGCACACCCCATCATGTGGTGCGCCGTAGAGCCAGGCATGTGACCGGTGGTGGTGGTGAATCCATGGGAACTGGCGCCGTAGCGTGGTCAAAGCCAGCAGCCACATTGCCTGCCGGGGCACGCAACGCGCGGACCTGGGCGATCCGAGCTCCACGGGAGCCACAGCCACCGGACGGGTGACGTTCTTCCTTTTTCAGGGCCTCGGACAGCGACCCATCGATGGCGGCTCTGCTTCTTCACCGGTTGCCAATGCCAGGCAGGGGATGTGGAGAATTTGTTTGGTAAAGTGCGAATAGGAGCACTGCACAGTACGTACGAAGAAAACACATAAACAGGGAGCCCGGTACAGCTCGTCATGTGCCAGATCCGACTGCTCTGCTGGTATAATATGTCCAGATCCGAAAGAGGAAAACAGTCGACTTTAACTGCCCATGTCCAGGTCCGTACTTGTCCAGATAACTACAACCAGATCCTTCCTCTCTTTCTCTCCACAAAAATAATTTTTTTAAAAAAAGAAAACCTAAATCATGTCCATGCACTTCTTCCTCTAAAGTCAGGTTCAGATAAGGCCCGCGGACCGCGGTCAATTTTCCCGAAAGTTTCTTCTACGGGCTCTCGAGCAAGACCAAGCTCATACGCAAACCTACATCACTGAGCAATAAAGCAATCCACCACGCAATTCTTTTTTCGCAAAAAAAAAGAAAAAAAAGAAGAAGAAGAGAGAGAGACAGAAGAAAAAAAAAGGCGATACCACGCGAATCAGTCCAACAATGTTAAACTCCGAGTCTCCAGGAATACGGAGTAGCTGCCTAGTTATTACGGTAGCCGGTAGCGTACAAACAGACCTGATCAGCTGATCCGATCAGTAGTGTGAAGTTGAGCTGTCAAGTGTGAACCCATCTGGCCATCTGTGACCTTGAAAGATGCCCGCGTTACGGCCAAAAACAAGCCAACCAAGCTGTGGAGGAGGGAAAAAATGGATACTAGTACATGAGGTTGTTTCCAGCACGAAACGTCGCATTACTGTAACAGCGTTTTTTCCTGTTGCTTTCTTGTGTCATTTCTCATTTGCACTCTACCTTCCCGACCCGGTTTTAGCCTTGTACAGTAGTAATAAATATGTTGTGAACTCTGAAAATGATGCGTTAGCCGGTTAACCTAGTCACGTCTCCGGGTCATTCCGTCCCACCCCCCCCCCCCCCCCCCCCCCCCCCTCTCTCTCTCTCGTCGTTTGACATTTACAAAGAGGTTCATTCATCAACTATTAATGAAAAATATATATAAAAAAAAGTGAACCTAACTCAGTTAGTTGGGAGGGAAATATGGTCATACACTCAACCACCCAAGTTTAGTTGCTCTTTAAATTTAGGTGTGTGTGTATATATACACACACATTAAAAAACAACTAGTTCGCTTTAGTTTTTTTTTTAGATTAACTTCGCCTTAGATTTGTCTGTTTTTTAGTAGGTTCATCAGAAATGGGAAAAAGAGGTGGCTTGTGGGCTGTTTTGCGTGGATTCATCTCTGGTCCAACAAGCTATACGGCCCATGAAGCATAAGGATTCGTCGTGACTAGGGTAGATCTAGCCCGAGCAGTTTACGGCCCGTTATGCCTCGCCTCGCAGATTGCGCACACGACGTGGACCGGGCTGGCATGTTAAACTCTACATTTGATGGGCTTTCTTGTTCCAATCGCAGCCTTCTAGTGGAGGGCCAACAAATGTCAGGCAGCCCAGGTCCATGCTTTGGTAAAAAAAAAAAACCAGGTCCATGCGACGATGCAACTTCCAACTTCCAAGTTTATATAAGTGTAGGATAACATCTGGACAAAAATTTGAGCCATCAGTTCAGGACTTCGGAAATGAAGATCTGGACAAACTCCTGCAGGCTCTGAGAAAATTTAAGGCAGATAACAGAAGGCAATGCTTTGAAAAGTATTTGAGTCATCTGAAACAGAATGATTCAGTTGTGCAAAGTAAACAGCAGCCAATGCCTAGATGACATTTGACTTTGACAGTGAAAAATCAAAGGTAATAACAGATTCAGAGAAGCTGCCCAAGGGTTTTTGGTAGCTGACGAGCTGGTTTCAAATGTAGGAACACGAAGAACAATTGACCAGCAGGGGCATTATAATTTGCACGGCCAACCAAACTTCTTGACATACGTACCTACATAGCGTACAGAAATTCAGGAAACGAAGTGCAAACTGGATCATCATTATTTCATACAAGTGTACAGCCAATGCTTCGATTGCCAAACCACAAGACTTTTGCAAGTCTCTGCTCTCATCTATTTTACACGAAAACAATATGCCTACAATGCTATTCTACAGCAAGGGGGAACGGAGGTACGAAACAATTAAACTTTTTACCTATTTTTTATACGTCGATACAAAGGGATTTCGACGAGGAAGTGTCCAAGATTACATGTACTGCTGGTAGCTTTATCTGTAGAGTCCAAAGAAATGAGCTGAGCTGAGGCGGCTTCTGTTACTTTGGCAGCGGTTGGCACCGACGGTGCATCAGTGGGGAACCGGGGACTTTCGACAAATCTTGGGAGCAACAGCTGCCTGATTTGCTCTGACTTCTACCGTCCACGAAAAAAGAAAGAAATGTCCTCTAGTGCTGGTCTTCAGTGCTTGCTAGAGTATTTTGCATCGGTTGTGTCTCTGGTTGAACAGTTTGCTGACGGGCACCGGTATTCAGCAGTGGAGGATCGATTTTCCATCTGCACACAAAAAATATCACATGATTAAACATACATTTACTGTATGAAAAAAGCAGTGACAACTTAACATAGTTAGTAGGAGCGCATAGGTGATTCCCCTAAGTCGAATACGTAATGGTCTAGTCATGGTAATGTATAGTTAATGAGAATGACAGGACAAGCGAAGATGGTAGAGAGATGGACCCATGGCGTCATGAAGGTATTTATTTGTTTCATCAATTATTGTTATTTGGATTGAATTTGTATGTTCAAAATATGTGCCACATAACATCTTAGACTGGGTCCCTTCAATTTAATTAGGCGTTCATTGACCAAAGTTCAAAACTTTATAGTCTTGTCATGTGGCACTGATCAGACATGCCGACAGCTGATTTCGTCTGCAGCACTTCAAACCTTCTAATCTGAATTTGTGTGCATGACAAAACAACTAAACACCAAAGAATCCATGACACGCGCATTTTGTATCCAAAATATTGTCTAAGATTGCCATCGGTGGAGTGGGAAGGATATGTTAATTGAAGTGATAGGTATGAATATTTAGAATGACCTGGCTCTGCTTTTGACACAACGCATAGGACAGCTAGGTTAGGTGGGCATGTGGATCAAATAGAGAGCTTTTGGAGAAAGTAAGGTGTACTATAGGTCATTTATATAATCCTTTCTGATTAAACAATACGTACGCACCACGAAGATCATGAAATGATTTGTTTTGAAGGAAAACGATTATCTCATACTTATATATAATCAATACAGTATGCTGCATGTTTAGTACTATATATTATCATTGTTCAGCTTATATTAAAAGGACGCATCCTAATATCATGGCTGTATTTAGGGAACACTAATTTATAACACAATGCGCCTTGCTACGAGACGAAGACACGAAGACGAAAGGAACAGGAAGCAACGACACCACCAACTATGTTCATGAAAACGGCAACCACCGGCGGGGTCAGGTAAGGTAGTGGAGACTGAGATTGACAGATCACAACTCGCCGTCTGTAGTCTGTACACAAAGTGTATTCTGTGACAGTGCTAATAGTAATCTTTGTGGAATTTGTTCTTAAAAAGTCTCTGTTATGCGCGCTGGGCATGTGATCAAGGCCTACGCAAATTGCTTTCGAGGGATCGCGGCACCACCCCTACCGAATCAATTAGGAACACCATCGCCAACCATAATTTGCGCCACTAAAGTGTACTACCTCTTGTCGCACCACGAAACAAAACCTTGTAGATCTAAGCATGCAACTAGCTAGCAAAGCATGAGTAATTAATTATTATCTGGCAGTAATACTAATAATTCCAGGCAATTGTAACAGGGGAGGTCTCGATCCGGCGAACTTACTCATGTGGGAATTTGACCTCGTGGAGACTGTCGGAACGCACAGACCACGCGAGAGCCGCCTGAGCGCAGCTGGCGAGCGGCTCGATGCGGCCGGCGTCGGTGACGAGCGCGAGCGGGCTGGCGGCGCGAGGGTCGGCATCGTCGATGGCGCTGAGATCGCGCACCCACACCGGCCGCCGCTCCTTGGTGTCGTCCCACAGCGCCCGCGCGTTCACCACGAAGCCGGCCCACTCCAGCCTGCTGGACATGAGCATGTCGCTCCGGTTAGCCGGCAGCACGGTCTCCTCCGAGATGCGGTAGCCCACCAGGTTCCCCTCCGCGTCGCACGACGGCGCCTGGAGGAAGGACTCGCTGGTGCCGTCGTCCTCGCCCAGGATGCCGACGGGCACCGCGCCCACGGTGGTCACCTTCTGCGCCTCGTCGAACAGCTCTGTACGGAGGATGCTGTTCTCGTCGGCGAACACCACGATGCCGTCCATCCGCTTCTCCCGAATCTCCCTGTTGCATTATTATTATTATTATTATTGAGCGGAGAGGTGGTGAGGGAGATCTGAATTATGAGCAGGAAGGAGGAATCGTGCTAAGTTATTGAGCGAGAGCTGCGATGAGATCCCATCTCGTGGTTGGAGCCTTCGTGCGTACCTGAGGGCGTGCATTCGCAGGCTCGCGGTAGAGTCGCCAGGGCCGGTGATGTGGAGGAAATCGAGGTTGGAGCGGGAGAGCACGGCGGCGACGGCGTCGGTGCGGTGGGCCGGCTCGACGACGATCCACACGAGCTGGGCGTCGACGAGGCGGAGCGTGTGCGCCAGAGACGTGAGCGAAGGCACCTGGAGCGCGGAGGTGGTGGTCGGGGTGACGGCAATGACGGGCCGCGCGGGTCCCGCGCCGCGGCGCTTGGTGGTGCGCTGCGCGTTCTGGACGGCGGCGAGGATGCGGTGCGCCTTGAGGAGCTCGGTGGGGTCCGGATGAGGCCAGGCGCGGACGCGGATCGGGTGGCGGCCGACGAAGACGGGGCCATGGTGGTGTTGGTGCTGCTGCTGCTGCTGCGGGTGGGCGGCGCCGCCGATGTCGGCGGCCACGGTGGTGGTGGTGGTGACGGTGGTGGTGGTGGTGGTGGTGGTGGTGATCGTAGCCATGGCCGTGGCGTTGGCCCCCGCGAGCACGACGGCGGGCGGGGACACGAACGAGACGAGGTTCGCGGCGGGGTTGATGGGCGGGGTGGGCAGGAAGAGGAGGAAGACGATGAGGCGGGAGAAGCGGAAGCCCACGGCCATGGATGTGGCGCAGAAGAGCGCGTGCAGCAGCAGCCACGTGGCCGGCAGTGACGGCTTCGCCGGCTCCGGCGCCGCGTCGGGCGGCGTCGTCGCGGGGCCTAGGCCCGGCCACCGCAGCAGCGGGAGCTTCATGCCGGCCGACGGACCTGCGGACAAGATCCCGCTCGCTCCCCTGCCTCTGCGCTGCGGTTGGAGCGCCGCCCGCGCGTGTGCTCCGGCCTCCGGCCTCCGTTGGCTGGCAGTCACAGCCTACTAGTACGCGCTAGGTAAGCCAGCCAGCGGGGCGGTGGCAGCAGCAGCAGTAGTCGGCGGTGGCGGTGATGGGGAGCTAGCTGGTGATATAGTAAGCAGCAGCGAGGTGGCAGGCAGGATAGGCTACTGCTGTGCTAAGCAGGGCGGGCACAGGGCGATGCAATTATTAGGAGCGCGGCAGCGGCAGGGGAAGAAGGGCAAGCCAAGCGGCTCCGGCTGGTGGCGGATGGTGGTGTGGTGGCCTGGTGGGGATGGGCGATGGCTGGCCCCCTGGGAATTTGGCAATTGGCAGCGGCAGGCAGCCCGCGCAGCGCGGCGCGGCGAGGAGCAGTGCCGGTCTGGTGGTCTGGTGTGGTGTGGTGTGGTGCGACGCGAAGCGCCCGGAGGGAAAAGGACACCCAAGTTGGGTGGGCGAGGGGACGGTGGCCTCGCCGTCCCTCCAGAAAGGGTCGGAATATTTGGGCCGTTAGGAAGGCAGCGTGCGTGCGTGCGCTGACAGCCTGACAGGAAAACACGGTTTCGTCATTTCGTGCACTGCGCCCCGTCTTAAACAAAAGGCCATTCACTTTACCTCCATTCTTAAACCCTCCCTCCCTGGGAATCCTGTCAGTCAGAGTATTCAGCTTGAGATCAGAAAGTCAGAGTACTACTACTACTGATGAGGTTTTACTGCTCAGAGTAAACGCCATTGAGCTACAAAAGTGGTTTTTATTTACTGCTCACTGGAGTCCACGGCAGCTGAAACGCATGACGGCGAGCAGTGATTCGGTAGTGCGCAATGCGGTGGCAGCTGCTGTGTTCTCGGGATCGTTCGTCTGGATCAGACACAAGAACTGACCGACCGACCGACCGACGGTGCGCCGCTTGCACCCACACGCGCAATAAATCTGTTTCGTTTTCCGCGTTGTCGCCGTCGTACTAGTACGTTGCCGAACCGGAGCGCACCATCATTTGCAAGGCGGGACGGGTATTGTACTATTCCTAGGACTACGTGCGGAAAGCGTAAAGCAATTCATGAATTCGACCGGTCCAGGTCCAGGACAGAGGATGAGAGGACGCGCGCCAGACACGGTGCCCGCCCGCCGTGTCAGACTGTGGGTCTGAAATGGCGGCCATTCCCGGCTTTTCCCACGGGACGATCAGTCCAGAGGATGGATTGCAGGTTTTACAGTAGTCTGACCGACGGCGCATGCGCATCCTCGTCTCTCGTCTTTTGGGAATATGCAGAGCAGAGAGCTCTGTTCATTCGTAACAGAGCAGGTTTTCCACTTTCATCTTTCTCTCATGCCTTATTTAGATAAAAAAACATTTGGAATTTTGAAACTGTAGCATTTTTGTTTGTATGTGATAATTACTGTCCAATCATAGAGTAATTAGACTTAAAAGATTCGTCTCGTAAATTACAGATGAACTGTATAATTAGTTATATTTTTTATCTATATTTAATACTACATATATTTGTTCAAAGATTCGATGTGACGGAGATGTGACAAAAAATTTGGAATTTTGAAGGGAACTAAACAAGGCCTCGTTCTGGAGCTAGCTATTTGTACTATTGTTAGAGACGTGATTCATCAATAAAGATGGAGTATGCACCTATCAGCTGGTGATCCAAACATACACCTGGTGGCTAATACAGTAGTTCGTTACTTCCTCTGTATTGTTTCGTTAGGCGTGAAGAAAGTGTTTAACCTGTAGTACCAAGACGTCGTCGTGGTGGATTAGTTGTCCTCCGGCCCTCCGGGTGCAGCACCCCTGCCCAGCGCATGCATGTATGATTGTCCGCAGCATAATTAGGCTCACCGCCACAACAAACTATGCATGTGCATGGTTGATTGTCCGTGGCTTAAACTCACCACCCCCCATAAGCCATGTATGAGCATTACACTCGCTTAAACTACTTCCGACTTGTATCAGCTTGTTTTAACTTATTCTTTTTCATGGAACACTATTCAATCAGAATCAGTCGGCTTGGCAATGATTAAACGTTGGCGCTCAATATTAAAGCAAAACTAAAAAAAATACTAATACACCTTACTAAAGAAATCACTATAGATAGAGCAGCTCATTTTTTAGCTCAGGGACTACTTAGCTTTAGGCTTTACTCGCTCCATAGTTTGAGCTTGACTTGGAAGGAGTGAAGCTTGTGCTGCCATGCATGTTGCGCTACCAGCGGCCTTTAGCCTTTTAAACTGCTGCCAATGGCGGATCCAGCCCCCCTCGTGAGCGGTGAGTATAGTAGTACATATATATTTAGATTTTTAAAAAATATTTGTAAGACTTCAAAATATATTGTCTTTGTTCCATTAAATTATATATATAGAACTTGTTTGATAGAGTTCCATTCGACTCGGTGTCAGTTCATTCATATACTAGAATAAAATGATTCAGGAGTCATCGAAATTATTATATTTTTGTGTCATTGGTTTTAGCTTCTCTGTGCATTATAGCAAAAAAATCAAAGATATTTGCTGACGTGTTAATAAAACTATATTATTAAAAAAATTATATTGAACCAGACCACCCTAGATTAAAATCTTGGCTACGCCACTGCTCATGAGCCTCAATTCTCCATTGAAATACTGTAGCATTAGCCCTAAATCGTCAATAAATCTTCGTTGTCAATCATTATCTGCCTTACTTAGCTCCACACTTGATCGCATCCTGGATCCGCTATGACTGCTGCAGAGTATCATTGTCGCTTGTTGCCCTGGCCTTTACTGGTGATGGTATTCACGTGCGAGCCCATGCAAGTGTAGTAATGCTTTGCCGGATCCACGCTCAATGCTGGATGGATCTTAAAAGAACGCTGTTCGGATCCGAGTATAAATGTAGCAACTGTACCATGTTCTCCCTGTCATTTACTCCGTACGTACTACCATGTTCTCCAGGAACAGAATTTGCTAGGCTTTGCCCTACCCCTCTTCAGGCTTGAATGCTGTCTGCCATTTTTCTACCCTCCTTTCTTTGCATCAGGAAACTTTTGTGCCAGATGGATCCTCTGACCGATAGCGATAACTACAATGGGCAAGTTGCAGACGGCCGGCGTCGAGATCTCCTTTCTCGTAGACAGATATGGCAGGAAAACAAAACTGCCGCGCGCTCCATTCAGTCAGAAGTCAGAACCAAATTGTACTGTAATAGTGAGCGGATCTCTGGCGAGAAACAGCCGGAAATGGGGAGTGCAAGTCTTCAAGACAGTAGCAGCTCGCTAGATGCAAAATTAGCGAAGAAACACTAGGAAGTGTTTGGTTCGGATGATTGTAACGTTACTCGTTTACGGAAGGTAACAGATTTCGTTGCATGGCGTTTGTTTGAAGCCTCACGTAATTAGATCACACCGCAATCGGATACGGGACTTCACAAACGCGATAACGCTCTCACGCCGCGGTATCCGCAGTCCGGCCGCAATAGCTTACGCGTTAACGTTACTGAGCCTATCCAAACAAATTAAGTAATTTCTTACCATATTTACGTTTGCGCTCTTTATTGCATTCCGTTGCCGTTTGCGTTTCCTTAGTGTATCCAAACACTTTGTAGATGGTAGTAGCTCACTAGCTGTAAAATGAGCGAAGAAACACTGTGCAAACGACATCTGTGTTTACTTGAAGAAACTAAATACTCTATCAGCACGGTGCAGATCGAGCTGGGCTCGCTGCAGTTATCAAGAGCTCTGATCCATTGCCATTTGTCAACGGTCTACCACTCCGGATACAGACAAAAGCCAACAAGTCATCATGTATATTGTATAGCTAGCAAAAATGCCAAATGCACATGACCCATGACATAAGCTGGTTCCAGTCTTTGAAATGGATACGTTCTCCTCCCTTGCTTGCAACACCTACGCAGGCGGCTTGTTGCGACTCTCACCGGCCGCCCAAGAGGCTTTCGTTGGTGAGTACTGCATCTGAACTACCAGTCCGTGCAACAAACAATTCGGGGTAGGAGTAGACCTGCAGACTGAGCATTTTTCTTACAATTCAGTTGCATTGCAGCGTCTTTTCTCTCTCTCCTCTCTCGTCGACCGAGTCAGTCTACAAATGGACTATAACATACTTACATTCCGAGGTTCGGTCAGTTCTTTTCTGCGCACAAGTCTGAACATTCGTTCTTCCCAGCCGCCTGACGTACTGACCGTTCGGTGAAACGTGAACATAGAACACAAGCGTCACTCGCTCCACAATATAATTCATAGTACGACCACATGAACAGCATGGGTCACTCACTATTTTTCCCCCTCCCCCTTTCCACAGTCTTTCCAATTATTTAAATGCTAAGTGCTCATCATAATCACTTGTTAACAGCTAGCTAGCTAGCTACCTCGTGGAATTAATCATTCCTTCGCTGACGGAAAAAAGCGACGTCTGGGTTGCAGTGGCAATTAGGTGGAGCGTTCGGGACCCTCTTCTTCTCTTTTTCCCTTCTGCCTGCCGCTGCTGCTCATCTCCATTGCTTTTAAGCATAATTAACTAATACCCATTGCCTTCTTTAGGCACCATTGGTTGGAGCAGTAGTTGGAGCGTCCTCGCTTACGCTAAACGCCGTCCGTGCCATGCCAGGAGATGGCAACGCTTCCAGCTCAAGGGAAACAGGGCAAAACAGTGGAGCTCAGGTTATGTCCTGTGCAAAGCTGGAAATTTCTTTTGCTGTGTAGTTACACTTACTGCGACAGCAACAGGGGCCAAGTGAATAAGCAAAGCAACAGCAGGTAAGGCAGGAGTAAAAACTATATCCGCCGGGCGGGCGCCGGCGGTAGGAGCCGGCCGACAGGGAAGCAGCGGGCGCAGGTCGATGGATTCATCATGGGGAGCGTGTTGTTTCTCCGGCAGAAAGGCGGTTGTTTGCTCCTTCCTTCCTTTTTCCCGGTCTCGGCATCCAGGAAACGAGCGAGCTGCCAATGCTCGCTAACTACCATTAACTATTGCTCTGTACTGATCACATGCTCTGATTGAGCTTGCACATGTCTGAAACTGTGGCGGTATGTGTAAGCTACAGAAGAATACAGTGACACTAAAGTAGGAAAAGAAACTGGGCGGGCGGGCGATGTATGTTTGTTGGAGTGGAAAATTATATATATGCATTTTGGCACATTGGTGAACAGGGCCCCTCCAGTTCCTTCAGAAAAAAAAAACATTGGTAAACAGGACACGTACTTTAGTTTTTTTGTCCTAAAAGAAGGACCTTTGGGTTCAGATTCTATGAGTGGGTGTGGGTTGTAATTTTTTTTTCCTCTGGTGTGTTGGTTCAATCATCACGTAATCTTCAGCTTTTGCGATGTGATTTTGATGTAGGCTTTGTAAGAAAAGGTTAGGGTGATGCATGCTTAAGCTTCAATCCTCCATTTTGGTATGTTTCCATTTCGCGAGGCTGGAGCGCTGGACCAAAAACGGAAATTGCTAATTTGATTAGAATCTCAGTAGCTAATTATCAAGTGATGCTGAAGCCACTCTATCGAATATAATGAATAATATGCTTTGCTTGTAAGTTTAGCGACATTGCCGATGGTAATATCTGTTGATTGCGAGAGACAGCTCAAATTCAGTGCCTATGATGTGTGAGTCCTACACTTGTGAATTCTGATAGGCTTGCTGTGGAGATTCTCGTCAAATGCGTCTACTACTTCACTTTCTGTAATTTCTGACTCGTAAGTCCTACACTGTTATAATAGATTTCCTATAATCACGAAGTAGTAGTAGTGATAGTGGTGTATCCATCAACTCAATAACAAAATGTGAGGTAAAAACAATAAAGTTGGATGGGTTATAGAACCCACTTTAGTTGTTTGAACTCTCATGCTCCAGCAATCCTAATAAGTGGAAGCAGTTAGAGCTGCTATGTCCGTTCCAAAATATGAGTTGTTTTAGTTCTAAATCAGACTTCTCTAACTTTAAGCATTTTTTTTTAAAAAAGTACACAGACACCTGCAACATCAAATTGGTTTCATTAAATCCACCATTAAACATGTCTTAATAATACATTTGTTTTGGTTGAGTATAGTATATTTTTCAACTTTCAAGTTGCATTTGATGTGATGTTCAATCCTCAACTACAAAGCAAGGTAACAAACATCCTCTAACTATTGAAACCTGATAAATTTAGTCCTTTAACAGGTTTCAAGGATAGCAACAAGATCCATAGAGATATGTCAAGTCCCAAGGTAGAGGGTTCCGACCGAAGGACCCCTTCCCCTAGGATTGCCCGGGGCTACACCCCTTACACACGCTCGCACGCACCTTTCAACCAAAGGATCACGTAAGATCCGAGCACGCACTTAACAAGTTGTAGTTTCTTCTAAAAATATTATCTATTTGTCGATACTCTATTGATTGTTATTTTTATCTTATTTGTTTTAAATAAATAATGAGCATGACTACAACCAATAAAGCTAAAGAAACAAAAATTAATAACTTTTAAATAATTATATGCATATCATATACATGCAGCCAACATTTTTATTAAATAAATTGATGCTGGTTTCATAGTTTAAGATTTAAAATAAAGTAATTATAAAATTGAAGACATCAAACCATACTTTTGTTTTTAGAAAATAGAAACCACCTATGAAACCAGCCAAAGACCAAGTTTGTACGGTTTTGACAGGTAGAAGGTGTCAATTGCCTTGTTTTGTACTCCTAATTCAAAGTTAAACATCAGACTAATATACAACTTGTAAGCATGAGAAATGCACTTTATTAACTAAATTAAAATGACTTACCATTTGGAAAAAATATTGACACAATTAGAGGTAGATAACAACTCCATATTTTTAGTCTAGTCATAGGACACATCAAACTTTATCTGCACCGCAAACCGCACTAATTTGTTTTTGGACAATCCAACAGCAAATTAAAGCACTAGAGGACAGCAATCATATTTTTTTTTTTGCGCCAATATATAGAGGACAGAAATCATATGAGGTCGTAGTACACCCCCACTGAGCCCGTAACCAACTTCTTTGACTTAACGGGTGGCTCTCAGGCCAAATCTTAGCCATGCATGCAGAGACATGTCCCTGCCCCTAACATTAGGCAAGAAGACCTAGGCTTTCGTTTGACGTTACATGTTCCTCTTTCCCTGGGCATTTCATTTCTGTTGGCATCATGTTGCATGGATTGGACCATTCGACAATAAATACCTTGACTTTGAGATGCATCAGGTTGCATAACAGATTTTGTCGGTCAGGAAACAGTGGTAAAAGTAGTGAAGTGGGAGTAGATTAATTCGAGCAGTAGTTTACTTCTGCAGCCTCCAATACTAGCTTCCAGGCTTAATAAAGACAGTATAAATTGATTCTAGTGTACATGAGTAGTTTAGTTGCCAGCTCTCAGATGACCTAATCCTAATGACCCGTGCTTCCAGCAAATTCGCCCACATGGTTCACAACTCGGCTCCAGCGGAGCGTGTCAAAACGTGTTCTGCAGAGGAACCGGATTTTCAGCTGAGGAAGCCCAGGAAGGTTCTTGGCTTTGCTTTGGGTTGAAACAATGGGGAGAAAAGGGGCTACTCGAGTACAACTAGTGATTGGAAGGTCCTGATCGATGCTGATGCAGGAGCAGACGCTTAAAAGCAGCTGGGGGCAACGCAAAGATTCCTCCTCCTCCTCCAGCTCGCCGCGGAAAGCCGGCAGGGGAGGAGGCACATGGTTGCTGCCTCGCTAATTTTCCTCATCAGATAATCCGTCAAATTGGCATGGCACTGGGCCGGGTAGGTCGAGTCAAAACGTCGGCATTTGTGAATCGGACACCGCATGTTTCTCGTCTTCCTCAGATGGCGGCTCCTCCGGTGTTTGTTTTCTCACTTGCAGCTTCACGAATCCAGGGCCAGCCCAGTAGGCATCTGGGCTGGGGAGAGTAGTAGTTGAGTAGGTCGCGTTCAAATGATTTGGTGAGCATGACACTTGCCCTTCTTGCATGAACATTCAGTGTTATGAAGTTAGATTCTATGGGAATCGAGCTGAAAACAATGCGTGTGATGCTTGCGTTTGCAGTCTTGTACAGTGGCAATGTGGCATCTGTTGAAAGGGCAACGACACTGACGAACTCACCTCAGAGTAACTTATGAGCTCCGTTATTAGAAGATGCCAGTTTGGGTGCTTCAATCGTACGCGAGGTGCAGCTTAAAGAGCAGATTCCAATCCTGATCGTGCTCTCTGTACTGCGCAGGACAAGCCGTTGATGGTAGTTCAGGCGTTCAACATGCGCCATTAGCTGCTCAGCTCCTGCAAACATACAGCAGAACCGTGAGTGCGAAACAGAAGCCCGATTATTCGTGTGTGCACACATGGTAAAGCACACAAAGCAGTGGTTACTGATGCCTAAGCAATAAGCATGCGTCGTCGTTCTAGAGATAGATTCAAGTTCGAGCTACAGCGAAGTTCAGCTTTCCTGACGCAATATTCAAGTACAGGAGTACTCGTAGTGTCCATGCACCTCAACGCTGGTGTAGGCTGTATCGGAGGCTGTGCTGGAGTTGTCGTTAGTCGAGCTTGGAGGTCGTCGGCTTCCTCGAGCCGCAGCTCGCCGCCTATGTCCGACGCCAACCAAGACAGAGTTCCCCTTCCTCGGGTTCCTTCTCTTAACGTGATTACAGCGGTGACTCCCCAACCGCGATAGCACCGACGTAGCGGGCCTAATTCACTTTCCCCAATCTGGGCCGACAAACTTGTTGTTGGGCTTCTTTGCTGTTTGCTCTCTTCCCTTTGGGCTGCTTCGAAGTGGAGACGGTGCGGACCGTGACAATACACTTGTCACCGCATCCATCGAAGTAGTCGTACTCGTACCTTCCACCCGCTCGCGCAATTCGTCAAGCGTCATATTTGGTCCGCATCATCGTCTGAAAACCTGCGAATTGTTTCGACATTAACTCGAATTGAGTCGAGAGCTCCTCCACTGATTGAGCCATTTCCTTCTGGAATTTTGACGGTCTCCGCTTCGGTGCCAGGTTTGCGAACAGTCGACGATCCTGCACCGCGATGTGCACCGACCGTTCAACCTCGGCTTGGGCCTATGGCGTCACACGAGTCGACACCGAAGTGCCGAAACACTGATTCCTGCTGACAGGGATTATGAACGTGATCCAGGTGACATGATCAACGACTTTGATACTACTTGTCACGAATCCGCAAGGATTCAGACGGATAACTGGACTTAGAGTGGAGACGAGGATCAGCAGGAGTCAGAACGGGGAATAGCAAGAACAACAGGGATATGATTCAGAGTTAACAGAGGGTTCGAGTATTCTGTTGTTCGATGTAACTTCAACCGATTACATACGCCTGTCAGGACACTCTGAACAAACGTTAGGCAACCGCCTAACCCCCCTACAGCATAGGCACTAACGGAGTTGCTACCCCGATCTACTATCAGATGACGTTGTCACGGAAGCAAATGTTGTCGGACGCTCCACAGTGAAGCAGTCCTGGTTGCTACCTGTCGCCTATAAACCCTGACAACAACTGAATCTGAATGTCTGAAAGAATATGCTTTGTTCAGCTTTCCTGATGCCCTCTTCAACACCTGCTCTTCAATTACAATAGAATTCCTTACAACAACGGGGAAAACGGCTAGCGCTTGTTTTTTCCAAATAAATTTGGAGGAATAAATTCAAAAGTAAAGGAATCACTTTACAGTGTTTGAATGAAGAAATGTTGAATTCCTTTACAAAGGAAAGAATCTATAGTAGTGCAAAACAAAAAAAAAAACATTCACTCAAACCTGAAAAAAATCTTTGCTCTTTCTCTCTTCTTTGATTGCTCAAGTCTCTATAGTTTTTTTCTTCTTCTCTATTCCAAACAACTCAAAATATTCATTCATGTGCTTTGAAATCATATAGTTTTCATCTTATTACTATGTCTTTTTTCCATTCTTCTGTATTGCGTTTCTTTATTTCAAACAGGAACTAGACTATATCTGAATGTTTGTATCTAGTATCTACTTCGTTCCTAACACATGCTCAACATGTATCTTATTTTATCTTACTATTACTAATTAGAGGCTCCAACGGAGCCTTCACATTAATCCTCACCGGACGCGCTAAGAACTTAACCATTGATCTGTTTTATTTTCTACAAAATTACCCACCACTACTATTATTATAAAGATAAAAAAAATAAAAAATAGAATTAATTCGTTTTTTCTAAAAAGTAATTGTCCACCATCGCTATTATTACGTGTATATACCTCAACTAACGCGTGGGTGTTTTACGTTTTACGTGTGTTCTAACCTAATCTAGCGCAAGACACGGCTTCTTCTCACGTGCTTCTCCCTAGCGTTTCAATTCCATACGAGCGGCAATATGTCACGCACCGTCGCCAATCTGCCGTGTGGCCGTGGCCTGCCCATGGATCCGGCGCCCTGAGTCTGGCCACACCACCGACGCCGGCGCCGATCCCAAGAGCCAAGACCAATGCGAGTCATCCTCCCAAGCGGTGGCAACGGTACGGCTGGCGGGACCTGCCGTGTCAACGTCTTTGGCACCACGCGTCGCTGGTGAGGTGCTCTCCGTAATTAATCTGTCGATGCTGGTACGATGTGCGGTCGATAATTTCGTCAACAAATTTTAGTAGAGAAACTCAGGGACTAAGAGCATATCTAAGAGTTTGCTAAATGAGATTTGGCAAATCTTGTGTTTTGCCAACTCTTTGAAAAATATACTAAGTTAAAATAAAGGTTCTCTTCAACAATTTTTTATTTCTCACTTGGTAAAAGAAAAAAAAACAGAAAGGCCCACGGCCCGATTGATGTGGGGGATCGAGAGGACTAGTGTTCGCGCGTTTTTTACCGAGGCAGAGGCCGCATCTGCTCCCGTCGCTGTAGATGCAGGTGTTGTCGACGGCATCATCAGGTGCATATGCTGTCAGTCCTCAAAAGGACCATGCACATGTGCCGCCAAGCAATCCATAGGAGCATGCACGTCTTTCCTCAAAAGTAGCGTGAGTTCTGTCGCGGAGATAGAAGGAGGCACGGCTCTGTGCTGGGACTTGGCTTGGCCATGGCGGCCTGGGAGGTACTGCCAGCAGGTGGCCAACACCGGCTGGAACCACATTGGCATGACCTGGTTCCAATCGGCGGCGGCGGCGGCATTGGTTTCCCTCGAAAAAAAATACCGCAAAAAAAGAGAGGAAAGAACGTACCTGCTTGGATCGGAGAAGGGCGGCGGCCAGGCTTCACGCGGGATCAGAGAACGTCGGCGCCCAGGCTTGACGCGGAGAAGAAGGGCGGCGGTGAGTTTTCACGCGGGAGAGGAGAAGGATCGCGCGGGAGAAGACGCAGCGCCGGGAAAAAAGCCGATGCGCGGTAGGATACGTACGCGCTGGGGAAGGAGATTTGACAAATTTGCTAAGTTGACATACCAAACTGTTGGAGACCATTTTTTTTGTTTTACTAAAATTTATTAGATAGCAAGTTGATTTAGCAAACTCTTGAAGATGCTCTAACGTTTGGCCGTGCACCAACTACCAACGTTTTGATCCATCTGCATCAAGGGGACGTAAGTATAGAAAACGAAAGGATTAACGTGTTGTATTTCGGTCGGAGTCCTAGTATTTTTCGAATTAGTTAAAAGTAACATTTTATACTCTTGTGGGAGTTCGGTTACTTTTTAGATTAGTTA
This sequence comes from Microstegium vimineum, assembly GCA_022036555.1. Taxonomy (NCBI): domain Eukaryota; kingdom Viridiplantae; phylum Streptophyta; class Magnoliopsida; order Poales; family Poaceae; genus Microstegium; species Microstegium vimineum. The sequence goes on along the minus strand of CM039131.1, from coordinate 58,348,770 downwards.
AAAGTGGATTGGTAACCATATGATTTTTTTTGAAAAACTTATAATGCTATAATATGCGATAATATATAAGGCATAAGATAAGCTCAGCTTGATTCGAGGATTCACAAATAAATTGGTGTCCTAGACAAGTTTCCTAGTATGATCAGGCTCTTTGGATTTTTTTTTTATTATTTATAAATATCATTTATTTCATAGAGCACGTATCGAGTTGTATTTATGTTAGAGAGTTAATAATTTAAACACACTTTGTTCTTATGTTAGAGAGTTAATATTTAAATACACTTTGTTCAATAGACACATCTGATTTGTATTCATGCTGAGTTATAAATTGAAATATTCTTTGTTTAATAGAACACGAATTCGAGTTGTATTCATGTCATGGATTCATTGCTTAGCTCTTGCCACAGCAAGACTTTGTGAACCGTGTTCGTGTCGTACTCATTAGATGAAACTATTTGGATTAGGATTCTAACTATCTAGGCCCAAGAAACATATATTCAAACGATAGATAGGCGGATATAAATAAGTTTAACATTTATATAGCTAGTTAGCAAAGGCCATATAAAAAATAGGTGGACATTTTTTGTCTCTTTATAATATATATATATATATATATATACTAGGAAAAATGTCCGTGCGTTGCAACGGTCCGGTTAAATGAAGCCTCGAGTCCGCTATTCAATCTAGTTAAGCCGGGCAGCTCTCAATTCCATTGTCTCCCCATGGCGGCGACGACGTTCTTCCGGCCTCGCCCCCTTCTAGCGCTGACTCGAGCCCTACCACCACCATCTCGTGCGGCTCACTTCAGGAGCATTGTGAGCCACATGGAGCTTGTGACGCGGGCCTTGGGATTGAGCTCGCACGCCGACCACATGAACGCCTTCCTTGGGTGAACGAGCCGACCGCGAGGACGCCGTTCTGTGCTGGAAGCGTCGCCTCTCCCTGCTCGACGCTGCTGTCGTGCCTCAGTGCCTTCCCACACCACCGCGCCAAGCCACCAGCCTCGTCTACGTCGTTCTCGCTCGAGTTATCATCGTCTTCCCATACCGCGTCGCTGTGTGCCTGTGTCGTCTTCGTCCTGCCTCCCTCACGCCGCTTTCTCCTTATCCCGCAGGCCGTGATTTTGCTTATCGGTGGAGGATTTAAGTCAATCCTATGTTTGATTTTGGTTATATACATGGGGTTGTTAGTTGAGGTGGTGCTCTCTGGTCAAAGAAAATTGCGAATCTCTTTCTCGATTTGCAATTTGTTTTTTTACTTAATTCAGATTTCTTACGTCTATTTCTTTTTCCTTCTTCATTTCTTTTTTTATATTACAAACGTAAACGTACTATACTAGAACTCCAGTTTGTTTTATTCTTGGTATCTATTATGTTCGATTTCTGTTAGATTCCAATTCAGATTCAGAAGCAATTTTTTTACTCAATCCATCTCGCAGCTCCGGCGTCAACAGGGATGGAAGGGACAGACCAATATTTAGGCTGAAATTTTGTCTCTTTATTAATAGGTATAGATTAGGTATTAGGTATAGATAAGATGTCATGACATGATCCTTAGTGCATTAGATATATTTTTCAGTTTTAATTTCAATGTGCTTGAATTACTTTGAACAAATAAGTCATATATACTCTTATTGACCATCATGCACAAATCTTTTTCTTCACTTTAATAATAATAATGTCATTGGATTACTTCGATTTTATATGCTAATGATGATAAAAAAATTAGGAGACCATGATAATTATAAACTATAAAAGACAATATATAAAATAAAATTAGGGAATTATCAATCAAGATTTATGGAAAAATTCAAACCTCCAAATACAAAAGACAATTAAACCAATTCCGTAATATTTTCTCTAAACTATCCAACTCTATTATTATTAAAGATAAGGTAAAGTATTACATACCTATATAATTTGTACCTCAAAATTAAATAAATCTCACAAATCTACATGTAAATGCGAATATAAGCTATTACAAAAATAATTCAACATCCAAAATTTGTCCTATACATATATTTGAAATATATATAAACTTCCACCACTATTAAATTAAAACTATTCACAAAGCCATGTCCCACTGCGTAGAAAACATTTATATATTAGGAAAAATATTTATTTTATAAGCATATCAAGTGTGGAAAAATATCCTTAGCATGTCACATAGTAACAACACTTATAATTCACTATTAGTTATATTAACTTGGAAAAAGTATAATCATTTCCATTGAAACATTATATCATATGATTATAAGTAACTTAATTTTAAGCATTATTTGTTTATTAAAATAATAATAATATGATATACTATCAACATCTTGAGTACCATGGTGCATGCTGGGACAAACACTTACGCAAATAGGGTAGCCTAAGACATATAATATTTTTGAATAAAATAAAAAAACTTGTATAAATTAAACAATAAGGATTAGAATTTCAAATTGACAAATGTATTACGACAACTAAATCAAATGCTACATTTTCAAACAGGGATGTTGATGATTTTTTACATAAAAGGATGAAATAAGAGTTTATATACTTACATGTTATGTTTCAACCAAACACATGTGGAACTAGAAACAATGATTTCCTAAAAAATAATACTAACAAAACTACTTGAAATAAAACAAGATAAATCCTATTTTTTAAAATCATATTACCATCAAATCGGTAGACTATAATCACCATTGTATTTGAGCAATTAATAAGTAATAAATATAGACGGTAGCTAAAGCCATCAGAGATTAAGAAAAATGTTTCAACTAAATGTATATTGGAGAAACACATAGCTGCCACATAAAGGAAAAAAAATCTATGCAAACCAATAATCGGTAGATTATCACAACTGAATACATATCATATTAATAGCATTAGATAATAAAATACTTAATATAAAAAAATTTAACACGTGCGGTAGCACGTGTTGATGAACTAGTTCAATAAAAAAATGCTTTGCTGAAGATAGCTGAGTTAAAGCTTCCAGATTTCCTGCACCAACAGCTCAAGATCAGCGTACGAGCTTCCGCCTGGCTTCACCGCGCGGGCAGCCTCCGCAGCGAGCGCCTTGGCGCGGGCCCTGACGTCGCGCCCCTTCTCCCCGGTGGCGTCGGCCAGCACGGACGCCAGCTCGCCGGCGTCGGGGACAAAGCCGAGGCCGCCCTTGCACGCGCGGACCGCGACGCGCGCCTCGTCCACGAGCAGCCGCGCGTCGAAGAACTGGTCGGCCCCCATGGGCCACGCCAGCATGGGCACCCCCGCGGCCACAGCCTCCAGCGTCGAGTTCCAGCCGCAGTGGGTCACGAACCACCCCACCGCCGGATGCCGCAGCAGCGCCACCTGCGGCGCCCACCCGCGCACCACCACGCCGCGCCCTGCCGCCGCGGCGCGCGCCTCGAACCCGTCCGGGACCACGGCGCTGCCCACGGCCCACACGAACGGCACGGCGCTGCGCTCCAGAGCCTCAGCCAGCGCCGCCGCCACGGCGGGGGCCAGCACGGCCTGGCTCCCGAAGCACACGTACACGACCGAGCCTTCCGGGAACTTGTCCAGCCACGCGCTGAGTTCAGCGAGCCCGATGGCTGCCTGCCCGCCGCGGCCACCCGCTGCGTCCGCCTCCGGAGCCACGGGTCCCACCGCCCAGGCGCGCCTGAAGCCCAGGTCCTCCAGCGGCTGCTCCAGGTACCTCCCCTCAAGCGCCCTGAAGGAGTTGAACACGAACCCCCAGCTTTCGTGCAGGTTCCACAGGAAGTTCTGCTGCACCGACGCGCCGATCTGCGCGTCCAGAGCGCCGGCAATGTAATCCCTGTACATGATCAAGAGCTCTCTCCACTGGTACGAAGGCTCGCCGGGAATGGCCGGGAACGAGACGCTGAACTCGTCGTCGTCGTCGGGGCGCCTCACCAGGCGGCGAAAGGTCGAGTGTGGGACGGCGGTGCCGAGGACACCGGACGGCGAGAACACGATCCCCGCAGCGCCGATCTCGCGGGCCAGTGGTTGAGCCCATCCGCAGAAGAAGTCGGCAACGACGGCGACTACGCGATCGGGCTGCGCTTTAACCCACGCGAGGATGGGCCCGCGCAGCTCGGCTAAGGCGTGGACGAAGGCGGGGAACTGCTTCGGGCCGCAGCCCTTGGTGTTCTCGAGCCCCGGTGGCAGGGACGGGTGTGAGGGGAACGGGAAGGTGGCGGCGCGGACGGCGGTGGGGTGCGCGGCGAGGAGAGGGGAGAGGAGCTGGAGGTTTGCCGGGGTCGTGACCACGGTGAGGCGAAGGCCACGCGCCGCCAGGAGGGCGACGAAGTCGAGGAGCGGCAGCGCATGGCCCTGCGCGGGGAAAGGGATGACAAGCACGTGCGGCGCCGCCTCGGGGGTAGCGGCCGCCTCCATGGCTAGGGCCTGTGTAGCAGAGCGGGGGATGCCGGGTGCCGGGTGGAGAGACCGGAGAGACGACCAGACGGGGGTGTTTCGTCTCTTGTCCCACTGTACAGCCTGTTTTGATGGTCCAGTGCATTTACGTGACTTAAATTCACTGCTTATGCATGTATCAGGACACAGCGGACGTCCAGGTTTAGTGAGCCTTCGTTGCATCACGTACGTGATTGACAGCTACCAGCGCTATGTGTACGCCAGGCAACCATACTATTCATTACCATACGTGTTCTGTTTTTTAACCAGTAGTTATTGGTTGGAGCTGAAAATTAGGAGTATGTTTAAATATACCAGGATTAATTGCTAGCTAGCTAAAAATTAGTCATATATTAACTCTAATGCATCTAAATAAAAGGGCTAATGAATTATGCTATTTGGTTTGGAATCTGACATTCCACGACTATAATCCATCTCTCTTGTATGACTATCTCAAATTTATAGGGCGAAAGATAAAAATTGGTTCTATAATCATCATGCTATGTTTCTACTCTCCAACTATAATTTCCTCCTATTCTAAAAAAAAACTATATTTTTTTCTCTTCTATGGCTAACAATAGTATTTAAATATATTTTATATACAACTATATTAGCTTATCCTAAGTTATTAGAACGAATTCAATTTCAAGGATCCAAACGACGCTTAAGGAGATTATAATTCCTCCAAAATGAAATGATTCAAATGACTTCTAGATGTTTTTGTTTTTTTAGAAGGATATGAATTTTTTGTGGTTTTAAAATATCATTAAGTATTTGTTTTTTTAGAATATAAAACCACTTCAAAATCGGATAGGGAGGTAATTTGAATGGTTTTAAGATTCGAAAGGGTAACATTTCTAGTTTGATGTTCGAGAAAAAAATCATACTACTTTTCCCTTTTCTAAAAGCCTGGACCAAACACGTTCGGGCCCTGGGCTTGATGACGTGCATGGGTCTGAAAGGCGTTGTCAACCTCTGTCCGGCTGAAAGGCCCGTCGAGGCCCAGCAGGGAATTAGTCGGCCCCTTTCACAAAAACCAGGCGAGGAATCTACCAACTGCTTTTCTTCTCATCGTCCACCCTAGTGCGCTCCTCTCTCGGCGACGACTGGGCTACCGCCGGCGCCGCCAGACTTCGCCGGGCACTTCGCCGGCGACGAGCTCCCACCAGGTATCCCCACCCTCTCTCCCCTTACTGCTGTGCGAAACCAATGACCCAATGACCCTAACTTAAGCTATTTGGCTATTTCTATTCGGATCCGATCTAATTACAAGTGTAACAGGATCAGAGGAGGTGATGGCGAGAGGTGATAGCTGCCTGGCGCGCGTTGGTGCCGGAGTTGCCATCGGTGGCGCGGTCGGCGGAGCCGTCGGTAATTTTCCTCCCTAATAAACCCCTAAACCCTAGACTTGCAGCATCCATCCGTGCGAGCTGCTTTGCCCGTGGGTATGTTTTTTTGAAAGTAGAATAGTGTGTGATTTCAGGGATCTTTTCGAGCTAGCTACTACTGATCCCTGGTTTGTCTGGTTTGCTCGCGGCCACAGATGTAATAACAAGGTGGCTTAGGTAGCATCTTCTGGAGGTGTAATATATTGATGCTCTAATTTTTCTTTACAAGGTATCAATGCTCTAGTTGAGTTTGTTTGTCTAATTGTTTGTGCTTTAAGGGCTGTTGCTGATTTGGTGTGCCATAGTTTGGTTAATTTGCTGGTGGTGGGTAGGACTTGGGATGAAAAAATGTAAGATCAAAAGCTTGTACGATGCCCCCACTTTGGAATGTACCAATTAGTATATTTGAATTTTAGTTTAATTTTCTGATTTGAACTCCGTTGTAAAGGAAACGTGACAACATATGGAATTGTCTGTATGTTGAGTTACTAGTATTTTCTGTCAAAAAGTTGTCATTCCGCTTGGTGGTTTTGTATTTAGCTCGTGGAGAGTACCATCACAAGGACTTTAGGGGTGGATATGGTCATGTATTAGTCTACCAAGTCTCTGACTTTCTTACCTTGATAGTCATTACTTTTGGGTTTTGTAAGGCAGAAAAGATGCTCCTGTGGAAAGTTATCATTGATATTTCTATGGGGTTTGTGTTGACCAGTGCTTCAAGGATGTACCTAACATGCTTGGCTTACTTCTTTTGTGCAATAACTATTATGCAATTGTTGCTTTCAAGATGTGGCTCTAATAAAGTTGCTTATATCCCCAACGCTCATTAGAAGATATTTATAGCAGCCTAATTAGCCTGCATGCGGTGTAACTTTTTCTGTCCTAAATTTCATCCTTATATGACTGGAGGGAGTTGGTAGTTCTCAAAGTGCCCTTGTGTCCATGTACTTCTTAGGATATGAATATCATGGGAATAAATGGTATATTTTCCTTCTTTCTGCTGCCATAGCATAAGAGTACCAAGTTACTAATTGGCATGTTTTTCCTTCCTCCACAGGTGCTTGCTATGGAACTTTTGAGGCATTCAGATACAAGGTATATGTGATTTCCCTTTCATTATTTGGTTTTGCGTCATTCTTTCATGATGAACAGATTTCATAAACTTTTGGATACTGATGCATCCAAACAGTACTAGGAAATAAATTGATTATCCTGTCCTTCAATATGTAAATGATTCAAATTGATTGATCTTGATTGTGCACTTCGTTAACCTTAGCTAAGATTTACTTCATTGAACTCATGGGCTCATGGCATAATGTAGGTTTTGTTTATTTAACTGTCAAGAGCTAACTATCTGAAATAAAAGTTTTTTTTAGGGTTCTCATGAATGCTAATTAGTTTGTCATTCTGTTGCACAGATCCCTGGATTACTAAAGATCAGATACATTGGACAAACCACGGTTGGCAGTGCTGCAATTTTTGGTCTTTTCTTGGGGGCTGGAAGTTTGATTCACTGTGGAAAATCCTACTAGTTTGCTTTCCTTCTTTTTCTGAACACGACTTTGTCGATGGGATTCAGAGGAGGATTCTAGATTTTGAGCGCTACCCTGGGTGGCTTCAGTGAAAACTATTCAATGTTTGTACAATTTAACAGCTAATAGCTCAGGGTTGGAAAGAACAATCAAGTTATGCCCTAGTTTTGGTGTGGATGGAAATAGAATCCATTTTCATCTGTACGAGAATCGTCAATTTCTCATCTAGCGTCTGTGTTCTCATCTCATTTTCTTTGAAAATGCAAGGATGTCTTGTACGATCAATAATATTTCTTGCTAGATGAATGTAATGTAGCTCAAAACGTCTCTAATGACAGGTACAATGCTATTGTTGAAATGTTATGGGCTGGGCAGTCAGCGAGGGCCCAGGTTGAAGCGGCATAGTTAGCACATGACAACAAACTGAAGAGGAAGGGTGATTATTTGTGTAGTTTTTTTTTGTGATAAAAATTGTCCAGTGAGTTGAAATAGTCACGTACGACCAGCTCATGACAAAAGATACCGCAATTCAGTTTGACTCTGCCAACGAGCCATGTTTGGATCGCTAGAGCTAGTTTGACCCAGTTTACACTTAACTAGCCTAAAAGAATTCAAACAAAAGAGCTACATTGGGCTACCTTAAAAAACTATCCCCACATGGGGTAATTATTTAGGCTAATGCAAACTAGCTCTAGCCCATGTATCTAAACAGGGCCATAGGTCCATCCATAGTGCATTATTTTATTTATTTATAAGACTTCAAAACTATACTATGCTTGACTCTTACGTCAAGGATACTAAACAGAGAAAGCAACCATTCTCGCTCCGATAAACTCCAGGGGATCTGGACCAGATACACAGTTGTGTAGAAAGCTAGCGGGGACTAAGCAAACTAAGGACATGCCAACACCATAGTTCTAGGAATAGAACAACTAAGGGCGTGTTTGGTACGCGGCCTGGGGGTGGCCCGAGCCCAAACGGTGCAACGCACCGTGTTCGGTGCGCTTGGCCCGCGGGTCGGCCTATCTCCCCAAGTGCTTTTCCTCTCCCCCGGCCTGGCTCCGCAGCGAAGCTTCCCCCCTCCGTTTTTTTAGGGCTTGGCTCTGGCGGCGCTCTCACGGGCGATTTCGGCCGCTTTCCCATGGCTCCCGCGAGCTCGCGCGGCTCGCGCGGGAACTGGAGGTTTCCTCCTGCGCTACCTGCCTTTGGTTTTCGCGGCGTCTACATAAGCCCCTCCCCCTCCTTTCTTCCTCCCCTTACCTCCATTCCCACCTGCTCCCGTGAGAAACCGACAGCGTGTTGAGGTTGAGGTGTCCGGTGACGGTCCTTGGTGCTGCGGTGGTGTCCCCTTGGCCGGATCTGCTCGTTCGCAGCGCCGCTCCTCGGTTGCTGCTGGGACTTGTAACAGAACCGCCCAATTTATACTAGATTAAGTAAGAAAATCACCTGTCGTAACAGATGGTTAACCGACTTAACGTGGCACAAACCCGGTAGTCCGCCGAGTGTTCCGAAAAACCTCGGTAATTCAACTTTACAACCAAGATCGCATGATCAAGTAAATACAAATCACTTACACGGAGATTACAGCGGAAATAAAATTACATTTGAGTTCACAAATAAATAATACAAGTATGAGTTTCAAAACCATTTATTGAAGACCTCATTTTTTTGAAAAGATTATAAACCATAAGTTGAAATACATCGCTAGCTTATACTGACATCCTCCAACAACAACATTAAGATGAGAGATAATATAGAGTCACCGAGCCCACCGGTGGTTAGCTACACCTTTAGCAGCATGAGAGCTTCACCTACAACAAGGTGGGATAAACCCTGAGTACTCGAATGTACTCAGCTAGACTTACCCGTCATAAACTAAAAATAAATGACACCAAGGATTATACAAGGCTTTATAGTGGTGGATTGACTTGACTCATTTTGCGGAAAAGCATAATAATTCTTTTAACCTTTAGTTAAAGACGTAGCATCAACTTTTAATCATTATTACCTGTCATCTACATTAGCCACTAGTCTATGCCAAACAAGTTGATTAGAGCATACAATAGATCCCATCATCATTCCAGGCTTTTCATTAACCGGATCACCAACATTAGTTTCATAGTCGTGTAAATGTTGTCATTGCCCTAGTCAAATGCTCTCTAACCAGGAGCGATGGCGTTTCGAATCGGATTCTTACTCAGCTGAGGGGGTATTCCCTACACAAACCACACTCACAAGCCACGTGAGTTACAAGTCACCGAAGACGTTACTCGGGTAAAGTCGCGGGATGAACAGGGACCACCGACACCCAGGGGCCGCTCGAAAGCCAGCACGTGTGAAGGTCTTAGATCGCACCCCTGTGTCCGAACCCCGCCTCGCACCAGCACGATGTGTCACGATCCAAACCCGGCCCGAGTAGTGTATCGGCTTCACGGTCGGAACGAGTTATCCTTCCAGTTAAGTGTAGGGCATGCGTTCAACATGACTAGAGGGACAACAACACAAACAGTCATTAGTTGACACGGTCGAGTCACCCCCATCCAAAGTACAGGGAGTTTCCCACTGATCTTAGTTCGATTAACCATTCCGGCTATCATTCCAAGATGAGCCTTATCATGAGAGTAGGATATTCACCTACGTTTTACGGGCAATGGGAATCACCCGACTTCTACCGAACTATGCCAACTAAGCATGACTGACACGTAATTGATAGGGTAACAAGGATAATGGTAATAGTAGAGTGAGCAAGGTATAATGCAACAACGGTTTCACCCAACTCCTAAACTTAATGCATCAATAATAATAACTTAATTAAGATTGCATTTATAAAGATAAGAGGTTTGTAATGCTCCGGGGCTTGCCTGGGAACCGACACTAGGTCAGTGCATGTTAGATGAGACTCGATTGGCGAGCATCTCTGATCCCACTTGTTACTTTGATGGTCCTTCCATCTTCTATATCCATCCACCATCACCACCTTCAGGTTATGTCCAATCATCACGTCCTTCACGTATGCACTTATCGTACCTAAATGAGATGCGGGGTACATGTGCATGAATATGAAGAATGGTAACACGAGATACACATATACAACCATTGAAGACAAGCTCAAGATCATGAAAGGCATAAACAAACAATTAGAGTTATTCATCTAATTATAACACGAGCATAACATAAAGAAGAGAAACACATCACACATGCCATACTATTTAATTTAAGTCAAACCATTGCAAATATTCATCCATCAAGTTTACTTAATATATTAAACTAGCAACAACAAGTTAAAGTGATTATCTCATACATGCAAGTTCGGGACAACAACATAGCAGTCACGCTTTTAATCATAACTAGAGTTATACTAATCCAACAAACATGATTCTTATATATTTGGAAATCTAGTTAAGTTATCTACAACTCCCTTTTAAACATGCAAGGATGATTTAATAGTTAAACCACTCGGAATAAATAAAGAAGACATCTCTGTCCAAAAGGTGGACAGATTTGGTAACCCTTCTTAAAACAGTCATAACTCAAGATCTACAACTCCTAAAAATATGAATGAAGACAATCTAGAAAGCTTATTAAAAGTAATACAAATGATCTCATAGCATCCAGACATGATTCATATTTTATCTTAGTCAAAAACCTCATTGCAACAGATCTGTCCAAAGAGTTGGGTAGATTCCAATACCAACTTGCAAAAAGCATATCTCCCAAACTAATAGGGATATGACCACCAAAATTTAACACAAGCTATATAATAACATTGTCTACAACTTTGGTATTCACCATACCAACAGTAAACACCATTTAATATATGAAAAAATTTATTTCCCAAACACTATGCATGCAGCCAAAACAGGGAAATATAACATTTGTTATTTTTATAACTCACAAACCATTGAACATCTAATCCTGAAACTTTAACCAAACATCATTCATCATATAAGGAATATACCATATTTATTTCATGATTTTTGGAGCAATCCTTACCGGCAACAACTATTTAATCTACACAATCAAACCTCTAGAACAGACAGCACAAAAGCATTTTTAACGCAATTAAAACAAACTGAAACATAACATTCAATTGATCTAGTGCGTAGAGAATTTCATAAGGATTCCGAAAAGTCCTAAATTGTATCCATATGATTTTCCTATGATTTTATATGATTTTTCAAAGATCGCTCCAGAACAAAGGGGATTAATTTCGGGATTAGCATTTGCATCAGGCACCCTATACTTTGACAAAACTTATTAAGCCCATAAACATAAATGCATGAGTCATGTAACATTTGCATAAAAAACCAAATAAAAGCTTCTATATACTAGATGGTCCTTTCTGCTTCGTTCGTCGGGGGATTTTACGGGACGGAGGAGGACGACGACGGAGGAACGGCGAATCGACGGCGGGAACCGGCCGGCGGCGGCCGGGAAGGAGCAGGGAGGGTCGCTGGCCCTTCCGGCTAGCAGCAGTGAAAGCCCAAGTTTGGTTTTGGTTAATTGATGAAACCTATGGACTAACCCTATTGCTAAGTGAATGATCAAGATAGGGTGATCCAACATGTGAGATGGAGCAATGTGCATGATCATGGTGATTGATGGATCAAGTGCTCCATGGACTATGGAAAAGAAGAAAGGGAAAAACAAAAATGGTCAAGACAAAGGTATATCTATAGGGCCATTTTCGGTTTAGTGATCAAGACACTATAGAGAGTGTGATCACCTTTAGGATAGATAACCGTACTATCAAGAAGGGAAAACTCGTTTCAATTGCGGTTATCATGTGCCACTAGGTTTGCATTGCATGCTAATTAAAATGAACCTAAGTGGCATGAAACATAGAATTAAGTCCAAGATAAAATCATGAAAAAACTAACACAGATGAACAAAGGCATGGATCACAAGGTGTTAGCATATGAAAGCTTGGAGAAGAAGAAGCAACTCATTTGGACACGAGACAGTGGTCCGGACGCAGGGTTCGGACGCTAGGGATGCTCGGTCCGGACTAACGCAGATGCGTCCGGTCGCATACCCTAGCCTCGGCTTCAGCAGTACAGGTGATCCGGACGTTGATGTGTGTCCGGACGCAGGGCTCCGGTCAACCGTCCGGATGTTTTGGAGGCTCTGGATGCTCTCTGCGTAGCGACCGGACGCGCGTCCGGAGTAAATACGCTCTCTGGATGCTCTTTGAGTTGGATCCGGATGCAGGAAACAGGCAGTCCGGACGCTACTATTCCCCGCGTCCGGAGGCGACGTGGCAGCTCCCTGTGAAGGTGCGAACGACGTTTTTCAAACTTCAGGGCGACCGGACGCAGGCGCATTGGTCCGGACACCCAGCTTCGCGCGTCCGGATGGTGCGTCCGGACTGGAAAATAGAGGCTCTGCAGCTCGACTGGCGCAGAAAGGCAGGATCAAGGAGCAAAACGGCTAGTGACTTTGGGGTTGCTATTTATATGTTTTGGCTGGCTCAAGGAGCACACTCTTGCACCTCTCATTCATTCTCACTCATTGTCCTTGCTTGAGATAGCCCCCAACTCACTCTCTTCACTCTTAATTGCATATTTGTGAGAGTTTGAGTGATCCAAGTGCTTTGATCATTGCATTGCATCTTATTGGCACTTGGTCATCGTCATCGCCGTGGGATTTCTTGTTATTCTTGATGTTTTCCACCACCTAGACGGCTTGGCGATTGAGGAGAAACTTCGGCACGTGTTGGTGATTGTTTGTGACCGGCTTCATCGATTGTGAGAAGGCTTGTACCCACCTCGGCGGAGCGTCAAAGGGTAACTCTAGTGGATTGCTCGTGTCATTGAGTTACTCTCATTTGAGTGATTTCTTGTGGCGCCCAGGTAGTGGGCTTGGCTTGTGAATTGCCAATTAGCCACCGAAACACCACTTGAGTAGTCGACACAACGGGGACTAGCTTGGTGGCAACCAAGTGAACCTCGAGAGAAAAATCATCGTGTTCATCTTTTCTCCCGGCTACTCATTGATTTTCTTTGTGATTGGCTCTCTATATTGACATCCATACATCACAAGGCATTGATATATCAATCACCTCTATATCTTGCACTTATCTTTCCTATCTTGCCTAGTTAGCTTGCTAGTTAGTTTCTCTTGTTAGTTGTTCTTGCTAGCTTGAGCTAAGTGTCTTAGGTTCCTGCTATTGTTTGTTAGGCACTTAGCTAACTAGAATTGCATTGGATAGGTGGCTTCGCACCCCTAGTAGAGCTAGAGCAAAAAGCTTCGCTTAATTGTCATCTAACCTTTTGCTCTAGTGATTTGTAGATTTTTTATTAGGCTATTCACCCCTCCTCTAGCCATCTAGGACCTTTCAAGTAGTATCGGAGCCGTGGTCACCGCTATTATCAAGGCTTAACAACCTTCGGTGTTAGTGATGGCTCAAATACAATTCAACCATGTGGGGAGCAAACCGCCAATGTTTGATGGTACCTCATTTGATTATTGGAAGAGAAAGATAAAGATGCATCTAGGCTCAATACATGAGAAGGTGTGGAGTGTGACCGAACATGACTTTGTCATTCTTGATGAAGCCACTCCCACACCTAGAGAGCAAGAGAACCGGCAATGCAACACCATGACACTCAATGTGATCTACAATGGCATTGATTCCAAGATGTTTGAGCAAATCAAAGATCTTGACAAGGCAAGTGAAGTGTGGAAAAGACTTGAAGATACTTATGAAGGCACTTCAACGGTAAAGAATGCCAAGTTATACATGCTCAAAGACAAGCTATCTCATTTCAAGATGAAGGAGGATGAGTCTATCCCAAAGATATTTCATAGGCTCCAAGTGATCATCAATGATATCAAGAGCTTGGGTGAGAAGGTCAAGGATGAAGACTTCTCAAACCGCTTCCTTGGTTGTTTGCCCAAGAAATACAAAACTTTGAGGCAAATAATTAGGAGAGATGGTTTGGACAAGATCACTCCCAATGAAGTACTTGGTGAAATTATGACTGAAGAGCAATACAATGAAGAAAGTGAAGAAAAAGAGGTCAAGAAAGAAAAGAAAGAAAAGAAGAGCTTAGCTTTCAAGGCATCATCATCCAAGAGCAAGGGCAAAGCAAAGAAGCAATAATCAAGTGATGATGAAGATGCTAGTGACATTGATGATGAGATGATGACCCTATTTGTGCGCAAGTTTGGCAAGTTAATGAAGAAGAATGGCTATGGTGGTAGAAAGAGAAGAGATAACTTCAAGAGCAAAGAATATGAGAAGAGATGCTACAAGTGCAAGAGCACCGGTCACATGATTGCGGATTGTCCCAATCATAGTGATGATGATGAGAAAAAGAAGAGCAAGCATGACAAGAAGGAGAAGAAGCTATCATTCACCAAGAAGAAGAAGGATGAATCTTATATGGTGACTTGGATAGTAGTGACTCCTCCGATGATGACTTAGTGATGATGAGAGGAAGAAATCCAAGAAGAAGGCATTGACTAGCATTGCTATCAACAACAAGCCATCTATCTTTGATACTCCATCATGCTTCATGGCTAAGCCATCCAAGGTACAATCTCATGATGATAGTGATAGTGATGATGAGGAGGAGTACTCCAAGGAAGAACTAGTAGACATGATGAAGCAAACTTATGAGTGCTTTGAGAAGAAGAGGAAGGAGTGCAAAGAATTGAACAAGAAGCTTAAGGCTCTTGAACAATCCTTTGATGAGCTCAATGGCTCTCATGAGAGGCTAATGGAAGCCCATGAGAAGCTTGAGAGGACTCACTACAAGCTTGAAAAAGCTAACTCCTCCCTCCTTGATCAAAACAAGGATAAGATTGTTGCATCATGTGATATTGGAGTTACTTGTGATATTCTAGATGAATCATTTTTCACTCCTATCATTGTTGCACCAACCGACACTAGCACATCCACTTGCACATCTACTAGTGATAGCTCAAAGGATGATGCTACACTAGTGATTGAAAATAAAAAATTGAAAAATGATGTTAATGAACTCACTCATGCTTTGAGTAAGGCATATGGTGGAGATGCCCGCTTGTTAAAGTGTTTGGGTAGCCAAAGATTTTCCCACTACAAAGAAGGATTGGGCTATACCCCCAAGAAAGGCAAGGTCGCCTTTGTAACTCCAAAGCCTACCTTTGTGAGAAGCAATGGTCGGTATTGCAATAGTTGCAAGCAAGTGGGGCATATTGACTAATATTGCAAACTTAACATGAGCCAAATCAAGTTTGCTAAATCTACCTCCATGCATTTTGATTCATGTTATATGCTTACCAAAAGTGCTAAAGGTATCATGGCTAAGTATGTTGGCACACCCATTGTTGGCCCAAAGAAGAAGACTATTTGGGTGCCAAAATCCTTGGTCACTAACTTTGGAGGACCCAAACAAGTGTGGGTACCTAAGAAAAACTAATTTATTTTGTACATAAATTACAAAGCCAGAGGAAAGCATTGGGTGCTTGATAGTGGGTGCACTCAACACATGACCGGGGATTCTAGAATGTTCAAATCAATCAACTCCAACACCAATGATGGCATTGATAGTATTACTTTTGGTGATAATGGCAAGAGCAAGGTCAAGGGTCTTGGTAAGATTGCAATATCCAATGACTTGAACATATCAAATGTCTTGCTAGTTGAGAGCTTGAACTTAAATTTGCTATCCGTGGCTCAATTGTGTGATCTTGGATTCAAATGCATATTTGGGGTAGATGATGTTGAGATCATTAATGTTGATGGTTCAAACTTGATCTTCAAGGGCTTTAGATATAAGAACCTCTACCTAGTTGATTTCAATGCTAGTGAAGCTCAATTGTCAACTTGCTTGCTCACTAAATCAAGTATGAGTTGGTTATGGCATAGAAGACTTGGTCATGTTGGCATGAAGCAATTGAATAGATTGATCAAGCATGACTTAGTGAGAGGCTTGAAAGATGTTGTGTTTGAGAAGGACAAACTTTGTAGCTTTGTCAAGCCGGCAAACAAATTGGTAACACCCATCCCAAGAAGAGCATGATGAGCACTAGTAGAGCATTTAAGTTGTTGCACATAGATCTATTTGGACCAACTACATACACTAGCATCGATGGGAACAAATATGGATTTGTGATAGTGGCTGATCTTACAAGATCCACTTGGGTATTCTTTCTCAATGACAAGAGTCATACATTTGCCACCTTCAAATCTTTTGTCAAGAGATGTCACAATGAGTTTGAAACTACCATCAAGAAAGTGAGAAGTGACAATGAAAGTGAATTCAAGAATACAAGAGTTGATGAGCTATGTGATGAGCTTGGAATCAAGCATCAATTCTCGACCAAGTACATTCCACAATCAAATGGACTTGTTGAGAGGAAGAATAGAACATTGATTGATATGACAAGGTCTATGCTTAGTGAGTACAATGTGAGTCACTTATTTTGGGCCGAAGCTATCAACACCGCTTGCTACTCTAGCAACCGGCTATATTGTCACCCATTGATGGAGAAGACACCATATGAGCTATTGAATGGAAGAAAGCCCAACATTGCATACTTTAGAGTCTTTGGGTGCAAATGCTACATCTTGAAGAAAGGCACAAGACTTGGGAAGTTTGACAAGAAATGTGATGAAAGTTTCTTACTTGGTTACTCAACCACAAGCAAAGCCTATAGAGTATGGAATTCGGCTAGTGGTATACTTGAGGAGGTTCATGATGTTGAATTTGATGAAACCAATGGCTCACAAGATGATCATGAGAATCTAGAAGATGTGAGTGGATCTCAATTGGCTAATGCAATGAAGAACATGGATATTGGTGACATTAGGTCAAAGCAAGTAATTGACATAGAAGATGACAAAGATTAAGTGCTCAACTCACCTCAAATACAAGCTAATAACTCTCAAGTGCAAGATCAACAAGTTGATAGTTTATCTCAACTAAGTGCAAGCAATCAAGTTCCAATCCTCCAACCAACCAACATTGCAAGAGATCACCCCATTGATCAAATAGTTGGTGATATTACAAGTGGTGTTCAAACAAGATCAAGATTGACATCCTTTTGTGAACACTATTCCTTTGTGTCATTCATAAAGTCCACAAAGATTGAAGAAGTCTTACAAGATGTTGATTGGGTCAATGTTATGCATGAAGAACTCAACAATTTCACTAGAAACCAAGTTTGGGAACTAGTTGAAAGACCCAAGAACTACAATGTGATTGGCACAAGATGAGTATTTAGAAACAAGCAAGATCAAGATAGTATAGTTGTGAGAAACAAAGCAAGATTGGTAGCTCAAGGTTACACACAAGTTGAAGGTCTTGACTTTGGAGAAACTTATGCACCGGTTGCAAGATTAGAGGCAATTAGAATTCTATTGGCCTATGCATGTGCACACAACATCAAGCTATACCAAATGGATGTGAAGAGTGCTTTCTTAAATGGATACATCAATGAGCTAGTATATGTTGAGCAACCTTCCGGTTTTGAAGATGACAAGAAGCCCAACCATGTGTACAAGTTGAGGAAGGCTTTATATGGCTTGAAGCAAGCACCTAGAGCATGGTATGAAAGATTGAGGGATTTCCTCTTATCCAAAGGGTTCATCATGGGGAAGGTTGATACTACTCTCTTCACCAAGAAGCTTGGCAAGGATCTACTTGTGCTCCAAATCTATATGGATGACATAATATTCGGTTCAACCAATCAAGATTTTTGTGAAGAATTTGGCAAGATGATGGCAAATGAGTTTGAAATATCAATGATTGGTGAACCTAGCTACTTCCTTGGTCTCCAAATCAAGCAATTGAAGAATGACACCTTTGTGAGTCAAGGCAAGTACATCAAGGATACGATGAAGAAGTTTGGCTTAGAAGAATCTAAAGGCATTAGCACTCCAATGGGAACTAATGGACACTTGGATAGTGATGCTAGTGGCAACATAGTGGATCAAAAGTTGTATCGGTCTATGATTGGAAGGCTACTCTATGTGACCGCTTCTAGGCCGGATGTGATGTTTAGTGTATGCATGTGTGCAAGATTCCAAGCCTCTCCAAGAGAAAGTCACTTGAAGGCTACAAAGAGGGTATTTAGGTACTTGAAGCATACACAAGATGTTGGATTGTGGTACCCAAAGGGTCTAACTTTGAGTTGATTGGATATTCGGACTCCGACTATGCGGGATGCAAGATTGATAGAAAGAGCATATCGGGCACATGTCAAATGTTAGGCATGTCACTTGTATCTTGGTCATCAAAGAAGCAAAATAGTGTGACACTCTCTACTGCCGAAGCTGAATACATAAGTGTGGGAAGTTGTTGTGCTCAATTGCTTTGGATGAAGGCAACTTTGAATGACTATGGAATCAATTTCAAGCAAGTGCCATTGCTATGTGATAATGAAAGTGCGGTGAAGCTAACCAATAATCCGATTCAACATTCAAGAACCAAGCACATTGATGTGAGGCACCACTTTATAAGGGATCATCAACAAAAAGGTGATATCAAGATCGCAAGTGTTGGTACCGATGATCAACTTGCCGACATATTCACCAAGCCACTTGATGAGAAACGGTTTTGGAAGCTAAGGAATGAGTTGAACATTCTTGATTATTCAAACATGTGTTGATGCACCTCTCTTATATGACATGTCTCTCCTTCGAGCAAAGCAAGGTACAAGTTGATTGACATGTCATTCATCCTCTATTAGGACTTGTTAGCGCATCTAGACATCAACTCATTAGGATCATTCATGAAAAACCAAATAAATTTGATGCTTATATGGTACCACTATTGCTTCTATGCTTGATTTGATCTAATGATAGCATATGACATGTTTGTGGGCTTGCAATCCTAGTGTTTGATCTAGACTATGACCTTCAATTGGTTAACTCAACATGGGCAAGATAACCATTCTAGGATGTGTGAAGAAGCTTATTCATGGTTTAAGCCGAGTTATCTATATTGAACAAGTAATCTAGATTGAGCCACATCTAAGCTTCTCTCCAATAATCAACTCTTTGAGCACATCTTTTATGATAATAGATGCCAAAGGGGGAGAAGTAAGTAGTAAGACAAAAAATAATTTTAAAATTTTTGAAAATGAAAGCACACAAGTAGGGAGAGCAAACCTATGAATAAGTTGTTGCATATCCTTGTGCATTCATAAGTGCTTGCTTATATATGTTCTTACATTCATAATATGCTTGTGTGGTGAATGCTAGAAACTAGATTGACTTGATGCTTGAAGTACTAGTATGCTTAGATCTTTCCAAATAGCATCTTTTCAAGTGGTAGTATTTCAAGTGTGCCCCTCAAAGTGTTTTTCAACTGGTTTCTAGGCATTCATGGTGCTAAGGATGGTTTCATATTGCACTCCGATTGGTATCACGCTTCAAAGGTCCATCCTACACACCTTAGCATCATTTGGTAGCATTCACTCTCCCAAAATTCTTATTCATGCATATGTGATCAAAATGAACCAAACTCATATATCACATATGTATGGGGAGCTAATACTACCAAAGTGAAATTTTCATTAGATATATTCTTTTGTGAAAGGTTGTCATCAATTACCAAAAAGGGGAAGATTGAAAGCCCAAGTTTGGTTTTGGTTAATTGATGAAACCTATGGACTAACCCTATTGCTAAGTGAATGATCAAGATAGGGTGATCCACCATGTGAGATGGAGCAATGTGCATGATCATGGTGATTGATGGATCAAGTGCTCCATGGACTATGGAAAAGAAGAAAGAGAAAAACAAAAATGGTCAAGAAAAAGGTATATCTATAGGGTCATTTTCGGTTTAGTGATCAAGACACTATAGAGAGTGATCACCTTTAGGATAGATAGTCGTACTATCAAGAAGCGAAAACTCGTTTCGATTGCGGTTATCATGTGCCACTAGGTTTGCATTGCATGCTAATTAAAATGAACCTAAGTGACATGAAACATAGAATTAAGTCCAAGATAAAATCATGAAAAAACTAACACAGGTGAACAAAGGCATGGATCATAAGGTGTTAGCATATGAAAGCTTGGAGAAGAAGAAGCAACTCATTTGGACACGAGACAGTGGTCCGGACGCAGTGTCCGGACGCTAGGGATGCTCGGTCCGGACTAAAGCAGATGCGTCCGGTCGCATACCCTAGCCTCGGCTTCAGCAGTACAGGTGATCCGGACGCTGATGTGTGTCCGGACGCAGGGCTCCGGTCAACCGTCCGAATGTTTTGGAGGCTCTGGATGCTCTCTGTGTAGCGACCGGACGCTGAGTATGGTCCGGACGCAGAGCACCGAACGCGCATCCGGAGTAAATGCGCTCTCTGGATGCTCTCTGAGTTGGATCCGGGTGCAGGAAACAGACAGTCCGGACGCTACTATTCCCCGCGTCCGGAGGCGACGTGGCGGCTCCCTGTGAAGGTGCGAACAACGTTTTTCAATCTTCAGGGCGACCGGACGCAGGCGCATTGGTCCGGACACTCAGCTTCGTGCGTCCGGATGGTGCGTCCGAACTGGAAAACAGAGGCTCTGCAGCTCGGCTGGTGAAGGGTCCGGACGCTATCAATGGTCCTGACCCTAGACAAAAACAGCGTCCGGACTGGTGCAGAAAGACATGATCAAGGGGCAAAACGGCTAGTGACTTTGGGGTTGCTATTTATATGTTTTGGCTGGCTCATGGAGCACACTCTTGCACCTCTCATTCATTCTCACTCATTGTCCTTGCTTGAGATAGCCCCCAACTCACTCTCTTCACTTTTGATTGCATATTTGTGAGAGTTTGAGTGATCCAAGTGCTTTGATCATTGCATTGCATCTTAGTGGCACTTGGTCATCGTCATCGCCGCGGGATTTCTTGTTATTCTTGGTGTTTGCCAACACCTAGACGGCTTGGCGATTGAGGAGAAGCTTCGGCACGTGTTGGTGATTGTTCGTGGTCGGCTTCATCAATTGTGAGAGGGCTTGTACCCACCTCGGCGGAGCGCCAAAGGCTAACTCTAGTGGATTGCTCGAGTCATTGAGTTATTCTCATTTGGGTGGTTTCTTGTGGCGCCCGGGTAGTGGGCTTGGCTTGTGAATTGCCAATTAGCCACCGAAACACCACTTGAGTAGTCGACACAATGAGGACTAGCTTGGTGGCAACCAAGTGAACCTCGGGAGAAAAATCATCGTGTTCATCTTGTCTCCCGGCTACTCATTGGTTTTCTTTGTGATTGGCTCTCTATATTGACATCCATACATCACAAGGCATTGGTATATCAATCACCTCTATCTCCTGCACTTATCTTTCCTATCTTGCCTAGTTAGCTTGCTAGTTAGTTTCTCTTATTAGTTGTTCTTGCTAGCTTGAGCTAAGTGCCTTAGGTTCTTGTTATTGTTTGTTAGACACTTAGCTAACTAGAATTGCATTGGATAGGTGGCTTCGCACCCCTAGTAGAGCTAGAGCAAAAAGCTTTGCTTAATTGTCATCTAACCTTTTGCTCTAGTGATTTGTAGATTTTTATTAGGCTATTCACCCCCCCTCTAGTCATCTAGGACCTTTCAAGCAGGCCAGCCAGAAGCGCATCCGGCAGCAGCACGCAGCGCGGCACGCAGGGCTGCGGCGGAGCGAGCCGCCCGCTCGCGGCGAGCACGCGCGGGAAGCGCGCGTCCTGGGGCGGCGCAGGGCAGCAGCCGGCTCGACCGGCAGTGCTCCCGGCGAGCGGCACCGCGGCTCCAAGCCCGCGGCCATGGCGAGCTCGCGCGGGGAGCAGGGGCGTTGGCATGGCACCTGGCTCCCGAGCACGCGGCGGCAGCCCGGCCAGGGGAGTGCGGGCTCGGCCCGAGCAACGTGCGCGGACTCGCACAGCAGGGCGTGCGCGGCCATGGGCGCACGGCGCCGGCAGCAGGCCTCCTGCCTGCTCGGCAGGGAGAGGAGAAGGGGAGAGGAGCTTCTCCTGCCATGGGAGAGCTGAGGGAGAAGAGCATGAGGGAGGAGACCGAGTGAATGCTGAATGGGAAAGGGAGCTGTGGGGGAGAAGGGAAAAGGCTCGGCCTTTTCTTTCCTCGGGCAGAGAGACGGCAGGGATGTCGACATCCTGTCTCTCCCCTTTTCTAAATCTTCCAATTAATTACAAAATTGCCACTGTGTTCGATTTCTGGTTTTCCGGATTACAAACCGTGGACTGAAAAGTTCGTCGGAATATCCCGTTGTGAAGATCTCGTCGAATCGAACAACTTTGCTTTAAATGCCACAATCAAATTCCAGACGGTTTGCGAATTATGAGTTCCCGGAGAAAATCTCGCGGGTACCGAAAACTAGCATTACGGCGATCTTCGGGCATCTGTTTCGCTATTTTCGGCTCTGATTCAGGTCTCGATGTCTGAACGACTTTTGTTCGTCTTGATCCAACCTACAACTTTTCTTCAAGGTGCGTCGACATGCGAGATCTCTAAACTGTCGGTCAACACTTGTCAAAATGTCATCGGTTAAGCTTGGATCAGGGTTTGGGATATTTTCCGGACATTTTCTCTGTTTGCGGTCAACATGAACCTTCCACGACTTTTGTTGTAGAGTTCAACTGTAGTATTCTGGTAAGGTTGCAAGACTTGGTTAAACTTAGATAATTATATCCGTTGACATCATTGATCTTAATTACTGCTTAATTTGTAATTAACGCGGGGGGGTGTTACAGGACTCCGGAAGGCGGCAGTCTTCTTCCTCTCCTCGTGGATTGTGGTGGATCTTGGTGGTGCGGTGGACCGAATCTGCTTCCTCTCCTTCCGGATCTACGTCGACTCCGTCCAAATCTGCTTCGTCCATGTTCATTCGTCTTCTTCTCCGTCGTTCGTTGGCTTTTGCTTCGTCCCCCGAGCACCCCAAGGTGAAATCAAACCCTAACCATGGGTTTTATTGTTTTCTGTGATGTTGGTACCTGATATGGTACATGCGTTTTACGGTTAGGGTTTGAGTTGTTCTTTTTCGCAACCATTTGCTGGTCTTTGTTAGGGTTTACGTTCATTATGATGCTGCTTTACGGATGATTTCGTTCATACCTGTCACTGGGAGGCATTTCAGTATGCAGCTGTGACTTGTGTGCATGTACTGGTTAGTTTTTTGGGTTGATACTGCTCTGTTGTTGCAGTTTTGTGTGTTGATTCTTTACATAATGTCACTGGAAGGCATTTCAGTATGCAGCCGTAGCTTCTCTTGCTTGTACATGGATTATGCTCTGTCGTATGTCACTGGGAGGCATTACTTTGATGCAGCCGTGACTTTTTAAGTTCTTTCATGCTTTGTTTTCCTACCTCTGTCAATGATGATGTCCATGCTGTCACTGCTAGTTGAATCATGCATTGTTCATTACTCAATTTGATGCCTACCTGGGTCAATTAAACATGGTTTGTCTACAATTGTATGTGAATGTAGATGGATTCTGCTCAGAAAAGAGATGAGTTGGCCAAGCAAGCCTCTTCCTTGGTTGTAGTCATGGTGTCCTATGTTGCCAGTAGAATTAGGAGGCCTACCCCTGAACCAGACCCACTTGCATATAGCTTGAGAAGTGATGCTGACCAGCATAGGCAATGTACACTTATGGCCATTTATAGGTCCACTGATAGAGAGTGTCTGTCCATGATTAGGATGACCAGAGCACCCTTTTTTGTCCTATGTGATCTATGTAGAAATAGAGGTCTTGTACCAGACAACAATGGTTCCTCTGTAGAAGAGCAGGTAGCTATGTTCCTACTGATTGTGGGACACAACCAAAGGTTTAGGGTTGTCCACCAGGCATTTAGGAGGTCAATTGAGACTGTGCACAGGCATTTCCACCAGGTCTTGTATGCTCTAGGTGAGCTTAGAAGTGACTTAATCAAGCCCCCCTCAACTGCCATTCATCCAAAGATCCTGGGGAGCCCTAGATGGAACCCTTATTTCAAGGTAATTCTGTCTTTGTAGCACTGCCTCCATAATTTCTGTCCAAACACCTGCCTTAACACCAATGTACACATCTGTAGGACTGCATTGGGTGCCATTAATGGCACCCATTGCTTGGCTAGGGTGCCTAGAAGAGTACAACAGGCTTTCAGGGGTAGAAAAAAGAAACCAACACAGAATATCATGGTTGTTGTTAACTGAGACCTCAAGTTCACCTATGTCTTGGCTGGCTAGGAGGGATCAGCACATGATTCCCACATCCTAAATGATGCCATTGAGAGGGAAGATGGGTTCACTGTGCCTGAAGGTAACACAAACCACCTATAATTTGCACTTGTGTCCATACCACCCAATACACACTCTTGATGCCCCTTCCACTGCTCCACTTGTAGATAAAATGTACCTTGTAGATGCAGGCTATGCTTGCCGCAATGGTTTCCTACCTCCTTACAGGGGTGTTAGGTACCATTTGTCTGAGTACAACAGCACCAACAGGCCAACCAATACAAGAGAATTGTTCAACCTCAGGCATTCCTCACTTAGGGTCACAGTTGAGAGGGCTTTTGGGGCTTTGAATAATAGATTTCGTATTCTAGACAACAAGCCCTTTCACCCATTCAAGACACAGGTTAAGCTAGTCATTGCTTGCTACATCTTGCATAACTGGATCCTTGGGTTTGGTATTGATCACTGTGTGCCAGATGAGGACTGGCTTCCACCCAGCCAACCTGTCCATGAGCCTGTGCCTAATTTGTTGGCAGAAGAAACAGTAGCCATGACTGCTAAGAGGGATGAAATCTGTAATGCCATGTGGGAGGGTAGGGGGAGCCATAGGAACTGAGGTTTAGATGTCTGTGTGATGATGAACTATGTTTGTTGACCCAGTGTAGGAACATTTGATTTGTGAACTATGTTTGTTATGTAATTATTCATGGATAATCTGAGACCTTTCTTTATATGTTCTCTGTCTGACTGTTTGGTACCTACACCAGTTAGGATGGTTGAACAAGTCCAGGCTAGGTTTGTGGCTGCTGCTGATATCTTGATTGCTGATGTTGAGGCTTTTGCTGGAGAGGCAGTGCCTGTTGCACCTCCAGCAGCACATGTCCAAGCCCCAGCAGCAGCAGCAGTAGGGCCCATGAGGTGGAATAACAATACCTCAGGCTTTGTGCTAAGGAGGATGGCCCAGCTGCTGACTGATGGTACTAGGCCAGATAAGTTTTTTAAGGACAAGGATGTGAACTATGTGGCCAAGTGCTTGAAAGAGTATAGTGGTGATATAGTAAGCCTCACTCAGGTGTATAACCACTTGAGAAAGTGGAGGCAGAAGTGGTCTAGAGTGGCTAAGCTCAAGGAGCTAAGTGGTGCCCTATGGGACAATGACACAAGTGTAATTATTATTGACCAAGACCACTACCTAGGGCACTGCAAGGTAGATTATTGTTTTCCATCCTTCCCTTCTCTTTGCTAACCTACATAGCCTTCCTTCACCTCACTTATCTGTACTCATCTTCATCTGTCAGGACCACCCCAAGGATGTTGAATTCTTGAACTGCCCCATAAGGTTCTATACTAAGATGGAGGCCATATTTGGCCACTCCATGGCCACTAGTAGGTATGTTGTTGGTTCAGGTAAGCCCCTTGGGGTGAACCAGGCTGACAGTCAAGCTGCTAAGATAGAGGGTGACTCTCAAACTGGGAAGAGCCCTGCTGAGAGGGGAGAAGGCAGCAAGGTTACAACCACTTAGTCTCAGAATGCAGCTAGCAACAAAAGAAAGAGGGGGACCTTTACTGGGGATGAGATGATCATGATCACCAACATGTTTGATGTTGTTAGGGATGTTGCCAGTGCACTTAGAGAGACAGGGACTGGCCATGTAGACCCAGACTTGTACCTAGCTGTCTTGGAGATGCCTGGCTTCACCACTGAGGCCCTCATCTGTGCCTACACTTACCTTCTTGAGAACAAGGCCCTGGCCACTGGGTTTGTGAAGATGGAGAGCAGCCATAGAGACATCTGGCTGAAGACCTACCTTGCTAAGAACTACTTCATGTAGTTCTGTCCAGCTTGGACTGCAAGGTCATGAGGGGGTTGACTGTAGAGATGTATAGTTCCTCCACCCCCCCTCTTCCACTCTCTCACCTTTTGTTTACACTTAGGTGTAGCTTTTGTGCAGGGCTCTTGGCTGGTTGACCCCTAATCTTTTGAGTTAGTCTAGTTGGATATTGACTTACTCTAGTGGAGAGTTGGATTCTATTTGTGCCCACATGGTTGAGGCACCCCTGGACTGTAACTGATAACTTGGTACCTTACTGTTATGGTCTATGATTCATGCTCTGTTGTTTGACTCTGTTGGTTTACATTGTTGGTATTCATTTTTATGCTGTGGTGTTTACATGTGGGATTGAAAAGGCCTATGATGCAAAAAAGTTTAAATATGAGGTGGCTACATTTTTTTTACTGTTGTTGGTTTCGTTGCTATTTTTTCAAGGCTGTCATCTAACCCATCCGAACCATCCATTTTCTACAACTCCTTTGGGTTGATGGCAGAGAATGGATGGTCAGATGGATTACATGGCTGTCTTGTCTTTGCCTTGAGTTTATTTGGAGTTACTTGCATGTTATGTAGCCACCTATGATTTGGTTTGAAAGGAAATAAGCACCACATCCTTAAGCTGAGGCCACACATTTTAGAAATGTAATTTGTGCACTGTTTTGCCATGAAACTTAGCCATACATGAGAGTCAACCATACAAGAACTATGGTGCTGCTCCTATATGGCTGGGTTCCATTGACAAAGCATCCATGGATTGTCTTACTGATTGACTGATGGTTGGTTGTCAGAACTAACATATCCATCATCTGGTCTGCTGGAATCATCCACTGTTAACCACCTGTTAGTTACCAACAGTGAATGCTTGAGCAGACTACATGGTTACCATGTATCTGCTTTGCTCTTGCCCTTTTCTGTTTTTTTGCAGTTCTTTTGATATCCTGTTTAGCCACCAATGATATGAGAAAAAGGTTCAAATTAAACTCTTTTACCTATCCAGCCGAGGCCAAATTTTTGTACATATTATCTATGTCATGTTGTGCATTGGAAAGGAAGTTGAGATATACAGGTTTTGTTTCTGTTGAATCTGTAGATCTTCAAGTTCCTTGCTGATATTCAGTATGAGTTAATTTTTGCACTATGCTTCCTATCTATGGCCATGAGACACATTCATACACTACTCTGACCATAGATTTTCTATGGTAGAGCAGTTGTATGATTGTGTTCCATGGCCACAATAGGCTGCACAAGTGTACAGTGCTTTCATTCTATGTTTCCTTGCGGTGGCCTATGATGCAGTTAAATAAAAATTGAGGTGACTTTTTTATGTATGGCCAGTGATGCAAAACTATGTACTATAGTGTGCATGTTACTTTTGACAGTTGGTCTTTACTATCTTTCATGGCTGTTATCAAACCCTATTTGTGCATAACCACCCTCTGCAACACCAGCTTCTACCAGTTGTTGTGTGATGATAGTGAGTGGATGTGCACAATAGAGTTCCATAGCAGCCATGACATGCTGTTTTTACTGATGCTGTGTTTTCATTTCTATGGCACACATTGACTTGAACCAAGTAAACTATAATGCTGAGGCCATACATGTTTACTTTTCAGAAAATAGGTAGTTACTATGTGATTTTTTATGGGAGGAAACCTAGGATTTATATGACATGGCATGAGTGCAGTGACCAAGTGTTTGGCTTGAAGAATGCTAAATTCAAGAAGTACTCTGACTATGAACATGCAGTTAGTGATTTCAATGCATATTTTGTTTCCTCATCTTCTCCTACTTGTTCATTTGTTGATGGTAAATTTGTTGGGCAAGCTGTGCATGGTCCTGAAAACTCAGTCAAGAGTTTGGTTCATTGGAAGGATGTCACCATTGTTGCATTGTTTCTTCTTGTATGTGCTTTTTGGTTCAGGCTGTCGGTTTGCAGAGCCTGAGGTGGCCTCTTTTGGCTTGTGTTGATCTCTGCTCAATCTGAGCATCTGTTATTTTTGTAAGACTTGAATTTGTAACCTCTGATGGCCTGTGATGCAAACCAGATACTTGGTGCCTGCTTAAACCTATTTACTATTTGTTTCTTTTATGTCTGCCATCAAACTCTTGTGAGGCATCACTCAGATGCAACACCAAGCTATTGCTTCATATGATGGCACTGAATGATGTCCACAGGAGTTCCATGACAACCATAAGGTATTAGTTCTTCTTTGTTCTTTGTCGATTTTGATTCTCCATTTGGATGGTAGACACATGTTATTTACCTACTGGATGACTACACCCTGTCCACTTGCTGAGGCCAACATAACTTTCAACTTTTGCCATTTTTTTCAATGACTACTTGTTGTATTTAGGGGGACAATTTCGAACTGTAACCTGTTGTACTTGTGGCCATGTAAACTGGAAGGCAAATGATGTATCAATCTGCTGTTCATAATTGATCTTTGATCTTACAATTCGAAAATTTGTTCATGTTAGTTCAAAAACCTGTCATATTTGGCTGTTTTTGGTTTTGTTGTGTTGTTGCTGCCTGGGGATGCTGGGAGGTTCCCAGCCAGGCCGGCTACCAAACAGCACCTCCTTTGGACGATTGATGACAGTTGGGTTCTCGGCCGGGCTCCAAGGTGGCAACCAAACACACCCACAACTCGGCTAGGTCCTATGCAGCCAAAAACCAAACTGGGGAGGGTGCCCCTCTTTTACCTGGCTACGGCTCGCCACCGCCTGGTCTCTGGGCCTGGCCCCCCAGGAGCTCTAAAACGCCAGAAGTTCTAGGAATAGAACAACTAAAACGCCAGAACTTCAGATAGTGTTTAGAACGGGCAGAATTACAACCCTAGGATCTCATCAAACACCTATATATCATTGCTACTTCCAGCTTGTTTCAGTTGCAGCTTATTCTCTCTTATAGAACACTATTCAATCAGCTGGTTTTTGTCACAGACCAATCAATGCCCGAGGTCTGTGCACGATGGTTAGCAAGGGCATACCAGACTGTGAAACAGCTCTTACAAATCCCATGTTAGCAGTCAAAGTAGGAGCCCGCCAATGGTCGCCTGTGCCAAAAACAATTTTGTTCTTCATTGCGAGCTTCCTTGTGGTTGGAAGATCCATCATTCGTGCTGAAGGATTGTCCAGGACAATGCTGAAGGTACAAAGTATTGGTAAGTACTCTGTAAGATACTGGTCACGTGATTAAAAAAAAAGAATTTAAGACCATTCGCAAGCCCCAAACACTCTGGATATGATAAACAGTTACGTGTGCAAAATACAAAAGTTCCTAGTCTACAACGGGTCTAGTACATCTGGGATATGACAGCAATTTGTTGACTTCTTATGATCGGTAGATCAACGATCTAGCGGGGAACTGTTCCTTTTGGGATGAACAAGAGAAAGGTTCGAGGAAAAGGGGAGAGAGGTGATGCATTGACCATCCGAGGGCGTTGTGGTTGTCGAACCGGCCATCACAGGTTCGTTGATGATGATCTGCGCACGGGCAGCGACGCGCAGTGTAGATGGTTTTGTTGGTGAAGGTTGGGGAAGTCCGACGATGGCGGTGGCGGAGTTTCCCGTCACTGGCTGCGCCCCTCTCTGATCGGATTAGGGTTTGTCGGTGGGAATTACGGCTCGGCGTGAAACCCCGTGAACTGAGCCACCGGCCCCCACCTATATTTATTGCGCAGTGTGACGGGGGCCGCCAACCATGTAGGGTTGGGCGCCCCCGATCAGGGCGCGAGTACAAGGCCCATAAGGCCGTTGGGCCTGATGGTTAGGAGATCAATCTAACATTCTCCCCCTTGATCTCACCATATACTTTTAACTTTGTTAACATTTACATTTCCATATTCTAACACAGATATATACATAGAGCATGTCTCATCATCACGGTCAAACGCCGATGGACTTAACAGCTACAATGCACATCTCTGATCAGAACGATACGTTAACCTTTGGGCCCCTTTAATTGTCCGGTGATCATAGGCTTTCCCTTAAACCCATGCCGGCTACGTGTCCTCTGAACACGTTGGGTGGTAAGCCTTTTGTAAGCGGATCCGCGAGCATCTTTTCAGTTCGTATGTGCTCAAGATTTATGATATGATCCCGGATTTTGTCCTTCACAACATAATACTTTATGTCAATGTGTTTGGCAGCACCACTTGACCTATTATTGTGAGCATACTGTACTGCTGGATCGTTGTCGCAGTATAACTTTAGTGGTCTATGGATGTCGTCTACCACCTTTAAACCGGGTAAAAACTTTTTCAGCCAGTTCACCTGCCCTGATGCTTCATAACACGCTACAAACTCGGCATACATTGTGGACGATGTAGTGACGGTTTGTTTTGAGCTTTTCCACGATATAGCTCCACCTGCGAGAGTGAACACATATCCAGACGTGGATTTTCTTTCATCTCCCGCATAATCAGAATCCGAATACCCCACTATCTGGAGTGATTCTGATCTTCTGTATGTCAACATCAGGCTTTTTGTTCCTTGCAAATAACGCAAGACTTTCTTAACCAATTTCCAGTGCTCTAGACCTGGATTGCTTTGAAATCTGCCAAGTAACCCGGTAACAAAAGCTATGTCAGGGCGTGTACATACTTGAGCATACTGTAAGCTTCCGACAGCTGAAGCATATGGAACCGCTTTCATTTGGTTGAGCTCATATTGGTTCCTGGGACATTGATATTCCCCATACTTATCGCCCTTGACTATTGGAGCAGGTGAGGGTGAACATTTATGCATACTAAACTTCTTTAACACTTTCTCTATGTATGCATTTTGCGATAATCCCAATACCCCTTTACTTCTGTCTCGATGAATTTCAATCCCCAGAACATATGAGGCTTCACCAAGATCTTTCATGTCAAACATTGAGGACAAAAACTTCTTTGTTTCCAGTAGCAGATTGATATCACTACTAGCAAGTAAGATATCATCTACATACAGGATAAGGAAGATATACTTTCCATTTCTAAACTTTGCATAAACGCAATTGTCCTCTACGTTTACATTAAACCCAAAATTCTTTATCGTTTTATCAAACTTCAAGTACCACTGTCTTGAAGCTTGCTTTAATCCATAAATGGATTTCTTTAAATGGCATCCCATACTTTCTTTTCCTTTCACGACAAAACCTTTCGGTTGTGTCATGTATACATTCTCCTCCAAATCTCCATTAAGGAATGCTGTCTTCACATCCATTTGATGCAATTCCAAATCATAATGTGCCACCAAGGCCATTGTGATTCTGAAGGAATCTTTACAAGAGACTGGAGAAAAGGTCTCATTGTAATCAACTCCTTCTCTTTGAGTATAACCTTTTGCTACAAGTCGAGCTTTATACCTTTCTACATTCCCTTGGGAGTCATGTTTGGTTTTGTAGACCCATTTACAGCCTACTGTTTTGGCTCCTTTAGGAATAGGTTTTAGCTCCCAGACTTTATTGATACTCATTGATCTCATTTCATCCTCCATGGCCTCAAGCCACTTTGATGATTCATTACTGCTCATGGCTTCTTCAAATGAAGTGGGATCACCCTCCATTTGAAATTCCTCAATATTGTACAATTCATAGTCATCAGGAATAGCAGACCTTCTGACTCTTTGAGACCTCCGAGGAGCATCTTCATTTTGTACATTTTCATTTTGAGGCTGTTGTTGCTCCCCCTCATCTATGATAGCATGATCTAATGGTTCCTGAAGAACAGGTTCCTCATATTCATCTATTACTGCCATAGGAGGAACAACAACGGGTGCTGGTACTGCTGGTGCAGCAACAACAGGTAACTCAAAAAATGGCTCCTGAATCATTGGAGTGGGCGTTACAACCCGCTTCTCTTCAAGATCAATCTTTCGAGCTACCACACTCCCCCTCAACATTTCATTTTCTAGGAAGACAGCGTGTCTCGTTTCCACAAACTTTGTTAATCTGTCTGGACAGTAGAAACGAAAACCTTTTGACTTTTCAGGGTAACCAATAAAATGGCAACTAACTGTTTTGGGATCCAGTTTCCCAATATTTGGGTTAAACACTTTGGCTTCTGCAGGGCTCCCCCACACCCTTAGGTGATTCAATGAGGGAACTCTGCCCGTCCACAATTCATACGGTGTTTTAGGCACCGATTTACTTGGTACCCTATTGAGAATGTGAATAGCAGTTTTTAAAGCTTCCATCCACAAGCTCAATGGCAATGTGGAGTAACTGATCATGCTACGCACCATATCCATTAGTGTACGGTTGCGCCTTTCAGCAACTCCATTCTGTTGCGGTTCGCCCGGTGTGGAATACTGGGCTACTATGCCATTTTCCTGCAAAAACCTTGCAAAAGGTCCAGGAACTTGTCCATACGGGGTATGCCGACCATAATACTCTCCACCACGGTCGGATCGGACTATCTTTATCTTTAAATTGTGTTGGTTTTCAACTTCAGCTTTGAAGATCTTAAATTTATCCAACGCTTCTGTTTTCTCTTTTATTGGATAAATATAGCCATAACGAGAGTAATCATCTGTGAATGTTATGAATGAGTCAAAACCATCCACATTTTTAACAGGAAAAGGACCACAAATGTCTGTATGAATTATTTGTAGAATTCCTGTACTTCGTTTGGCGTCTTTCTTTATTTTCTTTACAAATTTACCTTTAATGCATTCAATGCATTGTTCTAGATCGGAGAACTCTAATTGAGGAAGAATATTATTCTTTACTAATCGTTCTATTCTCCCCCTCGAAATGTGGCCTAAACGACAGTGCCATAATTTCGATGATTCAATTTGAGTTCTCTTTCGTTTGCCATTTACATTTGTCGACGAGAACACATCATTCACATTATCGCATTCCACATTCACATTATCATCACGTAGCGATAACAAATAAAGCTCATTGTGTAAGATTGCATTACCAACACAAGCATTATTAAATGTAATCTTACATTGGCCATTGCCAAAATGACATCCATAACCATCATGATCTAAACGAGACACACTTATCAAGTTTCTCTTTATTGTTGGAACATAAAAAACATCTCTGAGTAAAAGCGAAAAACCATTAGCAAGCTCTAGAGCAAGATCGCCAATAGCTTCAACATCTGCTTGTACTCCATTTGCCACACTAATGAAACTTTCTTCTCTTGCTGTAGTTCTCATCGAACGAAATCCCTGTAAACAATTTGCAACATGAATTGTTGCACCAGAATCAATCCACCATGTAGATTTAGAATACGATAAATACAAGGATTCATTTACAAATGTAATAACGTTCTCACCTTTCTTTTCCATTATATACTTCAAGAAATCTGGACAGTCTTTCTTGAAATGTCCTGTCTTGAAGCAGTGCCTGCACTGATCATTTTCCACTTTAGCCCTGGGCTGCTGTGGCTGGTAAGACTGTGACTGGGGTGTCTTTTGCTGATGAGGCTGATGCATGGGAGCCTTTCCTTTGAAGTTAGGATTATAAGCCTTCTTTTTCACATAGCTAATGGAACCTCCATTAGAGGCTTTAATCCTTTCTTCCTCTTGTACACACATTGCAATGCACTTATCGAGATCCCAAGTCTCGGGTTGCACATTATAGTTGATTATGAAGGTGTCAAACTCCTTTGGCAAGGAAGTAAAAACCAAGTGAACTAGGAACTTATCCTTGAGCTCCAGGTCCATTGGCTTCAACTTAGATGCCAAAGTGCTCATCCTCAATATGTGGTCTCTTATGCCACCTCCAGTGTATTTTTCTGTCACCAGCTTCCCAATAATCTGGGTGGCATAGGTCTTTGTAGAACCAGTGAACTGATTCTTTATCCTTTCAAGATACTCAGTGGCAGTATCACATTTTGGTATTGAGCCTACAATTGCAGGCTCAATCGTATTCAGTATAACTGCCGAACATTTCTTGTTGGCCAGTTCCCATTTTCTATGGTCAATTGAATGAGCCAACTCTAGGGGAGCATACTCCCTCTGTCTGATGTGCCATGCATCATCAGTCTCATCAGTTCTCCTCACCGGTGCCTCAGGTGCCACTGGACACGGTGTGGAGACTACCCAGTCTACCTCGGCCAAAACAAAAGCCAGGTCAATCTTTTTCTTCCATTCAATATAGTTGTCTCCTTTGAGGGGTGGAATTTGACTGATAAAACCCATCAAAGAAGCACATCCTGAAATCACAATTCATAATTGCATATAAAATGAGAACGAAATTTAACAACAATTGCATGCGTAAAATTTAACGTTGGTCAAATATTTAAACATACAACTGTTTTTATACATTAATTCTACATCACCGTTGGGCAGAAATAGAATAAATGCATAAATATAACATTAGAATTATGATGACATTATTATTAACAACGTTGGTCAGAGAATAATAACATCACAATTCAGCATTTAATTTGACATTAAAATTATAACATTATTATTAACAACGTTGGTCAGAAAATAATAACATCATAATTCATCATGTAACCATAACAATTCTATCTCAAAATTAAAATCTCTCGTTGGTTCGAAATTAATTATGAGATAAATAACAATTTCTTTCGCAGCGGAAACATGTAAAACCTTTTTATTTTCTTTTAACCAGAAACAAGTATTTCTTTTCTGTATTCCCCAAACAATATGCTAAACTTTTGCAAAATTAGAATAGGGAAAACAATACATAATTCATTCAAATTACTGTTTCTGGAAAAAAGAAAATTCGGTACTGTTCATAACTGGCCCGAAAGCCTGCCAGTGCTTTCGCGGCCCATTTTGCGCACTTTCAGCCGCGGCCCAGCCACAGTCGCGCGCGCAGGCCGCAACGTGGGCCTGGGCCGGCTGTTCGGCCTCGCGCCTGCTCCCCGCGTGGGCCGGATTTGGCCCGTCTGCGGCTGTCCACGTGGGCCGAAACTTTTGCCTCTTTTTTTTTTTTCGCCTCGCGCCTGCTCCCGCGTGGGCCGGATTTGGCCCGTCTTCGGCTGTCCACGTGGGCCGAAACTTTTTTTTTTTTTTTTTTTTGGTCTACGGCGACCGAGCCCTGCTCGCACGCGCCCGCGGCCGCGCGGCGGCTTTCTTTTCTTTTTCTTTTTTTTTTTTCCGATCTGGATCCGTGATCTAGATCGGGTTGCGATTCGTTTTCCCCAACTCTAGATCTTGATCTAGATGGATCTCTGATACCATTGTTGACTTCTTATGATCGGTAGATCAACGATCTAGCGGGGAACTGTTCCTTTTGGGATGAACAAGAGAAAGGTTCGAGGAAAAGGGGAGAGAGGTGATGCACTGACCATCCGAGGGCGTTGTGGTTGTCGAACCGGCCATCACAGGTTCGTTGATGATGATCTGCGCACGGGCAGCGACGCGCAGTGTAGATGGTTTTGTTGGTGAAGGTTGGGGAAGTCCGACGATGGCGGTGGCGGAGTTTCCCGTCACTGGCTGCGCCCCTCTCTGATCGGATTAGGGTTTGTCGGTGGGAATTACGGCTCGGCGTGAAACCCCGTGAACTGAGCCACCGGCCCCCACCTATATTTATTGCGCAGTGTGACGGGGGCCCGCCAACCATGTAGGGTTGGGCGCCCCCGATCAGGGCGCGAGTACAAGGCCCATAAGGCCGTTGGGCCTGATGGTTAGGAGATCAATCTAACACAATTTATATGAACAGGAAAATATTTGCTAGGTCGGAGAACAAATATTTGTGCAAATGAAGAGGGCAGGCCAAACAGCTAACTAGCAGATGCTTCACTCAATGTTACTAGAAGCAAAAACAGTTTCAATTATCTAATAATTTAGAAAATACAGTGTAACTACGTAGATGACAGTAAAAGTTCTACCAATTTATATTGAGTTCAATACAAAACTTTTACTGGGCCGCCAATAGAGTAGTACTGAGGAGATGTCCACAAAATACAAGGTTGAAATGATAAATCATACAGTACCTTACTATACAAACAATCTTGAAGTACCTCAGTGCATCTACAATTGTACACATACCACTCAGACAGTATAAGGATCATATGAACAAGAATATCATACGACCTTTGGGCACTACATGTACCTAACAAATGACAAAAAGATAGGAAATGAAAGAACAAAACTCTTTCATGAACTTGATCATGCGTAAGTTCTCAAAAGGAAACTTGATTAAGTGTTGTTCCTTAAATTTTGTAAGCAACATATGGTAACAGAAGAATCGCACTCAAAATTCAAAGTTGCTAACAGAAGAATCACACTCAAAATTCCAAGTTAGGATTACTATATAGTGGCACACAATACTGTACCTTGAGAAACCAAATTAGCTATGTAACAGAACTTACGTGAGTTTTTCAACAAATGTCTTGCTCTGATGTTCTCCTCAGCTCCACCACACATCGAAACAATTTCTTTGAACTCCGAGTTGACAGTTTCACATATGATACATTGCTTCCCCTCCATTGCTTTCCCCAACTCTATTAGTATTGGAAATTGCAATTCGGATTGTGCCTACAAAGCAAGCATGAAATGATTCAAGAGAAGTTCTACTGCTTGGTATCGGTATTATTTTGTAAGTACTAAGCACACAGTTCTCTAATATAGAAATTCACTCTTTGCAGAAACATATTTTCTGAATATTCAAGTCAGTGTTTAATGTTACAGAAAAAAATCTGTGTACTTGATTGCAGTTAACAACTGATCAACAGCATTAAAAACCGAGACTGGCTCCTAGACTATAAAGCGAACATTAAGGCTCCAAGTGACCTGATCCATGACGAACTTGTAGTTGCACTTGAACCTTGCTCTGGTCTCCGCCTCAGGTGTGGCCATCAGCTTCCCTACCCCGCCATTGCTGATCCCGGACACTATAGCAACCAGCGCCGTGGTGTCCAAATTCACCAGCTCCTTCGATTCCCTCCACATCTTCCCCATAAAGGCACCAAATGCTCCCTCGAAACCCAAAAGTTCCTCCTCATCAGCAGTTCCCTCGGCCACCGCAGGGTCTGGTAGCAGCAAAACCTCGCCAGCACCAGCACCCTCCACGACATCAATCTCGAACGCCCTGAAATTCTTGAGCTCCTCACTCGGGTTGAAGCTGACGGCAACCCAGCCGTCCCCATCCTCCTCCTCGGAGTCGCCAATGAACTCCTCGAGCAAGTCAGTCTCCACGACATCGAACCCCTCGGCGAGCCCCCGCGCGATATCCACGCCGAGACCGCGGGAGAAGACGAGGAGCAGCTTCTCGGGCCGCGTAGCGGGCGGGGCACCACGCGCGGCGTCCAGCGCCGCCGCGAAGCGAGCGCGGAGGACTCCGGGCGGGGCCCAGGCGAGCCTGGCGGGGTTGCTCGCGGAGACGAGCACCCACGCGGGCCGGCCGCGGAAGGCGCAGGCGAAGTCGACCCCCGGGAGCGGCGAGAGCCGGGACGGGCTCCGCACGGCCGGGTGGGTGAGGACGAGATGGAGCGCTGCGAGGTGGGGCAGGTTGGAGGAGAGCGGCGTGGCCGGGTCGGCGCGGAGCGAGGAGAGGAAGCGCAGCTCGGCGTCGACGAGGCGGAGGAGGGAGCGGAGCGCGGGATGGCGTGGCAGGTCCGGCGAAGCGGCGAGGTGGTCCTGCAGCGCGACGCACCGCGCCCTCGCCAGCTTCAGCTCGGAGTCGGCGGCGTACACCTGCCGTGCATCCATTTTCGCTGCGATCCGGTTCGGCCGTGCTGGGGGAGAGAAACTACGAGTCGGAATGGGCCGGCCTTCATGCAGCACGCTACAAATGGGCTGAAAGCGCGAATCATAAAATGACCCACGACTCGTTTCATGCTGACGTATAAAAACGGCCCGAAAAATATAGCCGTTGGGCTCGACTTGGGAGATGCGATGCGTTCGCTTTGCTTTGCTCCGACACTTTGAAGAGGCACCGTGCGCCGTGCGGAACTCCGCGCTTCCTCCGCTTCATTTTCTTCCCTCCCGGCTCCCCTTCACTACCGCCGCCCCCGCCGCCGACCGACTCCCGTGGTGACATCCTGAGTCCGGAGCGCCGTGCTCGTCCGGATTCGAGACAACGAGCGCACTGCGAGTTCTATCTGTAGGTATACTTTCAAGATCTGGTCCTCTGTTTGCTTGTGCTCTGCGAATTATGCGATGCTTTCGTTTCGAGTTCCACTGCCACACGGTGTGCAGTGTGCTCCCATGTGCTCTCCGGAGGGCCATTGGTTCCGCCTCTTTAGTCGGCAGGCGCTGATTTGAGTGGCGCAGTGGTTTGTTTGGTCAGCTGTTGTGCTGTGTCGAGAGGTAACGCCTAGGGTTTGCTGAATTTGTGACCAGTTCTCACTCAATTTTTCAGATACCTTGCATTCTGTCATACTCTTGTCATTAAATTCTGGTGGATGTAAGACACTGGATTTATCTTACACAGATTGACCCTAATTCCTGTAGATTTCTACAACTAGATTTTTTTTTTAATTTGTTAAGTAATTAGTGTTTATTCGTGATTCTATAGTTGTGAAGTACCTTGTGGCATTACTAGGGATATGGGTATGAGTATGGCCATATAAGTCGTTGTTTGCTACTCTTGGATAACATTGTATTGTACTCAGGATTTTTTAAGTTCACTCATGTACTTCTATGCATTCAGGACTTGTGTTTTATTTAGTTTCGAGCATATTACTTTTGTAGTGTTTGGAGCTGAAAATGAGTGAGGCGGATACTACTCAGCTTGAGCTTGAGAAAGGATTTTCTCAAGTGTCTAATGATAATGATTCGAGTAGCCCTGCAACTGTGCACAAGATGAAAGATGAGACAGAAGATGGTGGAAGTGAAATCGAATCACCCACTCCAGAAAAACGTGAAACTAGAAGCAAAGGGTTGTTGTGAGTTCACTGGCAAGGAATTTGCTTGCAGAGAGGTACAAAGACAGATTTGCAAATCAGCTGGTGGAAGATGATGGTGAGACAGATGATGAAGACTATAATGAAAGTGTTTCGCCTAGTGGTAGCAGATCTCTTTTTTCAGAAAGCATTGAACTTCTTGAGAAGTAAGTCATTTTATCCTCATGTCAATATCTCATACATATGTGTGTTTCCTGGCCATGATTATTCACCTTGTCTTTCTTGTTCACAATGGAAGACACAAGGATTTGCTGAATCTTTTCAATAGGATGGAAAGTTCTATAAGATTGCTTCACCTACGGAAGAAGATGGCCACATTTAATAATATTGCCACCCAGGTGGAGATACTCACAAAAAGGTAATTATCGCGATGAAAGTATCTATATGAATTATTATTTTTATTATTTGTTTGTTTGTTGCAGTTGGATGATAATCATTCTGCATTACAGGAAGTTATTATACAGTCATTTGGCCCAGATGAAGCATTTATTCCCAGAAGCAATCCAAATAAAGAGGATACTAGTACATGATGAGAAGAGCCTATGCATGTATGCTGATATGGAAATCACACTTGTAATGGATGTTGTGGAATGTACAAGCCCTGATCAGTCTCCATCCATGACAATTTGCGAGGCTTTTTACTCAAAGCTTTTGAGTTTTTTGGATGCTCATCATAAGGTACTAAATTCAGTTATCCCTTGCTCAGGTAGTAGTTAATTGATAGATGTTCACTGTATGATATTTCCCTTAATTTGTTTAGAGAATTTCAACTGAAATTCTGTTTTTTCATTTCAAGTGAACCTATATAGTTAAATGTTCTTTTTTTAGGGGTTTGACCTATTTGCACTTTTGATTATGTTAGTCATCAGGTCATGATAAATTGATGATTCACTCAGCATTCTCATTGCAAATTGTTATTTATGCAGGGTGCAGACATTCCAGAGGCAATCCTACCAGAACCCTTTAATTCAAGGCTAAAGGAGAAGTTATATCTTGAGCCAGTACATAATGGACATGCTGCCAAGCCACCTCTGCAGGGTGCCGCTGAGGAGGGATTCTCAAATGCTTCCCACTTCCCACAATCTTTTCAAAAACTCATGTCGCAGAAAATCATTGCTGATGGAACTGAAAAGACTCAATTGCTATCCGATCCAGCAGAACTCAGCTCTGTGAGTGCTTATGGTACAGAAGGGTCAAACAGAAATCCTAAAAAGCAAGATGAACATGCTCCAGTTCCAGTGAACTCTGAAATTTCTGCTACTCCAAGCCGTCATTTGATCTCTTGTTGTCAAGAGAGTACGCCAAAACAAGGGACCTCAGAGTCACCGTTGTTGTCTGGAACACCTGCAATGCAGACACCAAAAAGGCCATTGCCGTCTCCACTTGAGAAGCCCAAGACCACATGTGGACACATTAGTGAACCACGTTCAGCCAGTTCTGCCCGCAGATCACTTAATACATCGTTAAAATCTGAAGGAGGAAGCCCTTCTTGTTATGATGGAATGGAACATACGGCTACAGCTAAAAAGGGCATGATCTCAGAAGACTCAATGAATTTTAACAAGTCATTTGAGGTATTTGATTCCCATCCATCACATAAAATTGTCTGTTTGTATAGCACATAACTGCATGCTAGAAGATCACAGATACTATAGTCAATAACATAAACTAGTAACAAATGCTCGTGCTTGGATTCTGATTTCTTTGAAAACCCAGTGTGCAATGGAATTACTATGGACAGCTCATTCTGCATTTAACTTTGTATCTTAACAACGTTAATGTGGGTTATGTCAAATAGATTTCTTAACTAACTACCTTTATCTAACACAATATTCAGGGAATAGGTATATATGACTGTTCAATAATTCCTAGAATGCTAGCACTGCAGTTGTTGATGCTTTGGAAAAAAGCCAACCATAAACTACTAGTAACCAGAGCAGCACCAATAAACTTGGAATTTTATAGCCTGAGGTGCAGTGATAAGTTTGTTAGACAGAATGATAATTTATCTTTTGTTGTCAGTAGAAATGCTCAAATGCATTATAAAAAAAATGTAATGTACTCTTGGTTTTCTAGGTATGACATGATGTATGAGTAATAGATGTCTTGCTCCCTGCTCTGTTATTTTCTTTTGCTGTAGCCTGTAATAATAGTTGGAAGACTTGAACGATTCCAAGGCTTGTTCCAGTTCATTTGCCTGTTGGTTATTTCCTGGCCAAATGAACTTTTTACTTGCAGGAAGATAGTCCTGTCTTCTTTACTGATAAAGACAAAATCAATGAAGTAGACTCAGTGGATAGCCAGGAAAGGATAGCTTCTCTATGTACCACATTTGACATAGTCTGCGATATTTCTCGTTCATTTGCCTGTTGGTTATTTCCTGACCAAATGAACCTTTTACTTGCAGGAAGATAATCCTGTCTTCTTTACTGATAAAGACAAAATTAATGAAGTAGACTCAGTGGATAGCCAGGAAAGGATAGCTTCTCTACGTACCACATTTGGCATAGTCTGCAATATTTCTCGTTCTACCAAGAATTCACTTATCACGAAACAAGAACTTTTCCACAATATTCTTGCCAACAACTTGGAGATAGAAGAGATAGGTAATGAAGATCACTTGATCCGTTTACATTCCAAATTATACTCGATGTTTCCTGAGCTATGCTGATCGTATCATCTTTTTTACGAATAGGGAGATAGAAGAGCACCTGCATATTTTAGAGGATCTGGCTCCTGATTTGATATCAAAGAAGGTGATAAATGGAGGAGAAATACTTTATAGGTAAGTTTTATTTGGTTACTAGTACTAGACAGCATCCCTCTTCATTTTTAAAGTTTTTCAGCAGAATACTGACATATTTTATTTTCAATGGCAGCATCAAACCTATATCAGATCAGAATTCAGTTCGGGCCAGGCTTGTAGAACCTGTATGAGAGAGCTGCGATTGGTTCAAA
This sequence comes from Microstegium vimineum, assembly GCA_022036555.1. Taxonomy (NCBI): domain Eukaryota; kingdom Viridiplantae; phylum Streptophyta; class Magnoliopsida; order Poales; family Poaceae; genus Microstegium; species Microstegium vimineum. The sequence goes on along the minus strand of CM039131.1, from coordinate 58,306,725 downwards.
GCTGAAGAGATTCTCTATTTGTATGTACAACTAATGAAACCCACATTAGCTAATTACCATCATGAAAGCGTCTACATAGACCATTGTTTTCAGGTCGCCCGATTAATCGCGATTAGTCGTCCTGGTCAGTCCTAGTGGTCGATTAGGATGTCCGACTCGACCAGCTCGACCAGAAACCTGGTCGTCCGACTAATCGCGATTAGTCGTCCGACCAGGTCCTGGACGACCAGGCTGTGGACTCTGTTTTTTGGCTTATCTGTACTGTTGAACTAGTTTGGACTTTGGTTATGTTGGATGTGTTAGTTTTTACTGTTGTGCAGCAGTGCTGCTGTTAAGATGTGTCAAGATCAAGGCTGCATTAGTGTTGCTACTTGCTAATTATGGTTCTATTTGATATTATAGACTTTTATTGTGTATAATATAGTATATAGAGAGAGGTATATATATATAGGTCGACCGGCTGATATACCTGGACGACCAGGAGACGACCAGGGTCGATTAATCGACCTGGTCGACGATTAATCACGATTAATCGTCTGGTCAGTCCCAGGATTGACCAGTCGACCAGAAAACATTGACATAGACCATGTCTGATACGGCTTCAAATCTGTGTTTTTGTTGACCTGATCAATGCTGAAATTTCAATGGAACTTAAATTCGCACCAGCTGCTCTGTGAGCTTACTGTGGTAATCCCATATTCCCTTTGGCATCTGCTCTGATATGTACTCATGAAAAATGCAGAAGAAATTACTGGCGTGGGCATAGTGGTAATACAATTCATGTTGTTAAGCTATGTAATGCTGGTGTGAAGCGCATTGCTAGCTCTGTATGCACTTAGAGAACACAACCTTCCATTACTTTATGCAGTATTTATTAAATATTCAATAATGACATATATCTATGTGTAGTAATGACATGTCATGCATACAGTAGTAGTACACTAGGCATGACAATAAGCTCAGGACCTGTAACCTCTAATCATGCGTATGTACGCGGCACGTATCAAGTGCCAACAGATGGAGCAAATGCAGCCATCAACTGCCTCTCACTCCTCGGACCAGGTGATGTCCACCATCCCGATGCTCTGGTCGAGTCCCAGGGCGTCCCACACCGCCGGCGAGGCGTCGACGATGTCGTTGTCGCACGGCGGCTCGAAGTTGTGCTCGTCGTCGCAGCCGTGCACGGAGTCGCACTCGTCCACCACCTTGGCGTACACGGAGTTGCCGTTGGCGCTGATCTTGATCTGGTGCCCGCAGCGCGCCATGTTGCTGAACCACCCCGTGGAGAGCGCCACCACCTTCTCCGAGTCTTTGTGGTACGCGTTGTCGCACTCCGACGGGCCGCCGCCGTCCTTGCCCTTCTCGAAGCTGTTGAGCGTCAGCACGGCCTTGGTGCTCGCCGTCACCGGCGGCGAGCAGTGGTACTGCGGGTACATCTTGCCGTCCTCGCAGCAGTCCGGGTCGTTGCTCTTCTCGCAGTTCCCGGAGCGGCCTGGGAGGTACCCGCTGGCGCTGCAGGTGCCGAGTCTGGCGCCGGGGCGGAGGGAGGACGCCATGTGGGAGCGGAGAGCGTGACTAGGAGGAACGTCGCCATGGTGGCTACAGCTCTGGCACTGGCCATCTTTGCTTGCCTGAAGAAATGCTCAAGCTCCTTCTCAGTTCTCACTCTGTTTTTTTTCCTTTTCTATTTCTATACTAGTGCTCTGCTTTGCTTGATGCTTTGAGGTTAGTCTGTGCATGGGATTATATATATAGTGGCCTTTCCACTTTGGTACATCAGAGTATGAACTTGCACTGATGCACATGGCGTACGGAATGGTTTGATCGATGTGATTACCGGAGACGGCAATCCTTTCACCAACTAGTGTTTTTTTTGCCGCACCGTGTGAAATTGTTTGAACTCGTTCGATGTGAACATATGGAGTGACCCCTCAAACAAATGGAGTGGAGAATATTTTTGTTACACAACAAAACTAGCAACGCGTGTAATCTCTCTCTGTCTCGGGGTGTCCAGTTGTGGCAGCTCGCTAGCCTTTGGACACACCGTGTAATTCATGCTACCTTCTTATAATGAAATACAAGCAATGTGCATGTTCACGAAAAAAAAAAAGAAACGTGAGATTCACATCGGTTAATTTCATGTTCATATTGGAAATTGGCCCGAGAACTCGAGACAAAATACGGGCTTCGGCCGTGCATTTCTACCCCTACTCTAACCCAATCAATTCGCACTCAATAATCACAAATTGCTCCTCACCATGATGCAGACCAATTTCGGATAGGGCCTGATTGGTTCAAATGTTCTGCATGAGCCTATGAGCTTATGGGATTATTGTTCAAATGTTCTTAGCAAATGTTCAGTTATATTGAAGCCTCGAGAGTGAAATGCATCCCTTTGAACCAAACTTTTGTTATTGAATGTGATTATTATTGTCGACCAGGACAGTGGACCAGTTAAATTACGGTATCATGACGATCCGATCGAATTCAACGAAAGATTCCGAATCTCCTGCACCAACCCGTCCAAATCAGCGTACGAGCTCCCGCCTGGCTTCACCGCCCGCGCGGCCTCCGCCGCGAGCTCCTTGGCGCGCGCCGTCACGTCGCGTCCCTTCTCCCCGACCGCGTCAGCCAGCACGGTCGCCAGCTCGCCGCTGTCCGGCGCGACGCCGAATCCCCCCGCGCACGCGCGCACCGCGACGCGCGCCTCGTCCACGAGCAAGCGCGCGTTCACGAACTGGTCCGCGGTCATCGGCCACGCCAGCATGGGCACGCCCGCGGCGGCGGCCTCGAGCACCGAGTTCCAACCGCAGTGCGTCATGAACCACCCCACCGCCGGGTGCCGCAGCGTCGCCAGCTGCGGCGCCCACCCGCGCACCACCATCCCGCGGCCCGCCGCCGCGGCGCGCGTCTCTAACGCTTCGGGGACGACGCCGCTGCTCCCGGCGCCCACGACCCAGACGAACGGCACGGCGCTGCGCTCCAGCGCCTCGGCCAGCGCCGCCGCCACGGCCGGGGTCAGCACCGCCTGGCTCCCGAATGACACGTACACGACCGAGCCTTCCGGGAACGGGTCCAGCCACGCGCCGAGGCTGGCGGCCGCGACGGTCGCCTCCCCGCCGCGCGCGCCGGCGGCGTCCGCGTCAGGCGCCACGGGGCCTACGGCCCATGCTCGCCTGAAGCCCAGGTCCTCGAGCGGCTGCTCCAGGTACCTCCCCTCCAGCACCATGAACGAGTTGAACACGAACCCCGAGCTCTCCTCCGCGTTCCAGAGGAAGTTCCGCCGCACCGACTCGCGGACCTGCTCGTCTTCTTTCCCGCCACCTTCCGCGAACCACCTGTAAGCCATGGAGACCTCTCTCCACTGGTACATCGGCTCGCCGGGAATCGCCGGGAACCTGACTACGCTGGACTCCTCGTCGCCGCCCTCGGCACCAGCATCTGGCCGCTTCACCAAGCGGCGGAAGAGCGAGTGAGGGACTGCGGTGCCGAGGACGCCGGACGGCGAGAACACGATGCCCGTGACACCGAGCTCGCGGGCGAGCGGCTGCGCCCACCCGCAGAAGAAGTCGGCGATGACGGCGACGATGGGGTCGTCGTCGGACGACCTGGCCCTGGCCCACGCGCGGACCGGCTCTCGGAGCGCGGTGAGCGCGTGGATGAAGACGACGACGTACTCCGGGGGGCAGCCCTTAATGTTCTCGAGACCCGGTGGGGTAGACGAGTTGGACGGGAACGGGAGGGTCAGCGGGCTGACGACCCCGGGGTGCGCCGCGAGGAGAGGCGAGAGCAGCGGGAGGTTGGCGGGCGTGGTGACTACGGTGAGGCGGAGGCCCCGCGCGGCGAGCAGGGCGGCGAAGTCGAGGAGCGGAAGCATGTGACCCTGCGCCGGGAAGGGGACCACCAGCACGTGCGGCGGCGCCGTGGTAGGTGCGGCTGCCGTCTCCATGGCTTGATGCTTGACAGGCTCAGACGGAGGCCGAGAGGGATGGCGCTGGCGCGCTTGGTCGTTGGTAGTACCTGCCAACCGGCGACTGGCGAGCGCGCGGGTTCTTTCTTTTATAAGGAAAAAAATCAGGGTTGTTGGTCCCGTTGGGCCCACTTTGATGGTAGCTGGATCACGCGATTAGATTTGCCCGGGCCACTTGGAAGATGGGCCGACGAATATGATCGCTGACGCATCGGGCCCATTTGAAACGAGTCGTCCTGCTGCTGCTCATCCATCTCCTCCACTCGGAGTCCTCCGCTCGTCTCCCCTGCTCTGTGCGCACCGGCTGCTCCGCGCTCGTCCCTCGACGGCATGGAGCTAAGCAGAGGCATTGTCTCTGTCCCGCTCCGGCCGGGTTACTCCGGCCACGGCCACTGCGGCCCTCCCTCCGGAGCGTTCTCACCGCCGCCGCCGTCTTCTACCGTGGTGAGCTAGTGTTCTCGTGCCCTTCGCTTGGTCCTCTTGCCTTCGACGGGGTGATGGATTCATCAATTGGGTCTTCCTCCATCTTCAGCAGGAAGTGCGCCGGCGCTGCATCACCAGGGCGCTGCGGACGCCGCAGCAGGAGTGGGTGGAGGGCTGGGTCCGGCGGAACGATACGCTCGTCCGCGGCCTGCCCATCCTCGCCGGCGGCGCCTCCCTCGTCGCTGTTCTCCTCAACCGCGCCGTCTCCGGAATCGCCGCCGTCGCCGACGCCTCCAGGTTTGCTTGTGCCTGCGAACACCCAGAATTGCTGCGAATTTGGCGAACTAATCATTTGTTCTATTTCCTGGTAAACAGTTCGCAGTCGAGGGCCGACATACTGACCCTTGCTCTCTCCGTGACTGACATTCTCGCCGGCCTCGTTTGGTTATCCATCCGGCCGAAATCCATTTCTCCGGTCAGAATTGAGATTCTGAACCACACGTTTCTTGTATTCCGAATCGCTTTTTCTGATGTCGTTGGCTGATTCCACGGTTCTAAATATGATGCTAGGTGGTTCCTAGAGGTGTCGAGTGTAAACGAGTTGGTCCGGCCGTGTCAAGTTCTGCTCTCCATGAACTGCTTTGGTAACTGACCTATAGCGATACATATAATTTCTTCTTATTTACCATTCGAACGCTGCATGCTTTAGAGTGATCCTGAATCATGAATTTCACCTGATGCGCCACTGCTCGGTGATAGCCAACTGCCTGCCAGTTAAGTTTGGACTCTGAATAATTGCAATGCTGCATATAGTATCTTTTTAGTGAATGCATGCTTCCGGGTAGTACTGTAACTCTGAAAATGCCACCTGATGTAATCATGTAGGTCATGTGCTAATAATAGTCCAGTGCCGTTGGAGGTAGGACTCTGAATAAATGCATAAGTACATCTTTCCAGCTAAAATCTCAAGTATGCGCCAGTAGCAGCTGACAGTGACAAGTGATAACTCACATAAATGCATACATCTTTCTAGCTAAAATCGCACCTAATGCGCCAGTAGCAGCTGACAGTGACAAGTGATAACTCACATTCAAGTAATAGTCAATTGCCATTTGAGTTTGGACTCTGAATAATTGCATGCACCTTTTATTGAAAGCGCTGCTTCAGGGTGATAGACGATCGTGTGGTACTCTTCCTTCAACCACAGCCTCATCAATTATGATGCTGTACTAATTGAATATATTTGAGCTAACTAAATATGTGCTGGTAACCATTAACTAGCTTATTATGCACTGGCTTGTATGATCCACGACTTCATATATGCAGTTATACAGAGGTTTTATGTTGTGAAGCTAGCCATTCCTTATTTTTCTTACAAATAGGACATGGGATTCCCTCACTACTGCAACTTGTTGCAAATCACTGGTTATTGTGTATGGAGGTAATTGTATTCTTCAGATCGGGGTTGCTGCAGGATCTCCAGAAGATGGTAATGCACTTAATGTGGATGCACAAAAGTTCATCCAAGGCACTCTTTACAAAAGTGCCATGGAATCCAAGAAGCGTGAGTACATCTTGTTGCTTGGAACGTCATTCCATTGTTTTCAGAAACTTCACCATAGTCTTCTGGCAGAATCATATCTGGCTAATCTTGCTTTGTATCCTGGGAGGTCTGAATTGCCGTTCTTGCCTGCTAACACACAGGTGCTGATTCTCTTTATTTTATAGATACTGTTACATTGAAACATCTATTCAAGCAACTGGTACTTGTTCTCTGTCTCTATAGCTGATTTTTTTTTATCCTTGTGAAAATAAAAAGGCAAAGGCACAATCTATTTACGTGTGAATTGGAATGTAGAAGTCTTATTTTTCATGTCCAGATAAGCAATTAAGCATGATCCAATAGTCAGATGGAGGGATGATTTTGGACCAAAGCATTATAACATAGTTTATATTCTGTAGGCACTGATATTACAGCCAATTGGTGATAGAGGGATTGCAATTGTTGGTGGCGACACTATAAGAGGTTTCACTAATATTGATCAGGTATTACAATTTACATTGATTATGATATATGCATTTAAGATTTTGTTTAAACTACTACAGTTCATATTCCCCCCCCCCCCCCCCCCCCCCCCCCTTAAAATACACTATAAAATGAATGTGCTGCTTTGTAGCGAAAATAAGGAACTGTGCTACACTGCTACGCACTTTGAAGAACTTCAGTTTGCCATTGCAGAGTTACTTATCGTCCACTTGATCTTCCTTGTATCCTTGCAGGCTTGGATCGCAATGATCGCAGACAAGCTGGATGCCACATTGTCCAAGTCTTAAAACGCTGGACTGCTTGGTTCACCGTCTCCTGTCTCCTGCAACTAGTGAGCACATCGTCGCCCTTCTTATGTTGACGTTGAACCAGAGCCTGCCTATCCATCCCTCGTAGTCGGTGTCAACAGTGGATGTCTGGGTACTGGCGAATTGCTGAAACTAACCTGTTCAATTGGATTTCAGCCGTTTAGCCATCAGGTCCAGGCGTCGAGCAGAGGTTACTACAACACTAGTAACCGATTCTGAACAGCAGATGGTTATCTGAAGCTTGATTGTCTCACAAGTGACAACACAGCCACAGTACATGGCTTGATTACATCTTCGTTTTTTTTTTATAAGTATGTACAACCAAATATGAAAACGGATAGTGTACTGTTACAGTAAATACGAGTAAATCACTCATATTTGTGCGTGATAAGAAAGAGTTAGTAGCAATGTCCAACTCGAGAAAAAAAATTATGAAGCAAAATCCTTGTCACAAAATAGCAGTCAAATCATTCAAACAAAATTCCGTACTCTCTGAATCACACAATCAACTACATCAGTGTAATGGAATAAGCAAATGAACACTAGCAGACAGTAAAGTGGACGATTAGCAGTGCAGCAGAAACACGTAGGTTAACCAGAGCAGAGCACCAACTAAGGATTGGAGATGAGGTAAACTGGCATGCTATCTGGTAAGGAGCAGGGTTCCCTGTGGTCAGAACACCTCACAATGACCTATTCTCAAAGAGTACAGCATCACCAATCTCTCTGCATCTATTAGTAACAGGAATATCTCAGTATCTCTCACGAAGTTACTCATTCCACCATCGATGCATTTTCCTTGTTTACGTGTTTTTTACTTCTCTTCTTCTTTTGCTGAAACCCCTCGGGACGCTCTTTCTTTGACTCTGGATCCACAGTAGGCTCTGGTCTCTTTGGCTCTGGATCCTCAGTATCTCTCACAGAGTTACTTCTCTTCTTTTGCTCAACCCCATTGGCATGTTCTTTCTTTGGCTCTGGATCCTCAGTAGGATCTGGTCTCTTCTTTGGAACTTCTAGCTGCTTGGGGCAGGAACCATATACCATCTTCCGAACATAGAAGCTCACAACATCTCCATTGTCACGCTTCAGCAGTACATGCTTTTGAAGTCTCCCACCTGAGTCCTGCATGTTTAAAGAGAAGGATAGAGGGCAGAGGGTTAATAGTCTATTGATGGTATTAAACCAATAAGGTAAGAAAAAGCCAATAATCAGTAGTATATTTCCTCATATGTTCTAATATTCAATTGCAAAAAGGATTCTGTGGTCCTTATATGTACCTTAGTCTTTTGGCCATCCAGTTCTTCAAATGCATTCTCTACCTCATCTACGTCATTGAATGAAATACACGTGGAATAAAATTCACCTCGTATTCTCGAATCAGTCTATTGAAAAGGAAAGAAGTGCTGTTAAATACTTGCATAAAAACACACATATTTGGTGAACAAACAAAACTTTTAAGGTAACCTTGTCGTCAATATAGGGGTTCCCAGAGAAAATTTTGCACAGCTCTTGGCAAGGCAGGTACACTGGAATTCTATGAGCAAGCAACTTCACCATATCAGATTCAGTTACCTAGGAAGTTATCACAAAGAAGTAAGGTGGCATCATCTATACTAACAGTGAAATTTAAGAACATCTTTTTTTTTTACGCTTACAGTACTTGCAGCAATTTCAATGGGGTCATTAAACCCATTCTTAAGCTTTGCTAGAGCTAGATTCATCGCAGCTTCTGCATCCTTTAAGCAATTATGTGGTTCTCCTTCTTCTCGAACAGAATATCCCAAAATAGCCTTAGGAGGACAAAGAATCAACAGATTAAGGCATCATTCATAGTTACATACAATCACATATCATTGGAAATTAACCCTGCTATAACAGAGGTAGAAAATACCCTATTTATAGTTATATCAAGCACTGATGTGTACAAAACTCAGGGAGAAATAGGGAAGACAAAAGTGGGGGTTACAGAAACTATTCTCAACTAAGTTTAAACTGGCACCATAGGTCAAAACTTGTTCATCTCGAAAAACAAAAGCAGATAAGACAGATGATGTACTGTTACTTTATGCCAATACCTTGCACAAATTGTTTAGAGAAGGTGATGCAGTAGTAGGTAAATTTGCATACTTAAATATGTATGCTGTATCAATAACTTGAGAGTAATCAATCTTTAAGGCTGCAAAAGAGAAAAGAACAAGACAAATTGAATTAATAAATGGTACTAAAAAAGAAAAAAGAAGCATGTTCAAGTAAACACAAAGTACACATCCAATTGATACATCAGATAGATCAAAAGCAAATTAAAAACCAAACCTTACCACATAAATCTCTATGTAAGCTATGGCCAATCAAAATATTTCCTTTGGATAACATTCTCTTCAGCAAATTCTAGAGAAGGAATATAACTTCCATGAGATAATATTCAGAGAAAATGCTTAGATGTTAAAGACAATATACCTGAACATCAACTAATGATGATGTGACTCCTTCTAAATCCTTCTCTGATACACCAGTGATGTGTGTCCTATAGTCAGCTATAGTCTTCAAGGGGTTTACAAGTATGTCCAACTTAGACTGGAGAAGAAAAGGGAGAATATGGTGAGACTTTGGAACAAAGATGGAAATCCCTGACATGATTCACTGATTCATAGTCAAGAAATACCAAGGAAAACTTAGACTGGAGAAGAAAAGGGAGAACATGGTGAGACCTTGGAACAAAGATGGAAAACCCTGACATGATTCACTGATTCATAGTTAAGAAATGCCAAGGAAATATGTATAATGTATTGTGTAAGTTTTGACAGAAACTTAATTGAAATCATTTAACATTACAGCAATGTCCATTAATGCACAAGAGAGTTCCATGAATCTTAGCATACTTGTTCTGAGTAAATAATCTAGTACCTTGAGCTTGTCATCTACAACACAAACTCTGACCACGGCCTCTGTGCCATCATTGCAAAGGACCATCTCACAGTCAATTGCCAACATAGCACTTGAGCTCATTAAACTAGAGACTTCTCCTATCCGAAATACTTTCCACCCCTGAAAATACCAGTAATAGCTGGTTATGGGTCAATTTCATTGTTTCTATGAATTATCAGACAAGCAATACAATATGGATACAAAATTGGTTAATCCATTATAGAGATGAGAGCATAAATCAGTCATTTGTTTTAGAATTTTCACTAGCAAAAAGCATCTTTTTGTGAAGAGTACAAGACAAGGCCACTGTTTAAGAATTTGTCACAGAATCATGAATAGGCTCTATAAAAGGCAGATCACCGAGGAAAGAATAGAATCCAAAAATGGCTTGATCATAATTCGTGGATTAATAGAAGCACAGTAAAGTTCATACCTCCTGGTATGATGGGAAACAATAGTGTTTTCTGTACTCTGGGTGCTCTGCCGTCAGCTGAACAAGTTTCTGCATTTGTACATCAATAAAACCGTTGACCAACTGATGCTTGGCACCCAGGCGTCAAAACCTATCCAATGTATCGCAGAAATTCGAAAAGGCATCACCTGCTCGGGAGAAACTTCGTCAGGGAAATCAGTCATATACTGCTGAACCGCACTTCTTTCCTTATGACGCTTCACCAATTTGCCGAAGTACTGGAACCAAAACGTCGCGGAGGTTAAAACTCTCAACACACCAGGACCAAGCGACTACGACTACAGCAGCTGCCAATGAAATCAGGCATGCCGAACTGAAGTCTGAATAAGGAACAAAAGAGTAACCAACCTTCCGGTAATCCTTGGAGAAGGTTTGCAGGAAGGCGAGCAGCACATCCCTGGAGCGCTTCCTGGGGTCACTCACCGACGCGCCAAACTTCCTGTCGTTCCGAGCCAGGAAGTCCTTCCACCCGCCGTCACTGCCTCTCAGGCCGTTCTTCTGCGTGAACCGCACCACCTCGACGAGCACCTGGCGCACGCAGACCAAACGAGTAAGCGAAACGGAGGAGGCATGCCCGGTTCGGGGAGCTGGTGGCGGGGCGGGATGCACCTACTACCTCTTTCTCGGCGGCGGCGAGCCGCTTGGCCATCGGACGGCGGGCTGCGCGGAGACCAAAAGCAGCAGGTGCAGCGGGGGACGGAGGCAGCAGTATCCGCGAGTGGTTGCTGGCGGATCTGCTGTCGGCGTTCGGTCGGCGGTGGTGGTTGCGTGGCGGGCGGCTCCGGAAAACAGCCGGAGAAAACCCTTTCCTCCACCCAGGAGCCAGGAGTGTAGCCGGGCCGAATGAATAGCACGGTTGTCGGTAGGCCCATTGATGGTCCTCGGCTCTTGGGCCCGAAGTTGCAGAAGCCCGCCTGGCTTGAAATATGGGCTTTCATCTTTTGACATGTGGGTCTTGTCGATTCCATACGCAAATATTTTGGAACGATCGTTACTGGCCCAGCTAAACGAGAGGATTTTTTTTCTTCTAAAAAAAAAGAAAAAAACACCATCTGACCTGGTATCCTGGTAAGATTTGATTTGAGTTTGCGTTACAGAATCCAGATTTTTGGGTCCACGTCCCGTGCCGTGTCGATGCTTCACATGCAGCAGAGGGGAGCGGGAGCGCGATGATGAGTCAGCAGCGCTAGCGGGCGCTTGAGCTGGTCTCCAACCAGGCAGCCTGCGATCAGCTCTGATCTGGTCACAGACACGATGATGACGTCAAGATGAAAATCCGATCCAATGGCGGCACGTCAAACACTAGACGCATACGTATCCATGCATCGATGTGTTTGCTTAAACTCGGCCGCGTGCGTGCTCATCATCATCATATGCCAAATTGTTGATAATGTGATGCTCGATCGAGATAGCGTCGCGGCGGCGGGAAACAGTCGCCGCGTGAAAGTCAGAGACTCCTGAGACAGCACGGGATGATCCAAGCCGTCGTCGAGCGCGTTCCGTAATCTCTATAGCGTGGCATCCTCAGCGGAACACGGCCGGTCAGCGCCGGCGCACCGCAAGTCAGAAGCCAATCCGGGCTATGCATGCATGTCACAAGGGGCATGCACGTCGTCCGTCAACTCGTCATATACTACAACCAAGTGCATGCCAGGCTCATCGCGTCCGCCGCGCATGCATGCGTGTTACGTTACGCACCTGAAGCTAGCTAAGATAGGTCATCAAAGTAGTGTACGCGAGACAGAACGAAGAGAATGTTATCTCTCCGACATAAGCTTAGGCTTATCTCCGGCCTGCGTCGTCGTCACTATGAGCAAGCGTGCTTAGCACCAGCCAAAAATATTGCGGCCAAGAAAAACCCAGTAATGCTCGACCGAGCCTAGCTAGACACGTACGTCACTCAACCGTGTTTGTGTTGCAGTTACAGAGGACATACCGTTTTACCAAAGGCAGCAGTACCTTACTCCAGCTGTGGTTTCTAGGCACAGCCGACTTCATTCTGGGGTTGGAATTCACCGTGGTGTGTCTGTGTCTGTGTCCACTGGCCAGCAAGGCTGACCAGGAGATCCAGGAAGATCTCGGCACTGGTGAGCACAAGGCAACACAATTACTCCTACACGTCTACACAATGCGGCAAGGCCGACCTCTTCTCTCTCCCTCGGGAATCGCGCGCACGGTTTCTTCCCGGGACCACACCACTACCAACATGCCGCGCCGACGAGGGACGCGGGAATCTCGCCGTGAGTTCTGCCCGCGCGCATCCCACTGCACTGCGCGCGCCACCGGCCGGCCGACTGGGGCGGCCAGCTAGCCTCGCCGAAACGGACGGCCACGGTCTCTCTTCCGCTGCGCCTGCGCGCCTGCTGGTGCTGGGCGCCGCGCCGGCCTGCTCCTCATGTGCCATGCATGATGCATGCAATGTATATAGGCTCACTTGTGCAGCGGCGGGCGCCTACTACTGCTCTGCATGCATGCGCTTTGATCTGGCTGTCCACTGCAAGTGAAAACCGCACGCGTTTCCGGCGTGCGCCTACTACTGTGGTATGTGGACTACTAGCACAGTACTCCATTCGGCGCAGCTGCAGCTAGCTAAAACTAGTGGGCAGAATCTCTCCGGACGAATTTCACCTGTTGGAAGAAAATGCTGCCTCTGCTACAGCACGGTCACAAAAAGAGACATGCATGCCCGGCCGGGAGTTAGAGTTACCGCGTAAGTAGTGTACGTACGTAACTTGGCCATCCAGAAGTTACGCCCAACTCGTTGGCCAATCTTGTTGTACGTGGACATCAGATCAGATGTACACATAGCTTACGCGACCGAACACATGCAATTGACTATTGTTACGTGGATGAATTTAAATACTGTGTGACGGCAGGCACTACTTGCCTGTTGCTACTACTCAGGATCAGGAGTATAATAAAACAGATAATTAAACGCTTGTGAACAAGAAAGAGTACAAGATCAAGTCAGTCGGCCCATGGCTGGCACATTACACTACTACAGATTTCAACATCATTGTCGGCCCATCACTGCCGGGTCTGGCAAAATCGACAGTGATGAATCTTCACGGCTGGTTCGTGGTAAAACCGGCAGTGAAGCTCCTCATCACTGCTGGTTCGTGGCAAAACCAAAATCAAGGCAGCGTCTCTGCCCTTTCACTGTCAGTTCCAGCCACGAACCGACACTCCTCATCACTGCCGGTTTGTGGCTGGAACCGGCAGTGATATACCTGTACAGTTATTTTTTTTATTTTTGTAAACGGCCTCGGATGGAAAAACTTTCTACATAAAAGTTGTAGATATCAAAAAGTTATGAAACTTTGTAGTTCACAATTTTTTCATTTGAAATCATCTTGTCATCGAAAAATACGTTCGAATGTGTCAAATTTAAAATTCAAAATTTTGTAAACGATCTCGGATGGAAAAACTTTCTACATGAAAGTTGTAGATCTCGAAAAGTTATAAAACTTTGTAGTTTACAACTTTTTCATTTGAATTCTTTTAGTGACTCAAACAATTAATTTACACTCGGTTTAGTATAAAATGAGGTGAACTAAAACCGAGTCTAGACACAAGTAAGTCATGGGTGGAGTGATAGAAGAGGTAACGAACCGGCAGTGATGTGGATCATCACTGCCGGTTTGGCATAACCGACAGTGATTTATCACCTCATCACCGCTGAAGTGGTTAGATTTTGAACCGGCACTGATTACGCTGTGTGTACTAGTGTTGGACAGCTCGCGCTGTCTTCCTGTCCTGTCTTAGACAAATTCCCGGTGGGCCAAATGGATTTCATTATTACTAGGAGTATTAGTTTATGCATCAAACAGACACAAGTAGTATTCTTTTTTTAATCTATGCCAAACAAAGGGTTAGTACGCCTGCATGAGAGTCAGTGTCCACCAGGTACAGCAATCAGAAACTAGAGCAGTACTTTCTTCAGTGGCGCCAACTCAGCCTGCCCCATTTTAATTTGATGAGATTAGATTAAATAAGCGCTCTAATTTGTCACGCCTGCAGAGGCGGCTGTCTGTCCTGTCTCTTTCCCTGATTCCATTCAGCTCCGGAGAAGTAGGATCCATTAAGCACGATAGTTACATTTACAGGTGCACACACGAATACTTTTTATAGGGCTTTGGCTTCATTCTGCTCCTATCTTCGCAAGTGGTACCAAACTACCATCACTAGCCAAAAACTCTTTGTATTTTTAAAAAAAGAAAACAAATCAAGCTGTACATGCTACCAACACAAGCAAATACATATCTAAATCAACTCACGCGCAGTGTAAAAACTTGTATGAAAACAATATTAGTGGAAGTTACTTAGGTGAGGTAAAAAATGATAAACCCCCCCCCCCCCCCCCCCTCTCTCTCTCTTTGCGAGGAAACAACACTGTTAATTTGGCTGTAATCTCTGGCTCCTGGTGTTGCTCAAGGGCTGCCGCCTCTCAACGTACTAGCGCCCGTGGCCCCGTGGGCTCCGGCGGAGTGATCTGTTGGAGGACGCAAAGGGGCAGCAGGAGGCCCTGTGCGGTGCTGCGCGTGGCGGCCCGTTTCCTCGGCGGTGCCGGCGCGGCCCCACAAGTCAGCCCCCAACCGCAAACTCCCGCGGCTGGAACTGGAAGCTCCCCGCTGCGCGCGTCGTCTCGCGCTCACGTGCGCGCACCCGAAGCCAAGCAGGCGACCCCGCCGCCGCAGTCCGCACCCACTAGCGGAGCGGCGGACAATCTTGCTGGTGGACGCCACCAAAATATTCCGAGATTCGAATCTCCAGGGGCCCCGCGACGGGACCGTTTTCTTCCAGCTCCTATGCGTCGCTAGTTGCTGAGACGTGAGATTCCGAGATGCATGCAGCACGTAGTGTAGGCTGATGCCTGAAGGCTGAACTGCCTGATAGTGGAAGCCCCCTTGTCCGTGGCGACCAAGCAAAGATACCCTTGCCCAGTTGTCCTCTGCATCTTTCTATGCAGTCATGAACAATACTGCTCCCTTCCATCCTAAGGCCTTGTTTGGAAGACCCAATCCACCGTGGGTTTCCCTGCCTTTTCCCTGGGCCGCAATCCCGCGTGGATTTCTGCCACGGGAAGAAGTCCCCGTGCATTTGTCGCCTGGCCTCTGACCTGCCCCCCATGCTGTGGTTGTGGAAGAAATTAGAGATTTGCAGTTCATAGGCTGGTCTCTGTTACCTCAAGTCACTTGCTTAGCTGCACCTGACGCCTTGCTCCTTCTCAGTTGTCCATGTATTGTTCACAAACTGTGCCTTATTAGGCTTAATATGAGTCATATAGCTTCTCAACTTTACTAGCAATTGGTGCTTGCAAATCTTATTTCGGTCTACTTGAAAAATGTATTGTGGTTCAGAGAACTCTTTTTTTTTTGAAACATCTTAGTATTTCTAAACTAATAATATGATAACATGACAATTGGGCATAGCAATATATTTCTTCTTGGGTAGCCTTTGCATTTATCCGATAGATGTTTTTCTGTTATTATAAAGTGTTTCAATCTTGCACAAGGCCTCGACTTCAATTGAAAAGCTTCAGCCCTGAAGTAGGTATGTCTGATCTATCACATTATAGTAATATAGTTACCACTAAAGTATCTCTGTATGTTTCAAAAAATTATATCTGATTAGGACGTGTTGATGGGATGATTAAACTAACTCTCGTTTGTTTATGGTTATGCTTCATTGATGCTCGTTGTTTTTTTGTTTGCGGCGTTGGTTTCCTGGTTCAGGCTCAAGTCCCCCCATGTCACCATTGAAGCCGTAACGTCCTCCGCCCCAATCCTGCTGTTCGACTACAGAACACCGTGAAGCAGCTTCTACGCCGCTGTCTCTCAGGACATCAAGGTATCAAAATTATATCCCGATGACAAAAAAAATATTTGTTCGTGACCCAGATAGCATATGGGTTCAGTGACAGCTTCATTTTTTTTAAAAAAAAAATATCAGCTCAATGTCCCAGATAGTGTGCACCCAATAAGTGATTTTCACATTACCTGTTATTTCGCGGATTCAGTTATGAGTAACATAGCAGCTAAATCTATTTTACTGAAGCCACTATAGGGACCATAACTTGATCTTCTACAAAGTTAGCAGTTAGTGGCCATTTTTCAGTTGATGAATTATATATATATATGCTGATATAGTTAGTAGGCATCTATTCATTCAACTGTCTTGTCTCTTGTTTAAATATGCTCCGCAGAAATTAGCCAAGGTACATACATCTAGCTTCTTGGTTGTAGGTCATTTGGGAAACCCAGCAAAATAGCTGACATAACAGTAAACCATGTTTAACTACATTGGTCCAATAATGGGACAACAAAAGGTATTGCCAACTAGAATGTAGGAGTAAGAAATACATAGGAAACAATATATTTTCCAGGTTAATGAGGTCTTTGATATAATTCCAACATTGACTTGTTATTGGTGCAGTAATATTTCTGAGTAAAGAAACTGGATTGTAAGAGCTAAGTCGGTAAGGTGATCGAATCTGTGGTTTTCAAGCATGCTAGCTGGAGAACTGCAATGTAATAAGTTTCTGATGCCCATGCTCCTTTGGAGCCATATACTAGCTTGTTTTCCGCTTCTTTTTCCTTGTGTATCTTGTTCTAATTCATAGATTTCGTTGTTTCATCAACTGTAGTATGACACTAGCAGAAGCTTTAATTGGAGGCATTATACTGGCAGGAAGCAGTTATTTTGACCTTTCTGTTGCAGTACTAGATCATACCCCTGTATAGTGCAGTGCATAGTCTCAATTGATAATAAAGCAGGAGAAAATACAAATTCCACTGATGTTGCATGTTCTTCTTTTTTTTTGCTGCAGATTTAGACCTGAAATGTCTATCTACATGCACCCTACACGGCTTTTGTGTTCATCTCATTGCTGTTAACACTGGATACAAAGGAGCAGAGTTTAGCTAGATAATATTGAAATTTTAATCGTGTTCATTTCCCATAATAATAAATAAAGTTTCTGTATAATTTTGTGCTTTTACGGTACCTATAATTTTTGCATGATTTGACTAGTTTAAGTTGAAGTATATATTTGTCTGTAGAGATAATTAATTTGTTCTTTTGTCTTCCATCACCTTGGGCAAAATGGCATACGTTTCCTCACAGTAATGATGTGATATAGAATTGTTCCTGGCTTTACCGTGGTACTTATTTTTCCATTTTTTGGGTTAAAATAAATCGGCAATAATAAATTTATCATTTTAATATTCTTCCTCATTTGTTCTAATCTCTGAATTTGCTTTCATTGCTGCCGTAAGCATTTCTTTCTTTTGTTTATTTGAACAAGAAAGAATAGTGTACGCAGCGTTCAATTATTCAGCAGATAGACAGGGCTAGTCTGGCCCTTCCTCCGTTCCTCCAAACAGCAATAGGGGGAGGGGGAACGCCACCAGGGAAATGATCGTCCACAGAAATCCCACTTGGGGCTGCTGTTCCCTGGCTGAGCTGCCCCTTCCTTCCAAAGGAAGCCTAAATTATAAAAATCCAAAAATCTTAGAGAGATAAACTACTGTATCTCAGTTTGACTAAACTTATATAATAATATATTAACATTTATAATGTCAAATAAGTATAATTATATTCGTTATCAATTATATTTTCATAGTATAACTATTTAATATCATAAATCTTTATAGTTTTTTATATTTATTAGTCAAACTTGAGATGCTTTGACTTTTTAAGATTGTTAGAATATCTTATAATTTATGATTGAGAGAGTAGTACTGTACACCCCCTCCGTCCTTAACGAAAACTTCTAGCTATAGCGCTACGCACGCCAAAGTCATTTATATTTTTGTTTTGACCTTTTTTCATATATAAAAGAGTACTAGTATTTCATTATAGTTTTTATACATTTATACAATCATAATTATGTATGTTTTTTTCTTACAAATCTAGTCGAATTTTAAAATATTAGGATTTGCTAAATTTCAGGTGCCTGAATTTTAGTTTTCTTTCACGACAACTATTGCATATATTTTATACTAAAATTACAGTTTTAGTTCGTTACAATTTATGTAGACACAGTCTGCAATTTTTTGTTTCAGAAATAAAAAACATGGTAGACAAAACTACAAACCTGAAAAAATCTTATATATGTTAGCACAAAGACAGTTTAACAATTACAATTATTTCTATAGGAGGACAAGGACAAAAATTTAATATGTTGTAACACAAAGACAAATAAAAAAATTAACAACTAACTTATACTAGTTGGTGATATATTAGTGTTGTCATCATCTTAATTAAATTTCAGGCACCTAAACTATAGGAAAAGTGTAAAATATTTTAACTAACTTCGATTTGATTTAAATGTGTACTACTTTTTTTTTTACTTAGGGACCACTGTACATGACACACACAAGATTTTTTACAGCAGGATAAGAGATATGGTCCCTGGGGCCTGACGCGGTGGTTTTTGTTGCTGTTCTTCGCTGCCAAGCTGGTGATGTTTTTTTCTTTTTGGGCCAACGCTGGAAACATATGGTTGGTCCTGACTCCTGAATAAAGTCCGGCAGTGTCCAACGTCTTCGATGTACTACTAGAAGAAAACGACAGTGACTGTACAACTGAAAGGGAAGTCACTGTGAGCTACTACTAGTACTGTTCGTTTGATACTTTGATATGA
Source organism: Microstegium vimineum (assembly GCA_022036555.1). Taxonomy (NCBI): domain Eukaryota; kingdom Viridiplantae; phylum Streptophyta; class Magnoliopsida; order Poales; family Poaceae; genus Microstegium; species Microstegium vimineum. Next base: position 58,287,933 of record CM039131.1, on the reverse strand, counting down.
TGTAAGGTAATCCTGATTACAGCCACAAGCATATAATGTGATTTTTTTTTTGGAACAAGTCGTTACAGGGCTTGCACATGTTACATGTTAGCTAACTGTGTCATGAGACAGACAAATAAATCCCGATTACAATCATACACGTGTGGTTTTTATTTTTATTTTTTCTTTTGGGCCGGGCGGGTGGGGGGATACCTGATGAGGCTCCAAAAGACGTACTGTATGCAATCATATTGGCATGATAGCTTATAGTGCAGACTACGGTAACAGTGACAAAGGTCGTCTCGGTGCATGTCATTGTACTACACGACGACTGAAAGCGAGACTGTGATGTCGTTATGATAGATCTGTGCAGCGAGGGTGTTCTCCTAATCAGTATAAACTTTAGTCTTTGAATGGAAACACCCTCGCTATATTTGACTCGGCAGCACACCACTGCTACTGCTACGAGATAGAAAGCGCGCCTGCGTCCTTCTCCCTTTCCAAATTCCAATCAATGGTGTCTGGCGTCGACGGCCCCACCGGGGTGGTGGAGCCAGGCAAGGTCTCGGCCAGCTCCATGGATGCTGGCAGGAGCAGCCTAGCATGACAGATGGGCCATCAGGGGACCCCACCTGGCCACCTTTCTTTTCCTCCTCTCGACTACCGGCCGCTCCCTTCCACAGGTACGTACTCCGTATAACGTATGGCCTCTGTTGCTCGCACTGTACAGTGTCAGTGTGCAGCGCAGCCGTGAACGTCAAATACTCACATTTCCCATTTGTGTACCGCTGCGCAGGGCCGTTCCTGAGTTTTTATAGGCCTAGGTCGACAACCTATAGTGAGGTCTATCCATATCCACTATCTCAAAGTATAATAGTCTTATACACATAAATCAATAATACTTCCTCCGTTCCAAATTATAAGTCGCTTTGACTTTTTTGATACATCATTTTGCTATATCTGGATGCATAGCAAAATGATGTATCAAAAAAGTCAAAGCAACTTATAATTTGAAACGGATGGAGTATAAGATAATACTCAATGCACTAGAATAATTTATATAGAATATCTCAAAGTTTATAAAATGGGCAAATGTAATAATAATGATTTACTTGGACTTAGAACTTGACATTATTTTAGACAATTTCTTCTAACATTTTGAGATGCAAAGTCATTGATTGGATCATGCCATCATGGGATCGTTAGATCAAATCTAATAATAGAATAGTCACTAGTGAGGGGCTTGAGATTTGAAAAAATGTAGATTTAGTGATCACCTCTTGAGTCCTGATTCTTGAACCTTTGTATTGAGTTGCGATTGCTGGTTGCCAGTCCACAAGTTGCCTACTTGTGTTTGCCTACGGCGGCCGCGGCGGACATGCAAATGCAGGTTTGCAGTTTCCTGAGCAGAATAGGAAACGACGACCTAGCCGGCATCCGGCTGCTTGCTGTACGCTTGTATTGGGCCATTGAAGCCCACTTACATATACATATACATACTAATACACTATATAGGGTGAGGCTTATGTCAATTGGAGGCCTAGGTCGGGGGCACACCCTGCCCACCCCAGGGCCGGCACTGCGCCTGCCCAGTTCAAAGTGCTCCTCCTAAAGTACTCTCTGCCATGAGACTTGCGTGCAGTGCAGTAGCTTCGTCGTCGCGGCAGCCCCACGACGTGTCGGCCTGCCGATCGAGCTCACAGAATTTCCATGGACGTATATATGGCTTTGGTCAATAGAACAGCACCGTACCTCGGTACCTGGTACAATTTGCTTGTAATTTCCATGCGCGCCTAGCTACCTGTTGCCATGCCAGCAAAAAAGAACAGCTGCAGAGAGTCCGGAGCTCAACAACCTTGCATTTCGCGCACGGCTTCGCTAGCTTGGTGTTAATTGGTGGAGCACTCACGACGGGACACATCGATAGGAGACTGGAAGGTACCAATTACAGTACTAGCTTGTGACGCTGTGCCTAACCTTGATGTGAATGTCAGGCTATTTTAGACTTTCAGGGAGCACTTGCTCTCCGTAATACACAGCTCGCCAATACAACTTTGGTAAGGATGCCAACGATCAAGATGGGTCGACTCATTGGGTATTCGACTCGACCCACAAAAATAGGATCAATGGGTCATAGGTGCCGACTCTAAATATTAAAATGGATTAATAGGGTCGGACCTCATTGACCCAATAAGTATTATGAGTCGGCCCACTTGTTATTTAATAATATATTTTTTAAATTTTTTCGTAGTCTTTAATTTGTTTCATAGCTCATGATCCATGGGTTCCTTAATCGACATTGTTCGTAGTATAATCGACATGGCAACCTTCAATTTTTCCCGGTATAATCCTCTTGCTCCCAAGAAAAACATTGTTAATCTGTATTTATTTATATTCTATAATAGAAGAAACAACACGTCTCATCTTTTCTCGTGCTTTGGATGTCGGAGGTCTAATATAAAATTCATATACTTATGTTACAAACTATACAAAAGCAAGCATTAAGCACGCATGAGCACGGATAAATTTTGGCTAGGTCATCCAAACGTCGCCTGCGTTCATGCACTGCACTGCATCGATCTCTCGCCTCGCGTTAGCAGAAAAGTCTGAAGCTTCAGTTCATTATGATCAATTGTTAAATGCATAGTTATATACAAAGGGATAATATTTTGGGTCGGCCCTAGGATACCCATTGGGTCAGCGAGGCCAAAGGCTATAGAAGATTTCGGTCGGCCTGTGGTCTTGCGAATTGGCCTCGGGGTCATAGGGTCAGGTCCAAGGCCAGGTCCGGACCGGCTCATTCCTATTTTGAGCCAGCGACATTGTCCGAAAAGTCGTTAAAACATTTAACCTTTACATTTAGTTTTATGAGTTGTACGGTACTCACTAATTTTAAGCATATTTACGGGTTTATAGACAAGCTAGTTTTGGTCTCTAAACTTAGATCTTATTAAAATTGATCAATATAAGTTACTAATACTCCATCCGTCCTAAAAAATTAAGTACTGAAGCACTAAAAAATCAAAAAAAAAATATAATGCATTCCTGATAAAATAATTGTCCTCAAGTTCCATTTGCATGCATACATGTCATTAGTGGTCTACTAGCATGCTCAAAATATGGTAAGTACAAAGTCTTGATGTAGTTAAGGAGATTACATGTGTCGTTTTCATTGCTCCATAATATGTCTTAAATTTTCTAGGAAACCTTATATTTCAGTTATTGATAAAAGTTTAGAGCAAGGAACCAAATACTTGAGAAAGAGCAGCTATTATCTAATGAACAGTAGAGAAATCCAAGTGGTTCCTCTCTTCAAATGCTCTGACTCGTTTAAAAGAGTACATGAGAAAGAGCCATGCTTGATCCAAACAGCCCAACTTATAATACAACTCATAGCATGTAGTATTCGAAGTTATTCAAACACACAATTTATAAAAAGGCTATTATTAGCTAGCTTCCTCCGATTAATATTAGCTGATATTGGCGGGTCCAAACTGGGTCTTAATCGAGAATACTTCTAGCATGATGCTCAATAATATAACCATTGGGTTGAATTTGAAAGATTCACTTGATTTTTTTTTTTTGAAATTTGATTCACTTGATTGTGCCTCATGCATGGCGTCATTCCATGAAATAAGGCGGGCATCATCGTGCAATTTCCTTCTGTTCTTATCCGATATTTTTTCCAGAGTACTTTTTAATTGTTTCTTTTTTATTGAGGATGCATTATTTTGCAATTTCCTTTTTGCTAACTGACCTGCTCTGCACTAGAACGAATGCTTATTCGTTATCACAAAACACAGTTGCTAGCTTTAGCTATAGCTTGTGTGTATGTGTGTGTCAAGCCTGCAACTGGTCGACGATCCTGACATCAAAGTTTATTAGCGTGAGAAAAGCCTCACGTTCTGGGCTAATTCCGATTGGCTGATGGTTGACGGAATGACACCCATATATACATGCCCTGTGACGTTATTTTGTTGGGTCGAAAGCTCGAAAGGGATGCAAGTGCGTCCGAGATGCCTTTTGTCTGAAATTATCTAGCATCTGAAAATGAGAGGTAAAACGAATCTCCAGCTCTCCAAATGTAAAGGAGAAGAAATTAACTGCAGCTGAAATGCTTCTGGATGCCTCAGATCTCCAACTTTAATAATTTGATTGATACTTCAAGTTTATCCACTCCGTTCCAAATAATAGTAGGTTGTTTTAGCTTTATGTCAAGTCAAATTTATCTAGCCTTGACCAAATTTTATAGAGACGGAATAGTTACTTTGGTCCGTCACTTATCTTTCAGTGCCGTTAAAGTTAAGAAGTTTAATAAGGAATATAAAGATTTTTCCTTTTGTTTGCTAATCTTTTTTAAACTTGCTATAAATTTGTGCTTTCAAGGACACATAGAAATCATCCACGAACTGTTAAGCTGATTTATATTATTTTATTATAAGAGTAAAACATCAAATTAGGATCGATAAGTTTAAATGAACAGAGCTATTTGTAGGAAGAAAGCCCATAAATACGGCAGTAAATATACCATGTCTAGCTACTCTGCGTCCCTGCCTATAATAAATTCGATATACATATGGTGATTTCGGCGAGCTCACCAAATCTCGCAAACGACACGACAGTGATCCCTGACCGATTAAATTACCAATTTACGCCCCTGTTACGATTGGTGCCGTGTTAAAACAAGAAACGAATCCAGATTCACAAAAATGGAAATTGGCAGCGATCCCAAGCGGTGGAATCTGTTACGGGCCGGCCGAGGCACAGATTCCGCTGCCGCACGGCTCGTGACCTCGCAGTCTCGCACTCGCACCAGCGGATTCCAACTTTGTGGTTGCTTGTGTGGATTCCACGAGCTGCACCACGGAATCGCACCCACCCCCTGATCGTTGGCGCCAGCAACTCTGGATTCCGGTCTGCTCCAGCTGCTACGGCCAGCCAATTGGAGCGGCTTACTCGCAGCGTTAGTCAATTTTGATTTTTTTTTGCGAAGATAGTCAATTTTGAATATTACGCAGTAGTAATAGTAATTGGTGTTGACTGTTTATCATAAGAAGATAACCTGACGGTACAAACGTGTCTTTTTTTTTCCGAAAGATCCCTGTTACCGGCTTTGATTGATAAGAAGAGAGCAAAATATGACGTGAACCGACACAAAGGCTAAGCCTGACGGTATAAACGTGTCGTCAACATACTAAATTGGATCTTAAGGTGTCGGGTAAATTCATGCGAAAAACACTAGTACTCCTAGTAGTAATAGACCTCAGCCTAAGTAGTACTAGACCTCAGCCCCGTGAGTCCCTTTCCTTGACTTATTTTTGCAGCGGACATGGCCAAGCGTCAATTTTCCTTTTTACGACGTTTGAGTCACCACGGCACATGTGGACTGGTTTGAGGCAAATGTTAGGTTAGACATGGGAGAAACCAAGTGCTCCTAGTAATAATCTTATCTTATAGAATAATATAAAGAAGTAGGAGTATCATTTAGAATATTATTATGCTTATATCATATAAAATATAACCTTGTTATCCATGGCAGAAATCTTAAATGCCGCTATCTCAAATTTCCATGTCTCATTACGTTATTTTATATCCATTTATTTACAAAAGATCACATTCCTTAAAAAATAATGATTTGCCCTCCAATACAGATACTGTAATTCGCACGGCGCTCGCCCTTGCGGCCGGACCGGACCAGGGCTCCCGGACTCGAGGTTCCCAAAAACTCGGCTGAATTCCCCCTGGCGTCCGGGGGCCAGAGAGAGGAGCACCGAGCACAGGCACGGCACAGCAGAGCAGAGCAGAGCAGCGCACCACGAGAACGAGAACGCCCTCCCCGGCCTCCACCCCTATAAATACCCCGCCCTCCCACCCGGCATTCTCCATTCCATTCTCACACATCCTCCACAGAATCTCACGCATCGCACGGGGGCATCGATCGATCTCTCGAGAAGCAGAGGCCCAGCAATCTGCAAGTACAAGCAGCCCGCCCCTGCACGCACGCACGCACGCACACAGAGAGACACGTACTGTACAGAGTGAATTAATCCGCCGCCACCGCCGCCGACGACTCCGACGGACAGGACGGACATGGCGCGCTGGGCCATTGCGATCCACGGCGGCGCGGGCGTGGACCCGAACCTGCCAGAGCATCGGCAGGAGGAGGCGAAGCGCGTGCTGGCGCGGTGCCTACAGGTGGGCGTGGACCTGCTGCGGTCCGGAGCGCAGGCGCTGGACGTCGTGGAGGCCGTGGTCCGCGAGCTCGAGACGGACCCGTTCTTCAACTCGGGCCGCGGCTCCGCGCTCACCCGCGCCGGCACCGTCGAGATGGAGGCCAGCATCATGGACGGCCGCGGCCGCCGCTGCGGCGCCGTCTCCGGCGTCTCCACCGTCCGGAACCCCGTCTCCCTCGCCCGCCGCGTCATGGACCAGTCGCCGCACTCGTACCTCGCCTTCCACGGCGCCGAGGAGTTCGCCCGTGAACAGGTCCGCCGCCGACGCCCAACTAATCCCCTCCTGATTAATCTCCCGTGCCCCCTCGTCCGTGAATTGTTTCTCTTTCTTCCTGCATGAATCGTGCATGCCTTCCCTAATACTAATGCAAATTAAACCCCTTCACAAACACAGATTAATTATTACGTAAAAATGTCATTTTTATTCAGAGAGAGAGAACAAATTAAGGTTTTTAACTAGACCGGGTGTAGCGGTTGGACGCGAGAGAATCCCGGATTAGTAAACGAAAACGGGTTTTAGTGAAACAAAAACTGCTTCAAAACCCGGTGCATACTCCGTATGACGTGGGTGCAGGACAGCCGTCTACAGGCACGTGCAGGCCCCGTGTCTTGAAAGGTGAATCTTCGCTGGCCATGCAATTCCAGCAAGATTCTGCTACAAGTTCAACAAGGAAACTGTATGGCCTGGCCCTAGTGTATTGCCGTGCCTTGTCATGGCTACTGCGTAAGTAGGCATTGAAACGTTGCGTCAAACATTTTTTGCTGGTCCACGAAATTGGCCGACTTACTTTATTTGGATTTTTCCTTTGGTTGCATCTTATTTCCTCTTGCAAGCAAGCATGATTAATCAGGTTAACATGACAGACTGGATGCTTATCAACCTAGCTCTGTTTACATCCTGAGATCCTGAGATTATGCTTCTGTCAACAAGGCACGCAACTTTTTGCCTTTGTTTGCATGTGTAGACAGCCTCGTAGTAGTACCCATAGTAGTAGCATGTTGTTGCAGATTACGTACTATACTCTGATTTTGCATACCTTTTGCCATTTATATATAAAATGGAGAGCAATTTTTTAGCCTGCTTTTTTTGTTTGTGTACGTGCCTCCCACTTTCCTAGTTCTTTTTCCATATCCGCTGAAAGCTACCGCTGCGTGATTTATTGGAAGCCGCCAAATTAGTTGCCCATTTCTTATTTACATTATAGCAGGACTTGTGACAAGCACGGTTTTGTTCCTTTCCTGAAAAAAGAGAAGGAAAATGGCCAAAAAGTTGTCTCCCCCCCCCCCCCCCCCCCCCCCCCCCCCTCCTCTACAATTCCACAAAGATTCATTTGTAGGATGCTTTGCTACGTATTGCTACCATGCCACTCGATCGTCCACCAAAGCACTACACCTACCAAGAAGACGTGCATAGTCTGCTAACGATCAATCCTTCCTTGTCCCATGCAGAAAAGGAAAACTATACACTAATTATTCCTCCGGGCCTCACATTCTTTCCACTTAGTACTAATAAATAAACAAGTGTGCTCTGCTGACCTTCTTGCTGTGTGGGGCCGCTTGTCAGTTCATGAACCTAGAATTTGCAGGCGCTGTGCTGTGCGCCTCACGTTGCCATCGGAAACCTTGCTCGTGGACGGCGTTGTTCGTGTGGGCCGGGCCGGGCAGCCGCCGGAATCCAGCTGCGGGCTCCCCACGACCCCACCACAAGCGCTCGAATCTGTCGCCTCGCCTCGCCGTGGTGCCCAACCACAAGATTCGATGCGCGCGCACCGAATCCTCCAGATCTAGCGCGGCCCTACCAAAATGTTTCGTCAGAGATTAGTTGGGTGGATTCGACAGGTTGAAGTTTTTCTTTCACCGGTGTTCTGACGTCGACTCGATGTGTATGTATTTTCTGCAGGGCCTCGAGACCGTGGACAATAGCTACTTCATCACGGAGGACAACGTCGGCATGCTCAAGCTCGCTAAGGAGGCCGGCACCATCCTGGTTCGTTCTTCTTTGCTCACCCGTCTCATGCATTATCTTACTAGTTTTATTTAATTTTATTTATTAACAAATAAAGAAATCAATTCAGCGCGCGGTGAACCTGATTTTTGTTCGCGCTTGCGCAGTTTGACTACCGGATCCCGCTGACGGGGGCGGACACGTGCAGCGCGCTAGCGGACATGAGCATCAGCAACAGCAGCAACCACCCGCACAAGGCGGGGATGGTGATGAACGGGCTACCCATCAGCGTGTACGCGCCGGAGACAGTGGGGTGCGCGGTGGTGGACTCATCGGGGGCGTGCGCGGCGGCCACGTCAACGGGCGGGCTGATGAACAAGATGACGGGCCGCATCGGGGACTCGCCGCTGATCGGGTCGGGCACCTACGCGTGCGGCGCGTGCGCCGTGTCGTGCACGGGCGAGGGCGAGGCCATCATCCGCTGCACGCTCGCCCGCGACGTGGCCGCCGTCATGGAGTACAAGGGCCTCCCCCTGCAGCAGGCCGTCGACTACTGCGTCAAGGAGCGCCTCGACGAAGGGTTCGCGGGCCTCATTGCTGTCTCCAGCGACGGTGAGGTTGCCTACGGCTTCAATTGCACCGGCATGTTCCGGGGTTGCGCCACTGAGGACGGATTCATGGAGGTCGGCATCTGGGAGTGAGAAGCTAGCGAGCTCTCTCGGAGTTGGAGACTGGAGAGAGTGTGCGTGCTGCATCTGCATGTGGCAATCCTGCGATTGCCATGTGCTTAATATAATATATCTGGTCCTTGGTAGTATTGCTATTGGGTTATCACTGATCACTAGTGGTGGTCACAAGTGTTATTGGCCACTGCTAGTAGTGATTGGAGATTGGTGCTGAGGTTAATAATGATGGTGATTGTGAGGGAATTATTACCCTGGATAATAATCAATAATCAGTGTGAAAAGTTAGTAATTATATGGCTCCTGAGAGCTGAGACTATGCTGTTCGGTCCTTTTTTTTTTGGCCTTGTCTTCATTTTTTTTTCATTCGATTCAACATGGTCTCATGGGATTCATGTAATATGGGCGGAGTGAACTACTTATCGATTTGGCCCAACCCAACTTTCACTACCCAAAATGGTAAACCTGTCCAAAACCGTTCTGTATACTCTTCCCTATTTTGGGTGGTAGACAGAAGTCGGTGCGCCTTGTGGAGGTCTACCGTGAAAATAGGAACTTACTAGCAGATATCTACCGTCTTCCGTGTACGACACAAAATAGGAAAGACAAACACTCGAAGGCAAGTAGAAAAGTCCATCCAGGAGGCCCACGAAACTAGCCCACCTAACGCAGGTCAGCCTGCACAACATCTTATGGGCTTATGGCCCGCTCCAAGTTATGGTGGTTTGGATGTATCAATAAACGTCCTATACTTTTTTTTTCAAGAAGAAGAAGAAGAAGAAGGTGTAGGAGTCTTTTTTTTTCTGCCATATAATGCCATAATACAGAGAGAGTTCTGCCCCTCGCTGCGCCGCCAGTGCCGCCGCGCGCGCCTTTTTTAGTTTCTGGAGGAGACAGAAGAAACCAAAGCGCGCGAGAGGCTTCGACTCAGCTCAGCAGAGGACGTCGACAGCCCTACATCGCTTCCGTCCCTCGAGGCCTCCAGGTATCATGGGGCTACTGAGGCTAAAGTGCCTCGTGTCCAAGCAGAGGGAGCGGAACCGCCGCCGACAGATGCAAATCCGCAGTAAGCCAGCTCTTAGTCCTCTCTGCTATTCATCTCTATAATGGTCTGCTTCTTATGTTTCTCGGTTTGGAGGGGATTGGGGGATTCTTCATTAACAGAAGAAACGCTCCAGCTTGTAGCAGTTCAGGTTCTTATTTCTTTTCTAGGAAAAAAAACTTTTTTTTTCTGAGAAAACTAACTCATTTGTATTGATCTCGGCCTGCTGTCCAATGTTTATCCGACCATAGATCACTAATTTCATGGATGCCAAATCACAACGATGGTTCTTTTTTAGGTTTTGTTTTTTTAGTTTGAGCAGGCTTGGCTCCAACCGTCCTAATCTACGTGACTATGTGCTATCGTCGATTTTTTTAGTTTGAGCAGGCTTGGCTCAAACCATGTCGATTTTTTATGAAGTGGTTGGTAAAGGATACTGACTTGGGGAGATTGCAATGTTTTTTCAGTGAGCAAGTTGCAAACATTTGTGGTTCATTCATGTTTTTTCTTGAATTGAAACAAGTTATGTTTTTGTTAGATTACTTGTTTCAAAGTTAAACTTGGTTCATTCAAAGTCAAAAAAGTCAAACTTTGTTCATTCAAAGTTATGTCTACTATAAGCATTCTAAGTATAACTTAGAGTTCTTACAGAAGTTGAAAAGTAGAGAGGACTGGCTTGCTATGCACACATTGTATGCTTGTCTTGGTTGTTTTCTTCTGTTAATAACTTTATTATATTCATTCAGTAATATGCATGCTATGCTTCAGATCAAAAGACTACTAAAGTTCCCCGGAAAAAGGCTTCACTCTGCCAAGAGGATGGTCATTCTGAAGATGGTAAACAATCAAGATATTCAGGGTCAAACCTTAATGAGGTATGTCATAAATGTTGAAATTGGAAAGCTTATATCAAAATTAGAACATCAATATGGCTTCTCTAAATGCTAAGGTCTAGCGTCCTTGGCAAGTTTAGTTACATACTTGGCAATCAGGACAAAAGAAATTTATTTAAAATATACAGCTTTCAGAAACCTGGGTACCTTTTGTTTTTCACTTACCCCTGTATGGAAACATATAACATGGATACCACCTACTCCCTCTATTCCAAAAAGAATGACCATCTTAGGCAGGACGTGTCGTTTATTTATTAATATATGGGAAGAGGCCTAAGTCCAAACTGTACAGATAAAATAGACCAGGGAAGAAGAAAAAACAACAAGAGCAAAACTTAAGAGGTAGTTTGACTTTGTGTCATAAATGTTCATAATCTTTTTTATAAACTTGGTCAAACTCAAA
>CM039131.1:58069955-58276655 GCA_022036555.1 Microstegium vimineum | reverse complement strand
ATGATACCACACTTCCAGAAATAATGTCACTGTGATGTGATGCTGCACATTTGTACAAACTTGAAAAGATCACCTAGAATAGAGTTTACACCATGCTATCCCATTGCTTAAAAAAACTGGAGAACTTATTTTGCCTTCACAATTCTAATGATGAACTGTTCTTTCATGCTTTTGCAGGATATCTGGTTCCATATACGTTCCCGAATGTCACTGAAAGATGCTGCCAGTTCTGCCTGCGTATCTCGTGCATTTTTATGTTCTTGGAGGTGTCATCCCAATCTAAATTTCAATGCAGAAACACTATGCTTGAAACGGAATGCATCCGAAAAACATGATAAGGCAAGGTGTTTCATCATGAGAGTTGACCAAATTTTGGAAAATCACTCACGCACTGGCGTGAAGAGACTCAACCTTGGAGTCCCTGATTATTGCAAGGTTGACACTAGTTACCTTAATCGTTGGCTTCAGATTGCTATCACACCTGGGATTGAAGAAGTCATACTTTTTCTTCCTGAAGATTACAAGACAAAGTACACCTTCCCATGCTCACTTTTATTTGGTGGATGTGGAAATTCAATCCAATATCTCCGCCTCGCCGAGTGTGCCTTCCGTCCCCCAGTTGGATTTAATTGCTTGAGAAGCCTGGCAAAGCTGCATCTGTATGAAGTATTTATTACAGGGGAGGAGTTAGAGTCGCTTATTACCAATTGTTTTGCTTTGGAGCACTTGCAACTTATGTGTTGTGGTGAGCTAGTCTCACTGAAGATACCATTCTCGCTGGGGCGGCTCAGCTTCCTTAGGGTGTCTGAATGTGACATGCTGCAAGCTATAGAGAGCAAAGCTCCAAACCTCATGACTTTCAAATTCTATGGTGACCCAGTACGCCTCTCACTGGGAGAATCCTCACCAATGAAGAACCTAAATATTGAGTTTTCAAAAAAACCTGACTCTCTCAGTTATGCTATTACCAGGCTTCCTTCCATCTTGCCAAATATTGAAACTCTTAATGTAACTTCATGTGTTGAGGTATCCTCTGAAACTTCAAATTACAGATACCAGCAGTTATTATGACATGAAATATAAGTAACATGATGATATATCTTAATGCAGAGGGTTAATACACCTATGGTAGCTGACAAGTTCCTCAATCTGAAGTATCTAGGGATTTATCTTGATGGTTGTTATGCGGCTTTCTCCCCAGCCTATGACTATTTGTCTTTGGTTTCATTTTTGGATGCATCACCTGCCTTGGAGACTTTCATCTTGACTGTAAAGTTGCATCTCACCTCGCAGTTCCATTTTTTTTAAAGGAAGTTTTAATATCTCGAAATTTAAGTGACATTAATTTGTTCCTCTGCAGGTAAATCAGGATGTCATGAAGCATGATTCGGTTTTTGGGGATGCCTCGGACTTGAGGCAGATTCCTGGACACAAGCATGACAGGCTGAGGAAGGTGAAAATCAATGGCTTCTGCTCTGCAAAGAGTATGGTTGAGCTCGCTTGCCATATTCTTGAGAATGCGTCGTTGCTTGAAAGTCTTACTTTGGACACCATAGTTGATCCGTACTCCGACGGTGATGTTAGGAGGTGTTGTGTGAGGAAAAAAGGAAGATGCAGCCTCGTCGCTAGAAGTCTGATCATGGAAGCGCATAAAGCACTGAGGGCTGTCAATGGGTACATAGTGGGAAGAGTACCTGCTTCTGTCAAGCTCAATGTTGGGGAGCCTTGCAGCCGATGCCATGCTATAGTGGAGTAGATGTTAAGTCACAGTAGTTAGTTATCGACTATTTGACCATGCTATAATGTTGCGTATGATTTCATAACTGTCCGTGTTTTAGGTTGAGTTCCTTGTGTTTTTTTTTTTGCTGGGTGCGTGAGGGTTGAGTAAGTTTCACAGGAATCGTACATTTTGTAATCCACCAATTTCTGCTCTAGAGTATGTGCTTGCTTGCTTCCCACTAGTAGTAGTGCACTGTGAAGCCCGCAACAAGGCAGTTGAAGCTTTGCAGCAGAACCACCAACCCAACAAAGACAGCTCGATGCGAAGATTCCACCATTATTCGCAATCTACAATCTAGTGCCGCTAAAAGAATATCGCGCCGTCTGGCAACATGTGCTCTCGCAGCCAGGATGGTAGGGCGCCGTCATTGCCAATTAAAAAATCCTCCAAACCTTGGCACCGTGCGTTACCAGCGGCCCTACAGGAGTCCCGAGCGCACACAGCATGGAGGAGCAGCCGCCGGATCTCCGTGTTCCAGTTCCAACGGCTCGTGCCACTTCCAAGGGCCGCCCGCCACCTCGCCGTTGCCAACTTGCCTGGGAGTCTGCCAGTCCGGGACCAGGAGAGTCAGAGCCCCCGCTTCGGCTGGCCCGGTGCCATCACTGCCGTCAGTCCAGCCACCAACCACACTGACCCTGAGAAGTGAGAAGTGAGGACTGAGGTGTTGGTGGGCACACCCATCGTGTTTTTAGCTCTTTTTTTTTTCTAGAAAAAAGATACTTACAATACGCCCCTAAGATATCTTTTCAAAATATAGATCCTGAGCTTAGCGCCGAGATCCAGAGTCATTTTCTGTGTGTCGTTGACGTAGCTACATGGCGCAGATGTTGCATGAACTTGACCCGTGGATCTCGACACCAGTTGCTACGACGTCGGGCTCTGGACAGTGGGGCCCTGCGGCGGTGCCCTTTGTTCATGTAGCTCAGCACCATGAATAGCGGTAGTATGTATTTTTCTATGACTCGGATACGTTAGAATACCAATTACTATGGGATATACATATGGACAAATAACTTATTTACAAGGACTTGGACATTGACAAATTTGTTTTTGTTATCATGACTTGGATGTCGATAAATGTGGCCTAACTCTAGAGTTTTTGCAGTGACTTGTTGTTTGATCACTTAAAACAACATAGAAATACTTAGAATGAAAAATGATCTAGGGTTTATGTCCTGTTCGCTTGACTTATCAACCGGTTTATCAGCCAATAGTAAAAAAAAACGACATCAGCCGATTTATCCGTCACCGAAACGATAGAACATGGCGATGTTCATGAACTAGCCTAAAAATGCTTTTAAGTGTTGGATCAATAATTAACTCTTTTTTGTCGTGATGCTGTTTTGACGGGTCTATTTTAAAAGGATACCTTCATAAACGTATTTGTGTATATCTTAAAAAAGGCTAAATTTTTTTTGCTGCACCCGCACACGGCACACACCTACGCCTGCACGTTATTTGGCCGCTGCCGTGCCGTCGACCTCGGTGGTTTCCTCCGGCTTCGGGTGATTCAGGTTTGGCGGCGTCGGCTGGTGTCGACGGACTTCGTCGGCAGTGAATACAGCTGGTTTACTTTCTCGTAGAATATAGGTTGGACAGCTGTCCTTCGTATCCTTATTCGGTGTACTTGTATTTTGACATATTTTTTTATTAATTAATAATGTATACGTACTTTACCGTTTCCGTTCCTCTCCCGCTACGGCTACGGCTACGGCCACGGCCATGGCCACAGGCACAGGCGGCGCCAGGAGGACCACCAAGTGCCAACAGCTTTTAATTTGCTTTGCCATAAAGAAGGCTGGGACGGAATGGTGGATGGGAGGGCTTTTCGGCAAACGGTGCATTTGACACGGACACCCGGGCGCAGCGCGGAGATTTTTTCCGGGTTGGTTTGCCACCACCAACCGCACTTTCAACTCCGTTCGTTTCAACAGACGTGCGTGCCGGATTCCTTCGACGGCCCCTCTTGTCAGCCAGCCACGCTCATGGGTTAGGAAATAGGAAGGACTAGGATCATTCATCGATGGTGCAACATCTCCAACAGCTAAAATTCACATGATAAATATCGTAATTTGATAACTTACTAAAATATATGGTAAGTAAAAAAATAAGCTCTCTCCAACAGTTTAACGTATTGGTAATCTTGTATCAGGAACTCTACAAGTGAAACAAAATTAGTTTTATGTCCTCCCACCTCTGACAAACTTGTATCAAGAATCCTAAGAGTGAAACAAAATTAGTTTTTTTTGCCACCTCTACGTACGGTAGCAATTCACGCTCGTTTGCACGTGGAGGAGGGGGGGGGGGGGGAGATTTACCAAGTTGGATGCCAAACTGTTGAAGTGATGATTTTTCTAGTTTTGCTAAAAAATGAAGGATAACAAGTGAGTTTGACAAACTCTTGAAAATGAGAGCCTATTTGTTACATATGTGAGCTCAAACTAGTTTCACACTATTTTTTCTACTCTCACAAAGACATGAAATAAGATGAAGCTAAAAAAATTAGCTTATCTCGATTCTCTCTTTTATTTTCCTCTCATAATATTTATGTATGAAGTTATTGGTGAACCTATTTTACCGAATTTTTTTTTTTAAAATAGCTTAGTTTTATCAAGAAATTTACTCATGAAACTATTTATCTAAAAAAAACAAGTTTACTGGTGAAAAAAAACAGGGCCTTGCTACAGCTAGAGGCTAAGAAAAAAAATTGCAAAATGTGATTCGTTCTCCGGTGCTGGTGAACGTTACATGAACCAGAGGTAACGTTGCAGGACCGCTAGAGGTACCTGGTTGTATTTGCCATTTTGCCCAAGGTCTCAAGTACCAAACCAAATCGGGCTCGTCAAGGTAGGTGGGGGCGTAGAGGTGGGCCGTGGGCGCACGCCTCACTCACCAGCTCACCAGCTCACAGCTTTGCTATAAAAAGTACACCGCGCCACCCACTGTCCACCGAACCACACCACTCGACAGCTCACCCTCCTCCCTCTGCCTCTGATCTCTGACCAAAACCCCAAACCCCCTCGACCCGAGCCCGACCCCGACCCCGACCCGCCTCCACCCATCCCACTTCCCAGCCGCCATGGCGGCGCCGTCCCCGACCACCGCCGCCACGACCCACCACCGCGCGGTCCTCCCGTCCCCGCGCACCCGCGCCGCCGCTCCCTCCGCCCTCCGCCTCCCGCTCCGCGCGCAGCCCCTGGCCCTCTCCCAGCGCGCGCGCCTCGCCGCCCCGGTCGCCGCCGCGGCCCCGGCGGCGTCGACCGCCTCCCCGGAGTCCCCCGCCGCGGGCGCCGTCGCGGGAAAGCCCACGGTGCTCGTGGCCGAGAAGCTGGGCGCGGCGGGGCTGGCGCTGCTGCGGGAGTTCGCCAACGTCGACTGCTCCTACGGCCTGTCCCCCGAGGACCTCCGCGCCAAGATCTCGCTCTGCGACGCGCTCATCGTCAGGTCCGGCACCAAGGTCGGCCGCGACGTCTTCGAGGCGTCCGCCGGCAGGCTCCGCGTCGTCGGCCGCGCCGGCGTCGGGATCGACAACGTTGACCTCGCCGCCGCCACCGAGCATGGGTGCCTCGTCGTCAACGCTCCCACTGCTAACACCGTCGCCGCCGCCGAGCATGGTATCGCGCTGCTCACTGCCATGGCCAGGAACATCGCGCAGGCGGACGCGTCACTCAAGGCTGGTCAGTTTTCTTTTTCTTTCTCAGTGGTGCACTCCACTCTGAAAAATGGTTCCTGTTTCTGTTTTGTTTATCATGATGCTTCCATTATCTTTCGAATCTGAAATTGATTCATCTTTCAAAACAGATTCTGTAGTCGTATATATCATGTTTTTTTTGGCTTTAGAAAGATTAAATGTCTAATTTATCCTTTTTTTGTGTGAACTTGTTATTAAAGTACAGTATTTTGCATGTATGCTAGGCTCCTAACCAGCTAGTATCTTGTAGGCATGTTCAGTATAGAGCTGTTCAGCTGTCCTCTATCGCGCAGGCATGTTCAGAATATAGCCGTCTTTTGTTGGATAGAGCAGAGACGATGTTTTTATAATAACTTTTAAGTCCCGCTATTATTTTTATGGAAATGGGGGTTAACAAGCATGGTGATGATTGGATGATACATAGTTCTTCTGTTTCAATTATATGTTCCTATTAAGAAATACAATCAAGAGTACCAGCACAAGATAGTAATGATACGCCTTTGAAAGGTACAGAACACATAGGTGAACTTGAAATTGCTATTTCTCGCGTCAACAAAAGACTTTTTTTATGGATTGCTGGGGAGAGTACACTATCACAGCAGTGCCAGTTGTTAATCCATCAATGGTTCAATGCTGTTCTGTGAAGCTTACTTGTTGAATTCAATCTTGCTCAGGTACATGGCAGCGCAACAAGTACGTTGGTGTATCTCTTGTCGGAAAAACTCTCGCTATTCTTGGATTTGGAAAGGTCGGATCAGAAGTTGCTCGTCGTGCTAAAGGCTTGGGAATGCATGTGATTGCACATGATCCATATGCTTCTGCTGACCGGGCTCGTGCAATCGGGGTTGAGCTAGTTAGTATGGAGGTGGCCATGACAACTGCTGACTTTATCTCGTTACACATGCCTCTTACGCCTGCAACAGACAAGATGCTCAATGATGAGGCCTTCGCTAAGATGAAGAAGGGTGTTCGCATTATAAATGTTGCACGTGGTGGTGTGATTGATGAAGAAGCTCTAGTCAGGGCACTTGATTCAGGAATAGTAGCACAGGTTTGTTTGATTATCTTAGCTCACCTCCTTGTGTTTCATGCTCTAATGAAATTCAGTGAAGCGTCGTTGAGATGTTTTCCTGGAATCATGCTTATACTTTTCAATTTTTCTGTATATTAGGCTGCTCTTGATGTGTTCACTAAAGAACCCCCAGCACCTGACAACAAGTTGGTACTGCATGAGAATGTTACTGTCACACCTCACCTTGGTGCCAGCACAGTGGAGGCACAGGTGTGTTGAATTACCTCAGAAATGACCCATCCAGGTTCTCTATTGTACCTATTAGTTTGCTTAACACGAGAAGTTTCACAGGAAGGAGTGGCTATTGAGATAGCTGAAGCTGTCATTGGAGCTCTGAAAGGGGAACTTGCAGCTTCTGCAGTCAACGCGCCAATGGTTCCTGCTGAGGTATGAATCTTTTGTTATCTGCTTACCCTCGAATCATATACCTCCTGACATTTAATATGCTACATCTATTCGGTTCATGCAGGTGCTGTCAGAGCTTGCACCTTTTGTTGTACTTGCAGAAAAGCTTGGACGCTTGGCTGTGCAACTAGTTGCTGGTGGTGGTGGTATCAAGTCTGTGAAAGTGACCTATGCATCTGCACGGGCCCCTGATGATCTTGATACGAGACTTCTCCGTGCAATGATCACCAAGGGATTGATTGAACCAATCTCCAGTGTTTTTGTCAATC
The DNA here is from genome assembly GCA_022036555.1 of Microstegium vimineum. Taxonomy (NCBI): domain Eukaryota; kingdom Viridiplantae; phylum Streptophyta; class Magnoliopsida; order Poales; family Poaceae; genus Microstegium; species Microstegium vimineum. The sequence continues at coordinate 58,269,438 of CM039131.1, read as the reverse complement.
TGGTAAATGCTGACTTCACCGCGAAGCAGAGGGGAGTTCGCATCACCGAGGAGAGGATCCTGTTGGACGGCTCACCTGAGACACCTATTGATTACATTCAAGTTCAGATTGCCAATGTCGAGTCCAAATTTCCCAGTGCGATATCTGAGACTGGAGAGATCACTGTGGAGGGGAGAGTGAAGGATGGTATTCCTCATCTAACAAAGGTTGGAGCATTCCAGGTGGATGTGAGCATGGAAGGAAGCCTGATCCTTTGCAGGCAGGTTGACCAACCAGGTATGATTGGGTCGGTCGGAAGTGTCTTGGGTGAGGAAAACGTCAATGTCAGTTTCATGAGTGTTGGAAGAATTGCTCCTCGCAAGCATGCTGTCATGGCAATTGGTGTTGATGAGGAACCAAGCAAGGGCACACTGACAAAGATCGGGGAGATTCCAGCGATCGAAGAGTTTGTGTTCCTCAAGCTCTAGGCGCAAATGTTTGTTTAAAGTTGCAAGCATGGTGTGCAATTTTGATGTAGCTAGCAATCTAGAGGACGGATGGTTCTCTTTCAAATAAGCTAATAGGAGTATTTTTGTAGTGTCGCTCTTGAATTTGGTCCGGTATTGATGCCTTCTTTTGAATGGGGTGTTTATTTATTAATAAAAACTTATCTCAATGCTTGGCTCATTGGTTGCTTCACTTGGCTCATTGGTACAGTTCTCTGTTTGCTTGGTTGCATGCAGTCTCGGTTTGAAAGGGAGGATTGTAATTTGCACTTGACGTGTTTTTCAGCTAGTGTTTCCAAGGTCAAATAATTTTGTACCTACTACAATAATCAAACATGCTGGAGCCGCAATGCTGCCCCTTTTAATGCTGGCGCTGCAATGCTGCCCAGCCTTATGCTCTGTGGATGTGGGACTTATCTGAAACATCTTAATTTTGAACGTAGCTCTTATCGAAGTAGCTGACCAGATTAACCTTCAGCCTTTGCAAAAAAATTGGTTGAAGCCATAGATTCGGCAGTGTCAACGTTTTTTTACCGAATTCAAATCGGAAACAATAGTGCATGCACACGACACATGCGCATAAGCGGACGCATGCTCATAAGCAGTTTGACTCGTTATGACCGAGGTCGTGTTTGGAAGGCATGGATTTGACAGAAAGCAGCATGATTCTCGGATACATAGAGTTCCAGCACCCTGAAAGAGGCTGAATTTTTCCATGGCCATTCTCTCCTAATTAGGAGAGATACAGAACTGAAAACTTTACGGCAAGGAACACTAAAAAGGAAAGAAGCCCGTCCTGCTACTGCTACGCAGAAAGACTTTCAGTACTTCACAGTTCACACACAACTGAACCATGTCGCAGCCAAACGATACTTAAGAGTTTGAGGAAAAACATGAGAAAAAAAAACTAACTGCGAATCTGAAATGATCCATGATCACCGCTGCACGCATCACCTACTTATAACTTTATAAGCTTGCAGACTTCCCAGGAGAGCCTGTACCTTCTAGCTCAAGTAGATCAGTGTTGCTCAAGTACTTTATGTAAAGCGACCGTGATATGTTCAGAGAGTCTCCTATAGCTGAGGTTGAAAACACCTTCCTGTCGCTCTGCCAGTTGTTGGTGAGGCTGATCCATTCCCTCCTCCATTCCTTGAGCGCGAAAGGTGCGTTCTTCTCCAAGCTTAATAACAAGTGCTTGAAGTAGATGGCGGCCCTTGGCCCATAGTAATCTCGCAGCAGGCCGCTCCAGTACTTGTTTGCTGCAACAAATTTTGTTAGAAAGAAATCCAAGAAAACAATAATAAATCAGTACGTGGCCAAGTAGCATGCGTCTTACCATAGTTGCGCAATAAACTTGCTTTTGTTTCAGTGTTGTCAAACCACATTGTAATTTGTGTTCTAGCATTCCATTCATACTGCAAGGATTTCAACGAAGTTATTTGTCAGAAATTTAATGAACATGACTACTTGGCATCAATACTAGAGTGACATACATCACAAGATCATGACCATAATGCATATATGAAATCATAGATTGGCTCAATGTGAATAGTTGCACAAGTTTGAGCCTAATGCTCATAAACAGCCTAACAACAGGAAGAATCAAACAGGTTGATAAGAATGGAATTATCCCTACTTTCACAACTATAGGAATTTGGAATTTTTGATAAACAATGGGCACATGGCACAGAGCGTAAACATGGCAAAAGAATGGCAAAAAGAAAAAGCTTACCTGTATTTCTTGCTCACTGTTTCGTGCAAGGCCCTTGGCACTTTCCAACCAAGGCCCAAGCAGAAAACCCTCATGAGAGGATAGTAGTGTGTCAAGGTCATTTACAAGGTTGAGAAAATGCTGGCACAGGATGGTGACTTGATTCATGTTGTTTGATTTGTAGCTCTCGATGATCTTTAGAAAAACGTCATTGGCATATTTAGCCAGAACTTGACGAGTCAAATCCACAAGGTCATACCTGTTAATAGGATGCAACCTTTATGAACCTTTCCTCATTTACGAAAACAATAGTTCAATGGACTGTGCCTCAGTATCCTGTGCATGTAATGTTTTAGTGTTTATTCATGTTTGGTTAATTGAAAAGCCAAAAGTAAGATCATGATCATCACAATGCAAACGGATTACTTTGAACTGTTAAGTAAGAATTAAGGTAAATGGGAATTCTAAAGCAATAGAAAGAAATGTATGGCATCAAAGGTTTGTGGATTGGCAGAAATAACAAGGCAAAACTAAATTTATTCTATTGACTAAAATTGTAGAATCAGACCCTCCAACTGATGATAAAGTTGTAAAATCATACGACAGAATCGATATTTTAACAATCATGAGTATTACTGTATTCACACACAGTCCATTGAAGACAAGCACTTTTTTAGCTTGTAAATTTTTACCACTGAAAGATGAACTGAAAGAATAATTATTTTACAGTACGGTTTAAGCAATTGGAACACCTTCGTTCTCACCTGAAGGTGTTGCTGTCAGATACTTCATCTCCATGTTGAAGAAAAAGGTCCAGGGCATGGATAACGGCATTAGTATCATACCATAGATGAGGATGATCATATGCATCACTAGAGGCATCCTTCCCTATGTAATTCTTCGATGGCATTGTAGAATACATTTGTCTAGTATTCACATACAACCCTGGTGTCTCAATAGCAAAAGGTTCAACATCTGGGAAGGCCACTATCACGTCCCGATTTTTGTCCTGCCAGAATAAAATTTATGATAAGAGTAACAGATAAGAACCCAACCGAATCTTCAAAAAGTATGAATATATTGATTCTTTACTTCTATTCACATTTGGCATGTGGCATCAATTGCTAAAAAGAAAAAGATAATGAGAATGTATTTTTACAGAATAGTTTTGTCTAGCAAAAATCTTTGTAATATAGAGTAAGATTTAAGTGTAAAAAAATATATAAAAACTCCAGGTTGCTAGTAGCATAGCGTATCGGATATTTGTGATTTTTCAACTTGCTCACAACTATCCCTTGTACATGCTTAAGTACTGTTGGAAGAACAATGGGCACATGGCACAGAGCCTAAACATGGCAATTTTTATATTAAAAAAATCTTACATTTTTACCATCTGTGCAGTTATATAAAGTTTGATACAAAATCCACCAAGCATTTTGCAGTCCCTTCACTGGTTTTCCATATCTTCTTGTTGGATATGTCTCGACCCAAACCTGGAAATAATACAAAACTGATCAGGCCAAAAATTGCCTGCATCCATAGCTAGTGCAATTGTGTAAAGGGAAACTTCCATAGAAACATAAATAAGAGATGCACAATAAGTAGATAAGATGCATAAAAAGAACACATCTATTGCAAAAAGCTCTTCTAGATTTTTTTTTTTAATTTCACCTGAAGATCAACTTGTCTGTGATGGAAGGCCATTTCTGACATTAGGTCATAAACAATAGGATTTTGCTCAATACCTTCCATAGACATACCAACTCCAACCTGAAAATAATTTGTTAATAGGTAAAACATCACCATCTGTATTTATGTAAGCTAGCTCAGTAGCATAAGCAACTGATTAAGCTTGCTAATGTATATACCATTGTGGAGTTATCACTTAATCGAGCATCAATAGGCCCAGAAGCCAAAGCATCCAAAACGCCATACATTTCAAAATCTGCAGCGAAATTGTGGAGCATGCACCTGAAAAAGGGTCAACACGAGTTTTTTATCAAGGAAAAAAAAGGAGGGCAATAGTGCATGGAGTTGGCAGAAAGAGAAAAGAGAACTTTCCAGATGTAGGGAACACCATAGAACTGATCAGAATTTATCCACACTGGTTTAACTTCAGCGTAAAGATCAAGAACAATCATTTTGCCAACAGGAACAGAATGCAGTAGTGCCTAAAAACAACAGAAATTGAGTTTAATCAGATAAGTCAAAATTGGTTATGTTAAATCTGAATCCTCAAACACAACAACAACAACAACAACAACAATAGCAAAGGTGCGTGCTCAACAAGAAATAAAAAAAACTGATGTATTAGATAGTAACCACCTTAAGTTCACAAGGCTTATTCATGTTTTCAGTAGAAAAGGTGAAGAAACTGAGTGCAAAACTAAATATTAGATTATTAGAAATACAGTGGTTGTCAATCATTTGGAATGGGACATCAGTTTTTTTTTTCTCCAAGTATAACCTGCAAATACTGTGCTATCAACAACAATAAATCACTACAGGCATGGATTACTGTATGAGCCAAATAAAAATAACAGATAACACCACTGCAAATTGTACCTCCATGGTATTGCTTCAAAAATCATAATATGTTATTGGAAAACACAAGGCTTACCCTGACTAAATGAATGCGATCAACTCACACCATTGGAACATTAATTGCAGTCAATCATAACCAACGTACTCCATTTTTAAATATATGACATTTAGGACAAGCAGTTAATTAAAAACATGAAGGTCACATGATTTCCAATCCTCCCAGTAATGTTTTTGAAAAAACAAGAAGCCAAAATGAAAAGAGCCAATAAAATTAGCAGTATTCATATCTTATCAAACCATGAAATAAAGTTTCACCTTCATTTGTGGAGGTTGCCAGAAAGGATCATAGGTAAACAACCAACCCTGCAGAGTAATAAATGTTACAGATGAGATCCTTGCATATCCATATATCCAAGAATGTGACAGTACAGCAAGAAATTTCTCTCAACTGGAGAAGAGAATCATGCATCTGAAAGTAGTTCCAGAAGTAAAAAAGTAAAACGCAACAACCAAGACATCCATAATCTATATTCATATCTCTAATAACTGCTTTTACAGACAAATCCAATAATAAGCAAAATACTAACAGACAGAGAACATACTTGCATCAACCAAATAGCATCTTTGTCACCGCTTTGCATACCCCTGAACGTTGCAGCGCCCAACGAAGATATATAATTTGGGTCACTTAGTGGAGGAGTGTTCTCATCAAAAGTATCACTAGACAGGTAAAAAATGATTATAAATGAGAAAAAATCATTGATTCTGCACTTACAGTGAGAAGGATGGTTAATAATCATACCAGTTGTAGATGTGACTTGTCCTACCATACTCTGCGCAAAAGTACAAGAAAAGTCCCATGCATCAAAGTTTGTTTTCTTCTGATGAAAGGTGTAAAAAGTATTCTTACAAAACCGGGAAACTAATAAGGTAAAAGCTAGCCATCATTCATTCCAAAAGAATGACTAGCCATCACTATTATGGTAGGAAACAACACAAGATTACAGGTCTGACATTAAAATATCTTGCACATGATGTTACTATGTTAGACATCAACTTAAACAAAATAACAGATCCTACCTCTGATTTGTTCTTCTATAAACAACTTCCCAATTTCTACAAATAAAGGATCAGATGCATCAAGAAGATATGTGCAGCACCACCTTGGATTGCTGTCAACTGTGAACCTTAATATCACAGAGTATAGTCAAATAAGCACATGTGACTTAACACTGATGAAAAAAGGATGTCAGCAAGAAAAGTAGTGTTAGTGTACAGTGGGCTCCAATCAGGATATCAATATTTAATTTCATTTATGAATGATATGATGAAGAATTTAAGGTGAAATGAACATTAAGAATACAAATGGGCATAAGCTTGTTATGAATGTGTAGCGTGACTGTCCCAGTTGGATCAGTGGTAGCAGCTCAAACTGCTAAGATGTGAGATGCATGCAAAAAATGCAATCGAAGCTACATAACTGAAATACAACAAAGGTGGAGGCACAAAACTGCATGAAATTCAGCAGCGGAAAAAAAAAACAGGAGCTGCAACCAAGATTCCATATTTTATATTTAAGCATTGATCACGGAAAATCATATATCCCAATGTTATGTAGAAGATAGAAAATCTTCATTACCAGTTTCCAAGGTGAGTGACTTTAGCTGAAGGGAATTTTGACTTTAATGCAGCTGGGATGTTGCCAGAAAAGGCTGGAAGAACTGCAACAGATGTAGATTTTAGTCTATTAGACACGTAACAAAAAGTGAGGGGTCTTGATGTACTAAAGCAAAGACTGAGAAATTAAACATTTAGATTGGTTATATTAGGCAGAACAGGAGTTCTGAAAACGCACAGAAGTGCAAACCAATAAAGATATATTTATATCACATACTGTAACCTTAACATAGAAAAGTTGCTCATGTAACTGCACGAAATCGAAAAATACTACAACGGCAGAAGTGTCACCTGGGAACATGCCAAAAGCGTACATCCTAGATAGGATTTTCTTTTGAAGAGCTAGTTGGTCATCAAGCCAAGTCTGAGGGAGAGGTCCACCCCATCTGATAAATCAGGAAGTGTCATTAAAGGGTAATTACTTAAAAGACGATAACAGAAAAACATCTAACATGTGAAGCCAGTATCTTCGCTTTTAGATAAAGGGCTGAAAATAAGTAATATATGGCATATGTTCCAAATAAAGAGTTCCAAAAAATCTGTATCCAAGATAAAACTAAATAATATGTGTAACTAGTAACTATCTATTCCTTACAAGTACTAAAGATGATACCGAAGTCTTGTAAGCAGCTAAAACAGTCAGTCATAACATGCTTGAAAAAAAATATATCAGCACACAGGATTCAGGAAAAGGGAATCAAAGCTCAAAACAAAAATTCTTGACCTTTCGTTGTCACATCTTATTTTCCTAACATTCTACATATAAACAGTTCTCCTTGGCGGTCTTAATCTGACATGTCTAGATGTGAGCATCCCAATTTGCAGCTATATACTCCCTCTGTCCCAAATTATAAGTCGTTCTGGCTTTATCTATGCACCTAGATGTCAAAGCCAGAACAATTTATAATTTGGAATGGAGGGAGTATTTTATAGCAAGGTAATTCACAATGACAATCTATCTTGTGCTGCAGAGTTGAGGAATAAATGAAAATAATTTTACAAGACACGGCATGTCAAATTATTACCGGAAAAGACTATTGGAATCAATAGTCATATAAAATTAAAAGTTTAGATGTGAGAGACCAATTGCAAATCAGGTGTGTAACTTACCCATGCATATTAGCCATTCGAGACCATGCAAGAAATGCTGGCCCACCAAAGAAATCATCCAGATCTGATTTGCTAATGTTGTACCTCTTCAAGAATTTAATGAAATGAAACAAAGTTATTCAAAAACCATTTGCAGCAAAACAGGATGAGTAAACTTAAAGAAACAACCTGAGTCTTTTTTTGATAAGGTGCAAATAATTTGAATTGTTTTTTGTCTTAGATAAAAAATGCTAATATTCTCATAAAATATAATAATAAATAGTGCAACAGGAAGAACCACTGAGGTTACATCTACTCTAGAAGGGATCCTTTCATTTCACCACAAAATGTCAATTTTAAGAACTGTGCCAAAATCATTTTGCCAAGAAAAAACATCAAAACATGACACTACATGTCAAAATTTGGTAATGTGCATCTTTGCCAGCTTATCCATACTGCCTTCCTACTGTACCGCATTTACTGTTATGCATCAATCCATCTGCTTCAATGCCTTCCTAACATTATAGGTTGCTTTTGTGCATTATTTCAGGATATTGTCACAAAAAAACATAGTGGTAATTTATCTAATGTGCAGAATGCTTAAAAAAAAAGAATAAAGATGCATACCTGAAAAACTCTCTGCCATATAGACTCTTGTCCAGTGAAAGCAAGAGGCAAATTGATTCCTTGAAGAGCCATCCAGTCAATTTCCTTCTCCCAACGGTCCCAATCCCACCAGGCAAAAGAATCTAAAGGGTGAACAAAATAATTTTAAACAGAGAAATATGTTTTAGGTTCAGTTTACATAAGAAAATTTTGATGTAATCAATTCTGGAACCAACAGCCAAAATTTCAACATAAGTAAGCTATCAGCTTACAGCTGGATGTAACTGCATTCTGGTAGTAGCTCCAGTCAATGGGTCTTTGAATCAATACACCACCATCAGGAACACGAGGTAGTGACCCAGGATGGGGAATGGATGATAGTTGTGCACCACCGGTTTTATACCAAGATATATGTGCTGCACAATAGTGTTTCAAGTACCAATGAAAGCCAGCAGAAATTTCCACCCCACTTACTCCAAGTATCCTGACCACAAGTAATGACAAATGTGAAGTTGTTAGGATCTTTCTAATTTCAGCATGTAAACCAACACAAGCACGCATGCGTTGCTGAGTGGCATAACATTTTTTTTTTTTTGCAATGTGAGTAGCATAAGTGCATAACTCACGACATGAAATGCAAAACTTTCTAATACTATAGCAGATGGCATGTTACATCTGCTCAGCAGAGCAGTCCTACTGAAAGCACCAACCAATTGCACAAGCAAACAGGATTGGCAAATGAAGAATCTGCTGAGACACCAACATTCTGTTATAAGCTGCTTTTTGGATAGGTTATAACAAACAAAATTAAAAGAGTCCTGATTTAGAAGCACAAGAGAACGTACTGCAAGATATGGTGGTTCACTAACTCATTGTTTGGTCCTTTTAATGACCTAATGGGTCACATACATACGAGTAAATGTAATCAACTCATTGCGAATATATTCAAAAACATAACACCAAACCTCCGAAAATAACAGAGAATAAATAAAGCCAACACATCTGGATTATCCTCTTGTCTTGCATGAAAAGAAACAGTAAGATGCTAACGGCTACTATTTGCAGCTGGGAAAGAAATGTAAATGAACAAGCAGACGATTTAATTTGCAACGTATGGCACAATAATATAAAGGGAAAACATACAATATTTCCGGAGTTTCTTCACCATCAAACAATGGGTAGTTGTTGATGACGAAGCATGCCTTCCCACCACATTGCTCCTATCAATGAAATGGAGTACATTGTAAATCCTTGCCAATCAGTAACAGGTAGTCAGAAAATGAACTAGCCATTATGAACTTACATAGAAAAAAATTACAAATCATGGGTAAGGTCCAGACTCAGTTTCCACAGTTAAGATTACATATAAAGATTATCTGGATTCATATACAAACAAACAGTTTCCTACTAAGATTGCCTAATCTATGATGTCCTCAATTCCTCATGACGCGCTTCCTTGGCCTCTGATTCTAGTCGTCATTCTCACTGCACTCCTATGTTCGGTAACTATACTTACACAACGCCTATTGGGTAACGTCCCAGTACGCCTACAGAATCCCCGTTGCCTTGAATAGGCTTATGCAACACCGAAGCAACGCCTGACGCATTCAACAGCACATACAGACCCTACGAATACGATCCTCCAAGCAGCAAAGCACGCGTACCGTGGAGATGACCCTGAACTCAAAGCTGGTGGAGTGTGACGGTAGGAGGCGCGCGAGAAGCCCCCGCGCGGCGGCCTCCTGCTCGGCCGATGACGATCCCTCCCGGCGGTGGAGCTCGCGGACGCGGTCGAGGTGCGGGAACCGCCGGTCGGAGCATCTCACCCTCGGAACGGCGCAGGCGATCACGATGACCAGGAGTAGCTGGAGGAAACGGGAAGCGGGGGTGGAGGAGGGCCGCGGCGGCATCGCGGCGGCCGTGGTGGGGGACTAGGGAGTGGGAGGAGGAAGGGTGAGGGGGAGGGTTGGAGTGGCCAGTGGGCCTCGGCGGACGGCATGGCGACGGGTTTAACTAAGCGGAGCGAGGTAGTTGTTGGCGATTGGGAAATGGAAGACGACAGCGAAAGGGCGAGAGCTTGTGGACGGCGACGGGCAGACGGCGAACTGAAGTGCCGAAGACGACAAGAGCGGCAGGCCGCGCGCCCGCGCGGGGATAGGGAAACGGAGGTATGTGGGGCCGTGACGTCAGACAAAACTGTTCACGCTCTTTTTTCGGGTTTTTTTTTTGTGTGTGTGTGTGTGTTTGGAAAGTTTTTTAAGTTGAGATGGAGACCGAATTCTGAAGTTTTTTAAAATTATATACTTCCTATTATTTAAAATGTGAGAGGTTTTAAGTCACCTTTGTAATTCTGATTGAGATTTTACTTAAAAATATATTGGCATCTACAGTTCTCAAATAAATGAACTATCAAGACAAACTTCATGGTGAATTTAATTTAATGAAACAGTTTGATTGATGTCATAAACTAGAGAGTCGACTTTGAACAAAACTAAGACAACAATACAGCATGCATATTTTTAAACGGATGCTCCGCGCCCGCTCCAAAAAGTGCAAATTCTGCTTAGTGTAATGTGAATTCTCTTGCTAAGCAAGAGTCTATAAAATGCAACAGGAGTGGGGGTTCGGCCTTTGTGCGGCAGTTTGATTTGCATAGTGGACTCTCTGTCACTGGACACCGAGCACTAATTTATAGATTCAGAAACGGCTGAGCTTAGTTATCATAAGAATATAGTACCAGCTTTGCGATGTTAACATCTTTGTTACTATTCAGAAGCACATATATTCTGTTCAAATGTACTATATTCTTATGATAACTAACTAACTAAGTGATCTGAAAACACATAGCATCAAGCCACACAGCTAGTCAGCGGCCCTTCAGCCCTTTTGACATCATCATCATATTAAAGATTTTTTTTTTGTTTACTCCAAACAGAATACATTTCATCCTAATATTGGGCCCTTCATTGCTCCACGTAGATGTTGGGCTGTTGGCCCAGAGGCCCAGATCTTATACCAGAAAGGCCTAAACTTTAAATTTGGGCTTGATGGGCAAAGGGGTGGTGGCCTTTCTCAAGATTCTTACTTCAGGAATGAGTGGCCCAAGTGCTATCTTCAGAAAATTCAAAATCAGGGCACAAAATATCACGTCGATTAGATTTATCCACAAAGATCAAATTCAGGGCACAAACAAGGCATGATCGGATGATCCAAGACATGTCTTATCCTTCGTGTTATTCGTGTAAAAGGTAGTACTACAACCGTTCGAAGCAGACTACGCTATCATACAAGGAACACTCTACGTAACTCCGCAGACCACACACTGACACACACACTACACGCACTGATCAGTGATCAAACTCCATCACGACACTACCAAACCTGACAGTCTGACACCCACCAGTTAGTTCGTCTTCCGGCAGTTCAACCTGACCTGGCCTCCGGACCCAGTGACGACGCCGATGGCGCCCATCTTCACCATGGCGTCACGGAAGTCGTCGAAGAAGCCGGCCATGTCGGACGCGTAGGCGGTGGTCTGCGCGTCCGCGGAGCCGCCGCCGCCGCCGCTGAAGAGCTGTTGGTCCGAGTGGAGCAGGCCTTTGTTCCGCAGCAGGTTCTTGTAGTAGAAGTTGTCGAAGACGTATGACGTGGAAGGGTCGAGCGGCGACATGTTGTCGTCGCCGCTGCCGTCCGTGGTGCTCGGGCACCGCGGCTTCAGCGACGACGCCAGCGACGCGTCCAGGCTGGTGGTCTCGTTGTAGAGGCGGCCGCGGAAGTTGACGCACCGCGCCTGCCCGATCGTGTGCCCGCCCGACAGCGCGATCATGTCCGTCGCGCTCAGCCCTTTCTTGGAGAAGGCCTTGATGAGGTCGCCGAGGTCCAGGGTCGGCGCCGGGAGGTCGTTGTTCGCGTCGTCCAGACTCGCCGTCGTCCCGTCCCGCCGGCCCAGCTCCACGTCCCACGTAGGCCCACCGAGCTGCAGAGGAGACGACCGTCGTCAATTCATTAGCTTGTACTAATAACCATGAGGCTCAATAACCATGCATGGAAATGGAATGGAAGAAACAATTAGTCTTGGTTCGGTGACTGTGCTTACGGCGACGACGGAGTCGCGGGCGGCGACGGCGAGGATGTCGGCGCAGGAGACCGTCTGGTTGCAGGCGTCCTCGAGCTGCGCCTTGATGTCGTCGACCACGTCGAACCCGCGGAGCGAGTTCTTGTTCGGCTTCGCCGTCTTCTCGCCGGTGAACCCCGGGGCGTCGTCGAGCAGCACTGACCCGTCACAGCCCTGTAAAGTTAGTTTGCAGTTGCAGTCGTCAACGGTTAGTCCACAAAAAGACACTCCATCATTGTACTGTACTCAGCAGGGACAGAACGACAGAGACAAGTTGGTTTGAAAAATCGAAGCACGCGGCAGAGTGCGCGCCACTTTTTAAATGACTGACTTGTAGTAGAGCACCGGACGTAAAGCTAACAGTACCGAAAGCTGTCTACTGAACGTCTGAACCAACATGCTCCTAAGCAAAATTCCCCAAAACAGTAGAAGACAAGAAGAGTTCGTTAATTCAGTTCAGACTTGTATATGGAAGTTTAATGTAACTTCGTTTCTGAAAACTAGTACTCCCTCCATTTTAAATTGTAAGTCATTACAAAAATCTTAAAGAGTTAAATTATTTTAAGCTTGACCAAAATTATAGAGAGAAACATAAAAAATTGTGACATCAAATAGGTATAGTATAAAAATATAACTAATAAAGAATCTAAGAATACTTAGTTGGTATCAAATATGTTATTATCATATTATATAAATTTGGTCAAACTTGATAAACTTTGACTCTCCAAATTTTTTAGAATAACTTACAATTTATGATGAAGGGAGTACTAGATAATTAGATTTTGCTCCAGTTTCAGAGAAAAAACAAAAGTGGAAGGCTGAAGAAAATCTGGAGGCGGCTTATGAATGGCACTTGCATTGACAAAGCAGTCGTGGAAATGGAGGCGGAGCAGGGAGGCCCCCATGCGGGACTCCTTGGAGACGGCAGCTCTCACGGCGGTCTCGATGATGTCGAGCGCGTCGGGGCATGTCTCGTCGTAGAAGTCGGTGGAGAGCTGCGCTGAGACGGCAGCCGCAACGAATAGCAGGGCCATGCTGGTGTAGCAGGCGAAGGTCTGCCTTTGCCTGGCGGACGCCATTGCTGGTAGCTAGAGCCTAGAGCTGCTGGCTAAGCACAGAGACAGAGAATTCTTCTGTGACTTGAGTAGTCAGTGCGTGGTGCGCCTGCAAGGGATAGCTCCATGCGCCACGGTATTTATAGGCGTCGCGCCGTCGCGGTATCGATCATCAGCATGCTAGATAACTGCGCAGTGTCTGCTACCTACATGTTGCAATTTTTAACTGTCATGTGTCATGTGTCATGTACAGTTTGGACATTGGCGGTACATCCTCTTTGCTCTTTTATCTTCCAATTTTTTTTTTAACTTAGTGCTGTACAGCCCGAAAGCAAGAAATGAGGGGACACATGTTACATGTAGGGAAAGCTTTGCCTGCATGATCTTGGAGACAGTGGCCTGGTAGTACCAGGTAAGTTGCGTGTGTACGTCATGCCATGCATATCTATAATTTGGTCACACCGAAACACAATGAATTGAAACGAGATGATGTATATAAGTTTGTTAGGCAAAACTTTCATCTTGTTCGCTTAAACTTATTAGCTTAGCTTATCGGCCATAGTATAGCGTTTTTCTCTCATAATAACTGGTTTATCAGCTGCAGAAACGATCAGTCGAACAAACACTTTATTAGTTTTCTCCCCAACTAATGCAGTAGTGTTTACACAGAGTAACGTAGTATTGTACGAAGGCCCTTGCCAGGGGCTTCTTGCTAGAGAAGGTCAGAGCTGAAATCCCTGCCAAAGAGGGCCACTCTTCAAGTGCTCCCCGCTTGGTATCTTGGAACCAGGATCAAGCGAGATCCAGCCAGTTGCAATTTTTTAGTCCAGGTCGGGACATGAATGTCAAAGCCACTGCCAAAATGTGGGACAGTCTCGCTAAGCTAGTGGAGCTTCAGTGCATAGCATACGACTTTGCAACCACCAATCAAGCAATAAACAAGACCCAAATCCCCGTTTAGTCATAAGCTCAGGTGTGAATACCGGACACGGGTGGTCGCAGGTAGTATGACCAGGGTCGCAGATTAGGCCTGCAGCATGTTTGCTTTAAGCGGAATGCTAGTTGCAGCAGCAGCATTAGACAGACATAATCTCCAAGCAAAGAAACAAATGGAGTGCTAGCGGAGTGAGTACCTTTTTGCACCCCATGCAGGATGGTTGCGGATCTCCCAAACTTGGTGTGACCAGCTGGTGCCAGAGTTTCGTCCCTTTGTCTTCACTTGTTCACTAAACTATATGATTCTGGAGATATAATAGCCTTGTTAATTCTCAATATTTGAGAAGTGAATGGCAGTTCAAACTTGTCTTAGTTGCATTACGGCGCTGACTCCGACGACGTGGTATAACTGGCTAGTAGGTTAGCACTCGAACTGTGCTTGGACGTTAGTTACACTTTTTACTTTCCCCGTTAGCTAGGCTCAGGGTTTTTTAATTTCAGTATTGCAAACATTTCGGCCACCACCGAAATTAATGAAATTGTTTTAGAGACTAGCACATGAAGTTTGTTTGTTTTTTTCTAAAAAATAATTCCAAACAAATATTAGTATGATTTATGACTACACATCTATTGAATAGAAGAATACGTAATATAAAAATATAAAATATGATTCTAGAGTTATATAGCACATGTACTATAGTGTATTGCAAATTTTCAGATTTTTTTTTTGTCACCACTGAAAATTTGAACCCTGGTTAGGCTTTTCAATTTCCACAAATTTCAATTTCTCTTAGAAAGACAGGCAGCTCTACCATTCGCTTAAGAGAGACACCTATGAGGTAGTCACTTAGATTCAGATTGATCGAGAAGACACAAAAACCGAATCAAATGATGCATGTGAAATCAAAGTATATATTAATCTTCTGTCACACAATAAAAAAACATGGATTAGGCGGCTGAAAAGTCGTGACGAAGAACCATCGGTCGTCCAAGCACCGATCACGGCGGTGTCTGGCACATGCTCCGGCCAAACTTGAGTAAACACTAAACATCAAGACAAGACGCAGCCGCACCATGCGCTACTGCAAGCTAGCTAGGCAAGGTTCGTCAAAGCGCGCTTGCGCATGCCAGCGGCGCACGACCACGGCATGCATGCTTGCTCCGGCCGACAGTGCCGAGTGAGAGTTGATTCTGAAGAGAGAGGCAGGCAGTAGGTCCTCTTTCAATCCTTACTCTACGTTACTGCGTGCAAAGTTGCGAAAGGAGCAGGGAGTGGTCAGATCACTTCGATTGGATTGGATGCTACCAGTCTGACTCTTTGTTGCCTGTACTGTAGGCCTCTAATAATCCTTGCATGCCGCGCACTGTCTTTTGGAAGACTCTGTTCAGCTGGCGATTGCAAATAAAACTCTACCGGATCAGGGCACCGAGGATTAACTAATAAGCTATATATAAGCTGCCGTGAAGGCAATAGCGCTCGTGTAAGTAATTGAGCAGCAGCAATAGCTAGCGCTAGCAGATCGAGACTATGGCCGCCATCTCACCACATGTCATCTGGGGTATCCAAGGACGGTAAAAACTACTAGGAGTAATTCCAATCTCAGGGCATCAGGCTGAACCTCATCAGGTACACCTAAGCAGCAGAGAACATCGGATTGTGCAGCACTAGTTATCTGGATAACACGAGTTCATCCAGAAGCAAATGCCAGCGCTATATATGGTGCAGTAAAGAAAAGCTTAGCAAGACAGATACCGTTACATACACCGGTCGCCTGCACAGAGAGAGCAGTCAGATCATAGCACTGAGCTTTCAGTAATTGGGTTGGTGGCTTGGTGTGCTATGCTCAACAGTGGACAACGATGATGCCAATTTCCACGCATCTTTTTTGACGTCTGTCGACAAGAGGCGAGGCGAGGCGAGGCGAGAGGCCAGGCCAGTCCACCACTCTCCGATAGAGCAAGCAACGCGCCAAGGCCGGCGGCCGGCCGAGTGCATCGTGCCGTCGTGGACGTGAATGGAGTGGTCGTCATTGCGGCACACCAGTGCAAGTTGAAGAAAGACTCGAACGAAAGACTGCTGCGTTATTTTCACCTTCACCGTGACATGCGCCCACTGTGCCAGCGAGTGCCACGCTAGCTACTTGCGTTGAACATTGGATTTTATTACATCACAGGCATACTGTTCTTTGAACATTGGAAATTTTGAAGTGTTCTTTGCACATTACATTGTGGAGAGTGCAGTCCTGCTTGACATGACTCCGGACTCCAGACAAGGCCAGGCCTGTCTGGTTGCTTAACATGAGTACAGACAAGGCAATACATAGGAGTTGAACCTTACTGTGTTACTGTGAGACGAATTAACTAGAGATACTTGATCTGAATATAAATCATTGATAACCGTGGTACACATACTTGGTCTACTTGTCCTGTCACGCCCTCAAATCGCCGACGCGCTCAATAGAAGAGAGAGGCAGGTTTTGGGCTTACGTCGGACGCTAACGGGCTGTTTCTAAAGTATTTGGGCCGTGCCCCGGCTGCAGGCCTGCAGCCCTCAATCCGGAGCCCATATCTTCCCCTGTGAGTCTACCCTCTGTCCTGAAAAAATATTATTTTTAGAGTTATCTTAAATTAGTTTTTTTCTAAAATTTGATCAAATTTATAAAAAAATATTAAAATTTATTATATTAAATTAGTATTTTTAGATTTATTATAGAATATATTTTTATATGATACTTATTTTATGTGTTGTTATTTTTTTTATAAAATTAGTCAAAGTTAAAAAAAATTGACTGATTGATTTATCTAGGAGTAGACTCAGATTTCCGAGGAAGCATCCATGGAAAAAAAAACGAGACAGGGGAATCCCGCACAGAGTCAGTCAGGTTTGAACCAATGCAAATCGAAAAGGATCAACGGCTACAACTATTTGCACACCTAATCTAATCGCCATTCGCCATTGACAGATCAAAGCATTCGAGTGAATACGAAACCATCTCACATCTGAAACAGATTTGGTACTTTGATCGGAGTGAGACAAGCAAGGATGGATCAGGAGATGGCGCCGGCGTTATTATTTCCTCAAGCGGTGGCGGCGAGCCTTGGTAGGTTGCAGCACAGTACGTTAGACAACTGCACGGCGCCGTATAATAGGGGAACGCAGGCCAGGTTTCAGTCTGCATTAGCTTTTGGAGCGGGGTGTTTTTGTTTTGGAACTTTTACCGTTGCCGTCTACGGTATGGTGAATCAGATAAGCTTTAGCAATTCAGATACCGTTACACCGGTGGCCTGAATATTTGTGGTATGGGATATGTGGACAGAGAACAGTCAGAGCTTTCAGTAATTGGGTTGGTGTGCAGTGTGCTCTGCTCTACAGTGGACAACGATGATGCCTATTTCCACGCGCCTTTTTGAGCTGTGTTCACGTCCACCGCTCCCAAGTCTCCACCCTCCGACAGCCGGCCGAATGCATCGTGTCGTGCCATCATCAGTCGTCAGTGCGGCACACCAAAGTTCTACTTGCGTTTATCGGGAGAACAGAGTTGGCCCGAACCCGAAACTTGCCAAGCCAGAATTTTGAAGCCCCAAATGCATTGCTTGTGCCATATGAACAACATCTTCAAACATGACACTGAATTTACGTAAAAAAGTGAATACCATACACCGACCAGGTAGACTATAACCGAATTCACTTATTTACTGGTGTAAATATTTTTTTTAGATAATGGATAGCAACTATCCGGCAAATATTAGTTCTACATAACCAAATTCACTTATTTACTGGTGTAAATATTACTTCTACATCAACCATAATATTGTGGAGGTGTGCAAGGCTATATCTCTAAGTTTCTAATTTAGACCCAATTTGCAAACTGACAAGTTTCTAATTTAGATCCAATTTGCAAACTGACACTCAATTACTAAATAAGATGTGAATCCACAAAAGCGAAAATCATCTTGGAATTTCAGATGACTGTATGAACTCTTTCTCCAAGCTATATAATCTAGTTCCTTCATTATTGCCTTTGCTTTGGTTCTGTGGCCAGTCTTTAAGAGCACTTTGACTTGTCCTTGTAACTTGACAACCAGAGTGGATATTTGAACCTAGCACATCTTCAAGTGCTGTCTCAACTTGCCTCATCGTAGGCCTTTCTTCACCTTTCAAGTTTAAACATGCTTCGGCAAGCCTTGCAATAACCTTGGCATCTTTAGACCCTCCATCTTCAACAATTTGTGGATCTAGAATATCTGACAACCGATAGTCTTTTATCATTGTCACAAAGTGTGATGCTAGGCTTGTTCCTTCCGAGGAATGAGAGGAGAAAATAGGTTTAATCCTTGTTAATAGTTCTGCCAAGATGACACCAAAGCTGTAAACATCACTCTTATCAGTGAGTCGACTAGTGTAGTAGTATTCAGGATCAAGGTAACCATGAGTTCCTTGGATTGCTGTAAGTATTCCTGTCTCATCTGTTGAAATTGACCTCGAAGCTCCAAAATCAGATACTTTTGCCGTAAAAGTGTCAGTAAGCAATATATTTGCACATTTGATATCTCTATGGAACACAGATATGGAAGCGGCACTGTGTAGGTATGCAATTGCCCTTGCAGTTTCCAGTGCAATCCTTAGTCTATCATTCCATAACAAAGGGTTTTCACATTGCCCATGAAGATGGTATGATAGGGTTCTATTTGATATGAACTCATAAACTAGTAAAGGAACTTCGGTCTCAAGACAACAACCAAAGAGCTTTACCACATTTCTGTGATTAGTTTGCGAAAGTATAACAACCTCATTAATGAACTGGTCAATTTCTCTTTGGACCACAATTTTAGACTTCTTGATGGCAACGACACGTTGATCAGATAAGATACCTTTGTAGACTGTGCCATGACCTCCACCACCAATGATGCGATTCTGGTCAAACTTGTTGGTGGCTTGCTCTAGTTCTTCAGAGCTAAAAATCTTCATCCTTTCAGCTATATCTTTATTTGAAGATATTAACTGCTGTAGAAGCAATCCATGGTTTCTCTTGAAGAGCTTTTGTCTCAGAAGTTTTGCCCTTCTTTGCTTGAGTTTATTTATGATGCTGGCAACACCCAGAATTGAAAATAGTAGGGCAAAACCAGCACTTATTGCTATTATAGCAATTAAGCCTGCAGAACATAAACTCAAGGAGTCAAGGATTAATTACAGTAAGCTAGATGCAGGATGTGACATCCATTTCAAAAATTTCTAGTCACTTAAATGTTTAGACAAAAAAATGTTTATTGGAATGTTTCTTAGAGCCATATTACTAGTCACTTGATTTACTTCTAAAGCATATTCAAAGCACATGACAGGTTGTTCCCAAAACACTGAAGGAGAACCTTTATTCAGAGCAAATAGTGTTTTTGTACCAGGATGGCTCCTGATGCTTTTCTTTGATGAGCATCGGTATGTCCCAGGCATATTGATGCAGGTTCCATGACATGGGTAAATATCTGGCAGCTGGCATTCGTCGAAGGGAGAAAGGAACAGAACCATAAAGATGGAGCATTTCACATAATTTTGCTTCAGCAGCCTGAAAACATAAATAACTAAAGTAATTCTAGCTAGATAAGCACCTCGGTCATTCGTATACCTTGACATCCATCACCAATATAGGGATTGCCCTCATATCCGTGAGAACAGTTGCAGCGTCTTCGGTCGTAGTTTCCATCGATAGTGTAGGAGAAACTGTTCGAGCTTATGCATCTGAATTCAGAAGATTGGGGTCCTGTAGGCGCCAACACGAACAGGCCTGCGTCGCGTATCAGATCCAACGACCACTCCAGCACCACCGGGACACTATCCACCATCACTACCTGATCATAAACAGCCCCGATCGGGAAATACAGGTTGCTGAAGTTTCTCGCCATCTCGGCCTCGACTCTGCTGAACCAGTCCTGATCAACTATGAAAGCTGCTCTATGGTAGTCACCCGTTTCCCCTTCCAGATGCTTGACCTGGACGCCGTACGACGGGAGGTCGGCGCCGAGCGACGTGATGGAGGTGCGGCAGCAGCCGACGCCGGAGCACGAGGAGGCGTCGGGCGTGTTGACGCAGACGGCGGCGCAGACGCTGGTGTAGGTGACCATGGCGTTGTAGGGGATGAGCTTCGCCAGCACGTTGCAGCCGAAGGCCACGAAGGAGTTGCGCGCGTTCGACACCATCAGCGGCCCGTCGTCCGGCGTCGGGACGGACCATGAGCCGTTGAACTCGGCGGCGTACTGCACCCACGAGATCTTCCTCCGGATGCGCACCGTGCTGTCCGGCAGGGAGATGCCGAGCACCTGGTCCATGTCGTCGCCTTCCCCAGCAGCACCTTCGCCGGGTGCTGCGCCTCGTCGCAGGTGAGGTTGAAGCCTTGGTGGAAGCAGCCCCGGCCGATCCCGAACGGGTATGGCACTTGCACGCCGCCGCAGCTCTCGGGCAACCAGGCAGGGCTATCGGGCCTGCCACCGCTGTCGCCACGAGCTGAAGCGTGAGGGCTCCAATTGCGCCGATCGTCGTCGGCCGGCGAGACCATACGGAGACCGTCATCTCTCGGCTCTCGCTTCCGTTCCGGTTGTCGAATGGACTAACTGAAAATTGAGATGGATATTTATTGGTCCAATATATGATCCGGCAATTCGCAATTTCAAATCTAGCCAACGACTTTCACTTAGTTCGTCTTGACTGCCTCCCTCATCCCTCACCTTGGCCTCCTCCACCTGTAGAGTGGCAACAGCAGTGGCGTTGCCCGGCTGACCGGTCGGAGACGTGCGGCAACATAACTGTCCCCTACCCCCACCATCGAGGCATCGACACGACGACACCCGTCGCCAAGGCTGTTCCTGTTCCCGCGAGAGACAGCCTCACATCACATTGCGACGAGACGCCGGGCCAGTAGTAGCCACCGAGGCTCCTCGTGGCCGTGGGCGGTGGGCGGCGGCGTGGAAGTCTTCGGCATCAGTCAAAGTCAAATGATGTGCGAGTGCGACGGCACTGCAATTTCCCTGCTCAGTGCTCACTACGAGTGTCTTTGGTACACTAGCAGGCCCACCACCGCCAGGCGCCAGTAAGTCAGAGCCGTTTGGACCCTGGTAAATTGTCAAATTGATAAAAAAACAAAAAAAAAGTTGTTTTTTTATAAATGGATCTAAATATGCAAAACAAAAAATGACAAAAGAGTAAAAAAATTTCATTTTTCATTTACCATTTTGGAGTGGCAAATAGAAAATCCTCCCAGTCGTACCCCTCCTTCCTGTGCATAGCGTGTGAATGAGAGTGCAATTATTAGGGGTAGAATTGTCTTTGTATCTGTCATTTGTCATTTGTCATTTGCTATTTGTCATGTGATCCAAACATTAGAAAGTGATAAAAGATTTACTAAATTTATTTGTCATTTACTGTGACAGAATCTCCTAAGAACAGGGCTCACTTGCCAGGATTATCGTTCATCCAACTTTAATCCCAATAAATGATCCAAGTCTTACAAGATTTGGCAGGTGTCGTCGGCTTAAACCGAGTCATCCACCTCTTTCCGAGCAGGATCCACACTAAGACATTGGTAGAAGTGAATTTGTAATAAATTGCATTTCGGAGGTTTACACAGATAGCGGAAGTCTTATGAAGTTATATTACAAACTATAATTTTGAAACATAACTCAATTGTCATATCTACATCAAGTTAGTGATAAACACTATAAGGAATCAAACCAGGAACTCTGCCCAAGAGTCACAAGGGCTGATCTTCGACGACAACCACGGTCATACAACATGAAGTTGTAACCACCGCACTAGGAACTTCATCTGCAACAAGGGTTAACAAACCCTGAGTACGGGAGTACTCAACAAGACTTACCTGACAAATAAATTATGGTGGATATATAACAGTATGTAAATCATGGGATTCAAGGTGGGGTTTTGCAAGAATCAAGTATTTTGCATAAATGAACATTTATAAAACAGTTGCAATTGATTCATTTCTCATAAACAGTTACGCAAGTACCGATCTGAATGTATGATCGATAACGAGACAACAACCATCCTCAAAAGGAATCATCATGTATCCAGTTCAAGTTTCATTAACTACGTTGAAGAAGAAAGAGTCGAGTCTCCATAACCGAGGAGCACGACGATCCGAATCGATTAAACCCAGCTAGGACTTCCCAACCACACGCTATATGCAGCACTAAAGCACACATATAACTATCTTTCCCTAGATCCTCCAGCCAAGACCGGGGTTCCATCACTCGAGAGCACAGTACACCTCCATCCAGTTCCTCGAACTTGGAGGGTACACACTACTCTCGACATCTCTCCACTCCTAGTGCAGATTAACCGTTCTTAAGACTAGAATAGCTAGAGTCCAGCTTCCCGGAGTATGTGATCGGTACTCCAAAGTCTCGCTCAATATCAAGATCAACGGACGGTCCCTGATGACACAGACGGAAAGAACCCGCTCACCAGTCGCTACTGATGGCTCCCAAACACCGTGTCCGCCCGGTCCCGATTATTACTTCCAACATAACCATCATTTCCTTTTAAAGACATAGCCCTTTGTCGTAGCAATCCGCTATTCTTTTCAAAAACAAAATCATTGCCGAAGCAATCATGTGATCACCTATTCTCGCAGATGACAGGAAATCATCTGACTCTATCGGTCTAAACATTACTAAGCAGCATAAAGTATCATTCATATTTTTAAAATAGTATCAAGGTACATGAATAAATAATTCAAGGTAAAGGCTATGCATCAAGTAGGAATTTATTTAAATAGTAACCATACAATAATTAACCATAGGTGTATTTAAAGAAAACTTTGAAATACAAGGTAGGGTTTGAATGCACTGGGGCTTGCCTTCGTTTGCAGAATCAACTATCTCTGACTCAGCATCACAACTATAGAAACCCAATCTTGAAGAGTTGATCACCCAGATCAAAGATATGATGGATCTCTCCATCAAAGAGATTTATCTACACGATGCTAATAATATGCTTAAGATAATGCTTGAATGTAAACATGATGCTTGACAAACAACTAAAAGCAAAAGGCTAAGTGATGACTAATCAAAGTTAATTAGCTTGAGTACAACTTTCCTTCACTAAGAAAAGTAAAACTAGTTCATTAAACAAATAACTATTCATGCTTTAAATACTTAACTAAACTTTCATTAATTAACTAATTAATTTAATAATTATGTTCAAAAGAACTAACACTCAACATCACATCAAATACATGTTCATATTGTGGTTGTCACTGAACAATGACACATGTTTAACAACCAATCCAAAATCACTCAATTCCTATAGTGATTAGAGTTTCTAATTATTTATTAATTTACAAATAATCAAGTTTTCAAAGTTTGTCTAAATGAACTCAAACTTTCTGTACAGCAACATATAGATGTATAAAGGTTGAAAAAATTAATTTCATGATTTATGGAGTTATAAAAGACTAGATACAAAAAACAACAAGTATTAACAGTATTTCATTTATTAATTAATTAAATAATTAAAAGTGATTTTATGAACTTCTTTAAAACAAGCTCTAACTTTTTAGTTAAGCCACTCAGAGTATCTAGATATTGCAAATCAATTTTCAGAATTTATGGAGCAATATTTAATTTATTAAAAATCATTGAAAATGCATTTCTTAATTAAAGTGAGCATTTTTATAACAATAAAAATGTACTGAACAAGGTCATATTATATGTTTTTATTTTTCTACTCATATCAGAGAACATGTACAAATTTATTTCAGCATTTTTGGAACTGCACAAAAATTAGAATTAAAATAACAAAATCAGTCACTATTCATTTTCAGAAAATTGAAAAACAGCACTAATGCGTTTTCAGAAAATAGAAAAGCACCGGCTCCTCCTCGCCGGCGACCTTACTGGGCGCGGCCTGCTCGCCGGCGACGAACTCGCAGGCTCAACCGAGCACATCTACACGTTCACCACTAACCCCCGCACTTGCTGCTCTACTCGGTTGAAGCTTTCAAGCTCCAGACACGACACAGCGGTGGCCATGGCGGAGCTCGAGCTCGGGTCGGACCACGCCGGCGACCACAGCATGCAAAACCCCAAACCAAGCACCAATACGTACTTATATTGAATCCAATACCCTAGTGCACCTTTCAATTGCACCCAAATGTCACCAGAACATACTGACCACGCTTACCGATGGCGCGGCGGCGACGAACGCGACGGAGCGCGTCGACAGCGACGCACAGCCGAAATTGGCTTCAACCAAGCGACCAAGGGATACCAGGAGCTCACCTCGGATACGGAGCTAGCGCTGGTTGAAGCCTAGGGTGGACGGGTGAAGCTTCCGACGACGACAGTGACAACGGCGGCGGTGGAAACTCGCCTTTGCGGTGTTCTGGTCCAACCAGTAAGCAAAAGAGAGTGCGGGTGAGAGCATGAGAATAAAGGTTAAACAAGGAACAAGAATCATCAACTGTTTGAATCTGAAACTTAGCCAAACGGCGTGACCACGTGGCGGCGGATCTCGGACGGGTGCCGCCGGAGCTGAAGAAGAGAGGCTTACGCCGGCCAAAACAGCGCCTGCGAGGAGCAAACTAGCAGCATTGGAGGTAGAGGAAGACAAGGAGAACACATAAGAATGCTTGTTTGAATATTACAGTGGCTAATTCGGACGAACGAGCTCGCCGGAGTTGCGCTCAGTGCGGCGGGGCGAATCAGAGGAAGAAGATGAGCTCGAACCGGGCACTGGGGTACTTATAGAGGGTCAGGGATGGATGGATAAGCACCGAGACCTCGACTCGAATGTCTTAGACGCCTCTACTGGCTCCGAGAAGGCTTGAGAAGGACGGCAAAGGTCGGCGACGGCAAGCTTCTAGGCGTCGGCCATGGGTGCTCGACAGCTGCCTGAAGCACTGTTCCTATTTACAGAAATGCCACTGAAGGAAAATTGCAAAAAGGACCCCCCCCTTCCAAGCAGTTTCAGGAAAAAGTGTGAACATGAAAGTTGCTCAAAATTTTATAATCTACAATTTTGTCAATACCAACCTTTTCATATTCGGCTTAGGTTTCAAAATGGAATTTTGAATTTGAAAATAAGTTTAAATTGAATTACCCCTTTTGCAATAACTCAATATTTTTGAATAACACTTGAAAATCTCCAAAAATAACTTTTGTTATATTAATTAATATATACAACTTTGTTTTAACAAGCATATGCAAAATCTTTATAGTTTTTGAACTTTACGTTTGGGGTACTATTTAATCCCCCTTTAATTAGGGTTTCTAGAAAAAGATTTAAACTGGAATATTAAATGTATCACAAGCATACACAAACTAAACTAAGCACAATAAAATAAACTTATTTTATTTTAATGCATAAAAAGGTTCTCAAATCATATGAATGATGTTTAATGCATATGATGACATATATATTTTATTATTAAACATCAGGATGTTTCATTTACCATTTGCCAAAGGATCCAAACATGCCCTCAATAACCCTGCCTGGCTACCGGGAGAGCTGCGACGAAGTAAGCGTGACGAAGTAAGTGTTAGATATGGCTTCTAGCAACCATGTGTTTAAACATTATATATCTGATTGTGATATCCTTTCGTTCGTTTTCAAGTGTCTCCTAGATTTTCTTAAAAGGGGTAGAGTGAGTATATGTATACAACTATTGCTTAGCACATAAATCTTGCAAGCAATGAATTGTTCCAAGCAAAAGAAATACCATGAAACATCGGTACATTACACCCAAGCTATGAAAATGAACTCAAAGGATCCTAGAGTAAGCATTTTTGGCTATTTCACTTATTTTCCTTATCAAATAAATAGAACTAGAGACTCTCGATAAAGTCACACATTAATAAGAAACTAAAATTGCATTTGTAAATATGCCATCTATGATCAGGCACATTTGGCATACTTAGCAATGGTAATTTGTTTTTTATGTATATGACAGATGTTTCAGGTTTTTAGCAACAGAGTTCAATGCTACATCTATTTGGGAGCTTTACACCAAGGTCTCAAGGATGCAGAGAAATGCATCGAAATGGATCCTACTTTTCTGAAGGGTTATGTGCGCAAACCTAAAGTTCAGTTCATGATGGAACATTATGAAAATGCTATGACAACTACACCTTGAATGACAAGGTGCTTATCTGTAATTAATCTTAAGAAATACAATAGCACTTAAAAACTGTGAACATGTTATACGAGGATTGTGAAATATAATCAATGAACACCTAAGTCCTACTTTGGAAGCATTGGGGAGCAAAACCTAGAGATAGAAAACCCTCCACTAAGAGTTGAGATGATAATTAAAACGATGTCCATGTGGATTACCCACCCAGGGAAGGAAAAGTTCGAGATCGTAGAGGGGATTGAACTTTCCAAATTAGACCTAACTGTTTATATGAAATCGGAAATATCATTACATTTGTGGTTTAATGAGACTCTATAGATTTGTGGTTTCATGCCCTGTCTAGATTTTCTTCATTATACCTTAACTCCATATGTAATTTATATGTCATGTCTAGATTTATGTTAGTTTTATGATTTATTTTTTCTAGACGTTACTGTAGCGTTAGGACGGATAATATATTAGTTTAGCAGTAATAGTAATGATTTCTAAAGAATATTAAAAAAATAACACAATGTGTTAATGGATAATTCTTAAAATAATTAATAGTAGAAGACTATCACATCGTACTTGATTGCATGCCAGCCAAACAAGCAGCACCCGGCATTCGATTTTGCTCGCCTGGTCCTTGAACCGTTGCCTGGCCAGGCCGTCATCTCCTAGGCCAGCCCGTAGCCACCAACTAGGCTCCGCGTGGAGGTCTTCAGCATCTGTCAAATCATGTGTGATGGCACTGCAATTTCCCTGCTCACTACGACATTTGGCTAGATAATGCTGATTTTCCTCCCCCCATCAACCCAGCTCGTCAAGCACTCCCTCAGTCATCCACCGCAGAAACAAGAAGAAAGAGGTTCATCGTCGGCAGAGGCTGAGCGACGATGGTTCCCGTCTTCCGACGAGCGGCAATCGGATGGATGTCGCTTCAGCTCCTGGTAGCGGCAGCACTAGCAGGCCCTCCACCGCCAGTAGCCCTGCCTGGCTGCCGGGAGAGCTGCGGCGAAGTAAGCGTGCCGTACCCCTTCGGCATCGGCGTCGGCTGCTTCCACGAGGGTTTCCGCCTCATCTGCGACGACACGCAGCAGCCGCCGAAGCTGCTGCTCCTGGGCGACGGTGAGGAGGTGGAGGTGCTCGACATCTCCTTGCCGGACGGCACGGTACGCATCAACAGCAACGTTTCATTTTCAGCATCCGACTCTGACTCTCCAGACTACTTCATCAATGGCACATAGTCTCTCCCACATGCCTCCGGCTCCGGGCCCTTCGTGGTGTCGACCACATACAACTGGTTCGTGGCCGTCGGTTGCAACATCTTGGCGCAGCTCATCCCTGTAGGCTCAGCCTACAGAGAGAAACACCAGCATCTGCGGCGCCATGTGCGTCGACAATATGGACGGTGATGCCATCTCAGCTTGTTCGGGTATTGGCCGCTCACACCCATCAACGGGTTGGCCCCTTCGTACTCTATAAAAGTTCTGTCCGTGAAAAGACGGACGCCTACATATCCGCTGCTGGACACAACACATGCAGCTGCGTTCATAGTTGACAAGGCATGGTATAGAATTTACGGATACGACATGCCGCCTATTAGCGATATCACTTCCTTGGATTATTGGCCGCAGAGCGTTCCGGCAGTGCTGGAGTGGTGGTTAGATTTGAGCCGTGCTCAGGACCTATACTTGTTCTCGGGATTGGATGACCCCCGTGGCAACAGATGCATAAGCAGCAACAGTTTCGCCTACTACATAGATGACGCAAACCATAAGCGAATACGGTGTAACTGTTCCCATGGATATGAAGGCAATCCATACATCACAGATGGATGCCAAGGTACTGCTTTCGTGTATATTCTTGCGGTCATGTAGCGTAGTGAACCATCAACACTTGTCTTAGATAACAGTAGCACATCAATCAGTGCTCTCACACGTGTTAGTATCTTACTCACTCTATTCCAAATTATAAATCACTTTAATTTTTTTTATTCATCCCATTTTACTGTATATCTAGACATTATTATATTTAGATGCAATGTAAAATGAATATACTAAAAAATTAAAACGACTTTTATTTGTAACGGAGGGAGTATAATATATAAACATTAGTTTTTACTTAATGACACTAACTAATAAAAATATTATATTAAATTGTATTATTTTCCTTTGTTCATTTTTAAATAGGCATAACTGATACTCGGTAGTTCTATCTAGTTATGATAAACTTATAAATTATTAATCTATATTTTTTTCATCCATATCCATAGTTTTTTCTATTTACATGACACCAATGAGTATCATAACATGCATTTAGTTTAGAATCTTACTTAAAATATGGTACCTCTTGATGCAGGCCATATCTTACGAGACGGATCTAAATTTTGATTTTAAATATTAGTTGTACTGATTTCTACATATGTTTTTATCTTGAAGTTAAGTTAAAATACTTGTGATTATTGTAAATTTTATTAACACTCCTTTAATGCTTATAAAAGTAAGGACTTTAGGACGTATAATGCACTCTTAAGTACTAAGGTGACATAAACAATCATTTAAAACATGCACCATAATCAATGGTGATTATACTTTACAAAATTGGTAGCTACATGTTTCTGATTTTTGTTAGAATTTCTAGGATTTATATTTTTTTTCCTATCGGACTTCATGAGGATTAGCATGGAGGCTCATTATATCATAAATAATTAGTCAGAATTTCTAAGCTTTATATTTTTCTCCTAGGATGATGCGTATTTAGTTAAAACCTAAGATTAAGTATGTAAGCTCTTAGTGCATCCCCTTTTAACATCATGAATCTATGTTTAGTTTTCATGTTCTAAGTTAGTTATTGTAATTTTTTATCCACATGTTTAAGTTAAAACACTAGTGCTTAGCTTGTTGTATCTTTTATTTTAGGTCCAAGGTTACCCTATTATTCTTATAATGACTTTTATAGCTTGCACCACGACACTCAAAATTTAAATTTGTTATATGGCAGAATTAACATATGAATCATTGTTTTATAAAACATAGAGTGCTTAAAATTTTACTAATATTGACGTGACATAATGTTTTAGTCAAAATATATAAACTTATTTAAATAACAACTTACAAAATTATTACCATGGAGTGTTAATAATTCTTAAATTAAATTGTCGGTGTCATTGATATGTGTTTTGTTAAGTGAACATTTTTTTCACGCTTGTTAAGATGTTAAAATAAATAAATATACATGTTTATTTGTTCTAGATGGTAGAACATAACATCATGTTTACTTTTAACTTAACAACTCTAGAAGTGTATAATATATAAATATATACACCATACTTTTATAGATATTGAATTAATTTGTCATGATAGTGTATTAGGACTTATCTGTAGATTGTTAAGACATATTTTTGTTTATTTTGTGATGATCAAGGTGGATAATTCATATACAAACTAAAATGTGCTACATTATGTTCTTCCCTAGCATATTTGGTAATTTGAATGCAAACATAGTGATTATTTTACATTTGCTCCATAATGGCAGAGTTTGTTGATCAGATACAAACTAAAATGTGATACTTTATATTCTTCCATTGCATATATAGGTAATTTGAATACAAACATAGTGATTATTTTGCATTTGCTCCATAATGGTAGAGTTAGTTGATTAGTAATTTTGAATTATCTTTCAAGATGGTAAAGGTAGTAATTTAGATGCAATTTAGGTATTATTTTGAGTTATAATGGTGGTGGGTAATTTCTATAAAAATTTAGGGGGTTATTCTAAAATATCTTTCAAAAAAACATTGGGTAATTTAGATGCAAAATTAAGGGTTACTTTATGTACTTTTCATAATGAGAGAGGTGAGTAATTAAAAAAAATATCAGAATAGACCCAATGGCTATTATTGATAGTACCCTACCAAATTTAAGGTTAGACACTTCTTATTATTGTAAAATTTCTAGAATTTATCATTTTTTTTCTAACGCACCTTATGAGAATTAATGTTGAGGCTCCATGAAAGCCTCTAATTAGTTACTGTAAGATAATAATTCCCTGGCTTTTGTGTATTTACATTTTAAGAAGAAAAATATTATGAGTTTATGATGCACCTCTAGTTTTTCACCTATATAATCTTTTCACGTTTCAGATATTGATGAGTGTTTACAAACCAATGTTTATCCATGCCATGGAACATGCGTCAATATGCTAGGAACATACGAATGCTCACCGAAGAAAAGCATCAGGAGCCTTCCAGGTATACGAAATAGTCCCTCAATTCTGTATTGTAAGTCATTCAAATTTTTGGAGAATCAAAGCCTATTAAGTATGACTAAAATTATAAAGAAGATTGCACAGATTTATGATATCAATTAGGTACTCCTTCCATCCTAAATTATAAGACATCACAAGAATCTTGGAGAGCCAAAGTATCTCAAGTTTGACCAAACTTATATGATAATATAATAACATTTATGATGTCAACTAAATATCATTAGATTCTTTATCAATTATATTTTCATAGTATGCTTATTTGATGTTATAAATATTTATAAATTTCTCTATATTTTTTATCAAACTTGAGATGCTTTGACTCTCCAAGATTCTTGAAATGTCTTATAATGTTGGATGAAGGGAGTATATCATAAAAATATAATTAATGAAGAATCTAATGATACTTATTTAGTATCATAAATGTCATTATTTTATTATATAAATATGAGGTGCTTTGACTCTCTAAAAAAGTTAGAATGAATTATAATTTGGGAGGGAGGGAATGCATATTGCTTGAAATGAAATTTTCCTTCAACACGTACGACATATCCTGTATTCCTCTAGTGACACTAATGAGCCACCTGCCAAGGATAATCCACCATGTAAATGAAGGGCACACAATAAAAATGATTGGCTAAAGAATTGTAATATGTCTCCACATTAAACCATGTGGCTGGAAAAAACAATCCAAATGACTTCCCCAAACAAATGTTCCCTCTGTTTTTAAATATAGACGCTTAGGACAAGCGAATTGTTCAAAGACTAATTACCTTGCCCTAACGACATCATACATTTAAGAACAAAAGGACTATAACATTCTATACGGTGCAATTTAGCAATTTGAAAGTTCTTCATATATGTGTTGTAAACCTTTGGGTTATTTTCTACAGGTTTAATTACTGTAATAGCAATCAGTGGTGGTTTTGGACTACTATTTTCACTTCTCGGTGTTAACAAAATCTCCAAAAAACTTAAGCAACGAAGTGCCAGGAAGCTGAAACAAAAATTTTTCAAGAAAAACCATGGATTGCTTCTCCAACAATTGATTTCTTCAAACAAAGATATAGCCGAAAGGACGAAGGTTTTCAGCTTAGAAGAGCTAGAGCAAGCAACCAATAAATTTGATCATAATCGAATCCTCGGTGGTGGAGGCCATGGCACAGTATATAAAGGCATATTAGCTGACCAACGCGTTGTGGCCATAAAAAAGTCCAAAATCAAAGGGAAATCGATGAGTTCATAAATGAGGTTGTCATACTTTCACAAACTAACCACAGAAATGTGGTGAAACTCTTTGGTTGTTGCCTCGAGACTGAAGTTCCCTTACTAGTTTATGAGTTCGTATCAAATGGGACCTTATCATATCATCTTCATGGACAAAGCGAAAGCCCTTTGCCATGGAAAGACAGATTGAGGATTGCACTAGAAACTGCAAGGGCAATTGCATATCTACACTGTGCAGCTTCCATATCGGTGTTCCATAGAGATATCAAATCTGCAAATATACTGCTTACTGATACTTTAATAGCAAAAGTGTCAGATTTTGGAGCTTCAAGGTCAATTTCAATAGATGAAACAGGAATACATACAGCCATCCAAGGAACTCATGGTTACCTTGATCCTGAATATTATTACACTAGTCGACTCACCGAGAAGAGTGATGTTTACAGCTTTGGTGTAATCTTAGCAGAGCTTCTCACAAGGGTTAAACCAGTTTTCTCAACTCCATCATCGGAAGTTAAAAGCCTAGCATCACACTTCGTATCTGTGATAAAAGACTATCGTTTGTTAGATATTCTAGATCCACAAATTGTTGAAGGGGGAGGGGCTAAAGATGCTGAGGTTGTTGCAAGGCTTGCAGAAGCATGCTTGAGCTTAAAAGGTGAAGAAAGGCCTACAATGAGGCAAGTTCAGACAACACTTGAAGATGCGCTAGATGCAAAGGTCCACTCAACTTCTCGAGTTCCAAGGACAATTCAAATCGTTCTTAAAGATCAGCCACGCAACCGAAGCATAGGCAATGAAGGAACTAGAATATACAGCTTGGAGAAAGAGTTCATACAGTCATCTGAATTTCCAAGATGATATTTGCTCTTGTGGGTTCATATCTTATTTAGTAATTTTGAGTGCCATTTTGCAAACTTGGAGTCAATTATAAACTAAGAGATATAGCCTTGTGCACCTCCATAATATTATGGTTGATGTAGAACTAATAAGTTACACCAGTAAATAAGTGAACACTTGGGTATAGTCTGCTTAGCTGGTGTATGGTGTTCATTTTGTTATGTATCGAGTATCCTGTCTTGTAGATGTGTAAACGACACAGGCAAAGCGAGACAGAACGACCCACGTCGTATTTTTTCGATCTTTCTTTGCACTGTTACGCTATCCTACTTGAATCTGTTGAGTTCTTGCAACCTGTAAATTGATGCAGGGCTTAATGCTGTAATAGCATCGAATTAAATCTTGGCCTGTTGCCTGCCATGACACGATTCAAACAGACCCACCTGACAGAGGTAGTTTTTTCTTGGGTTTCAGTGCGGCGCTCATCATTGATCAGGGTTCAGAAGGGACTCAGCAGGACGTTTGCAATGATAAAAAAGGAAACTATTCGAAATCGGCAGCTGCCATTTTTATTTTCTTTAGAATTTAAGCCAAAGCCATTTTGAATTTAAGCAGTAGTAGGAGTATTATATAAGGCGAAGTTCGACAAATATAACATGGCTGGGTGAGTGAGGTAAGCGCACACACTGTCGTGGCGTTACTGCAGCAAGTCAGCTGCTTCAGAGTTCAGAGTTTTATATGCTGCGCGCGTTTTGTTGAACAGCTAGTCAATAGTCATCACATCACCTTCTAGTCTTCTCTGATAGATAATTTCTCCAAAGAAAATCTTCTTTGGTAGCTAGCGCGGATGATACCCGAACGCGACGAACTTTCAGCTTGCCCATTCCATACGGCACGTACGACGGGTGTTCTGATCCAAAAACAAGCGCGTGTCTTCGTTCAGCCGCGGCGTTTTCCTCATGCCAAGGACTGGAGCAGCATTCGCACGGCATGATGGAGCTGCTCTATTCTAGCCGCTCCACTTCCACGGAAGCAAAAAAGATCGTCGCGCCAGCGTTCCACCTGCTGTTCATAATAGTGGCAACAGCAGTGGCGGCGGCGGCAGCTCCACTGGCGTTGCCCGGCTGCCCGGAGACCTGCGGCAACATAACCGTCCCCTACCCTTTCGGCACCCGCCCAGGCTGCTTCCGCGAGGGATTCAACCTCACATGCGCCGAGACGCCGGCGGGCGGGCCGCCGAGGCTCCTCGTGGGCGACGGCGGCGTGGAGGTCGTCGGCATCTCCCTTGCCGATGGAACGGTGCGGATCTACACCAGGATGCTGGGCGTCTCGCTCCCGGTCAACGGCTCCACCTCCACTTCCACACGGGTCAACGGATCGTGGTCCGCGGGCGTGACGACGACGGCCAACGGCAGGCGCGGTCGCCTGGCCGTGTCGACCACGCGTAACCGGTTCGTGGTCATGGGGTGCAACCTGCTCGCCAGCCTCGTCGTCCATGACAGCATCGACGGGGACGACTACGTCAGCGTCTGCGCGGCGCTCTGCACGGACAGGTCTCAGTCCCAGCTGGGCGACACCTCCTGCTCCGGCGTCGGCTGCTGCCAGACGCCCGTATCCGCGGGCCACCCGTCGTACGGGTTCCAGCTCAGCGATTTGTCTCCGTCGTCCCAGAGTCCCGGCAGCTCCACCTCGAGGTTGGCGGCGTTGTTCATCGCCGATCAGGAGTGGTTCGTCAGAAACGCGACCGTTCTGCAGCTGGACTACTCCGGTGAGCCACAGAGAACCGTCGATACGTGGGTGGTTCCGACGGTGCTGGAGTGGTCGCTGGATTGGAACCGTGATTCGGACATGTTCTTGGAATGGGAAGACCCCGGTAGCATTGGCAGATGCATAAGCATGAATAGCACCATAGTTGAAGACGGCGTTGCTGGAAGCAACGTTGGGCGGCTACGGTGCAATTGCTCCAAAGGATTCGAGGGCAATCCTTACATCGCTAATGGATGCCAAGGTACTGCTTGCTGCTGAGTTCACTCTTTTTTTCTTTCCACTGTAACTGTAGCCATATATATCTTTTTTTTAATAATACGTATTTGTATTTCAAAATAAGAAAAACATACACATAGGCGTACAAATACATCCGGTCCATGGTGGTAGCCATATATATATGGTAGGATTCCTATCTTTTTTTTTGATAAAATATACCTGTATTAATTAATAGAAAAATATATCCAAATACAAGTACATCGAAAAAGGATACGCTATATTCTACGAGAAAGTAAGCTGAATATCGACCAAGGCAACAACCACACTGTCCCGTGTTTCAACAAGTTTTGGGCCTGATAGGCCTCCTGAAGATGGGCCTATAGGGACGAGCCCGTTTTAGCCTTTTCAATTTCTGATTAACTAAAGTAGGTTGGGTATTTTTTGTTACCTTTTCAGAATGGCCCTTAGATTGGCCACAAAATTCATTTTTTGACATCATTTTCAGTTAGTCACTACTCACGACTCATGGTAACCTTTCACCTAATTTTTTTCCTT
This sequence comes from Microstegium vimineum, assembly GCA_022036555.1. Classification (NCBI taxonomy): domain Eukaryota; kingdom Viridiplantae; phylum Streptophyta; class Magnoliopsida; order Poales; family Poaceae; genus Microstegium; species Microstegium vimineum. Next base: position 58,234,231 of record CM039131.1, on the reverse strand, counting down.
CTATTCTTTATCAAACTATCCTTTAGAACTTCTTACGGTAGCTTAAGTTATCCCAATTTTGTGAAATGTGTCTATTGGCCTTATTGATTTTAACGAGATGTGTCAACCACCCCCCAGTATAATACATATGCTGCAAGAAAAATATGATAAAGTTTGGACAAAACCCTCTCAACTATTGACATTCATCCATTTTCATCCTTGATCTAGAAAACCAGATAATTCAAAATATATAAAAAAACATTTAAATAAATCCTTGCGATGTGTATTAGGTGGATGATGACATGTTTGTGAGAAAACAAACAATAGGAAACTCCCTAACACATTGAGGGTTGATCACATAACCCCCCTCTAATTATAAGACTCTGTGTTTGGCCCCTTAAAATATATATCTTTCAAATGAACTCTGAGATCGATTTCTAGGGTATTTCGCCATGGTACCTTGACAAAATAGGATGATGACAAATTCTTGCATGTAGATCTATTTTGTAAGTAGGTATAATATTTTTATTTTACCATGCATCCTGATTTCTCCCCACTGCCTCTCACTCTCTTCTCTCTCTCCATCCTACCCCACCTCCCACAACTAGATCGCAACCCTCCACTGCCTATTTTACCTCTTGATGCTCCTTGGTGGCATGGAGCTTATGCAACATGTCTGCATCAACACCGTCCCCCTCCCTTTTGCTTTCTCATATCATGGCTACCTCACCAATAAGTCTCTTCCCTTCCGCCTTATGGTCCACACCCATCTTAACAAGTTGTTAGGTTCACCCATCTTATATATGGGCATGTATTCCAACATTGGTAGTTTATTAGGCCAGTATGGTAAGGCATGGTGGAAATACAACCATACAAAATCATCATGGGGGTCATTTGGACAATATATGTTATACTTTAAGGCCTATAGTATCGAGTCTTATAATGGAGGGGTAACCTTACCTTAGTGATGAATGCCAAGGTATATGCCACTTTTATACTAGTCTATCTCTGTTTTGTTCGTTGTAAGAGTGACTTGGTTCTTAGCAACAAATAATTAAGTCACACTAGTCAACGTGATTTAATATTTTAGCTTATAATATTCATGTGAAGGGAAAAGTCCAAAATACTATCCTGAAGTATGTACTATGTCAAAATAACACCTTAACCTAGTGTTTGGTTTGTTTTACCCCTCAATTATTTTGGTTGGTCCAATTTACCCCTCAACAAGGCTTGTCCTTTTTTTGTTTCTCCACATTTAAGTTTATATTTAGTTTCAAATGTTATGAGGGAATAGCTGGAACCATAATTTATGTTTAAAAAAAGTTCAAAAAATTGTATCATTATTTTGATAGGTTATGACATATAATAATAAATTAACATTGGAAATACAAAATTATATGAAACATAATGATATAAAATACATATTGTATTTTAAAAAATAATTCATGGTATCCACTATCGCCTCACAAATTAGAAATTAAAATTTAGCTTGTACGTAGAGAAATAAAAAAATACAAATCTTGTAAGGGGTAAGTTGGACTGACTAAAATAGTTAAAGGGAGTAAACCGAATAGGAGGTTATCTAGACATAAGAAATATTTGGAGGTAGTAATTAGGACTTCTCCTCGCTGTAACTTGTTTTGTACCTTTTGCTTTCAATAAATTCCAGTAGGGGGTTTCACCCCCTCCCGCTCCTTAAAAAAAAAAGGACTTTTCCTATTTGTAAATGCCAAGCTGTGAAAGTGCATTTCCGAAATATCTTTGGTTTGATCCTATTTTTCAGATATCTTTATGAAATATCTTTCTTTTGATCCTATCAACCTTTTTATATATTTTCCAGATATTGACGAGTGCCAACAACCAGATCTTTACCCATGCCATGGATTATGCATCAATTTGCCAGGGACATACCGATGTTCGTCAAAGAAAAGGATCACTAGCCTTCCAGGTACAAAATACGACTTCCTCTTGCTTGAGAAGAAGTTGTCCCTATGGGCTTATGGCCACGAGGATAATCTATCATGTAGTGCATTTCTTCAGTTAAAAAAAAACTATTCCTTGATGCTATTATAAAGTACGGGCATCTAGATCAAATGAAGGGGTAAAAGGAAAATAAACAAAACAGTTGACCTTGTGTCCTTAAATTGAATAGACCCAACGAAAACCTATTTTCATGGTTCAGCCACTCTTTTGAAAATATTGTATGCCATTTGTATTGTAGTGTAAATCCTTGGGTTAAATTCTGCAGGTTTAATCACTATAATAGCAATCAGTGCTGGTTTTGGCCTATTGTTTTCACTTCTTGGTGTTGCAAAAATCACTAAGAGACTCAAACAACAAAAGGCCAAGAAGTTGAGAGAAAAGTTTTTCATGAGAAACCATGAATTGCTTCTCCAACAGTTAATCACCTCAAATAAAGATATAGCCGAAAGGTTGAAGATTTTCAGCTTAGAAGAATTAGAACAAGCAACAAATAATTTTGATCAGAATCGCATCCTAGGAGGCGGAGGCCATGGCACAGTCTACAAAGGGATCCTATCTGATCAACGTGTTGTGGCTATCAAGAAGTCCAAAATTATAGTTCAAAAGGAAATTGATCAGTTCATAAATGAGGTCGTCATACTTTCACAAACTAACCATAGGAATGTGGTGAAGCTATTCGGTTGTTGCCTTGAAACAGAAGTTCCTTTGTTGGTATATGAGTTCATATCCAATGGAACTCTATCGTATCATCTTCATGGCCGAAGTGAAAATCTTTTGCCTTGGAAAGATAGATTGAGGATAGCACTCGAAACTGCAAGAGCAATCGCATATCTACACTCCGCTGCTTCTGTATCAGTTTTCCATAGAGACATCAAATGTGCAAATATACTACTTACCGATATTTTGATAGCAAAGTTATCCGATTTTGGAGCTTCAAGATCAATTTCAATAGACGAGACAGGAGTACTTACAGCTATCCAAGGAACTCATGGTTACCTTGATCCTGAATACTACTATACCAGCCGACTTACACAAAAGAGTGATGTTTATAGCTTTGGTGTCATCTTAGCAGAACTACTAACAAGGGTTAAACCAGTTTTCTCTTCTCATTCATCGGATGGTACAAGCCTAGCATCGCACTTTGTGTCGCTGGTAAGAGACAACCGCTTGTCAGATATTCTTGATTCACAAATTGTTGAAGAGGGAGGGACCGAAGATGCCAAGGTGGTTGCAAGGCTTGCAATGGCATGCTTAAGCTTAAAAGGAGAAGAAAGACCCACAATGAGGCAAGTAGAGACAATAATGGAAGATGTGCAAAGCTCAAATGTCCAGCACAATTCTCGGGTTCCAAGAGTGAGTAAAAATGTGGCAAAAGTTGAGTCATACAACGAAAATAAAGGAAGTGAAGGTACTAGACTCTTCAGCTTGGAAAAAGAGTTCATGCAATCATCTGAAATTCCAAGATGACTTTGATTTCATGGATCATGTAAGTTATCTAGCTAGTATTCTCGAGTGCCATATTGCAAAGTAGGGTGTTAAAATGTTAACCCTACTTTGCATATATATAGTGCACCTCCAAAGTACCAACGGTCAATTTAGAACAAAGAACTTTGTAGTAAATAGATAAATTCAAATTATAGTCTCTACTCTTATAATACCTAATATTTATCGCTGCAGAAGAAAATTTATGTAAGATCTACGATTGTACTGTCGTATTTTTTTCATGTACACAAATATTGATGGGCAATCCAATACTTCACAATTTCGCATTCTATTACTGAATTTGCATCGCATGGATCTGAAGAATTCTACTAGATACAAACATAGCTGTGATGTACTCCTGTTGGATGCACTTCCCATGACAGAAAATCCTGCACCGAAAATTTTAACAGTGCAATGGATGAACACAATGACAATTCAGCAATCCATTAGGGTTTTGTCATCTTGGCAAGTGCAGAAAGTGAAGTGACTGCTTCGGCAGTGGTCAGATACAAGCAATCTGGTCTAAAATAGTTTTGAGCCTCGTTTGCTCGTTGTATTTTCTCCATGACCTCTCCAGTTGGATTGACAAGCACAAGCTGCAACATAATAGAAAGTTAATTTGCCATTCAAAAATCCTTTTCACTTTTATAAGAATAATTGAAGTTTCACATCTGAAGAGCATACCTCCAGACCACGTTTCTCTATTGATTTATTTATGTCAATGAGGAACGCTATGCCACTTGTGTCAATTGCAGGAACAGCTGAAAATATAATTTCTATAATTTGTTAGTCAAAGAACAGAAAATATTATAAAGTACTACAAACAGAGGCAACTATTTTGCACACAACTATTTTTAATACATTGCAGACATTGCATTTTCTTTGTTTCTGGTCTAAAATAAAACTTTCCAAACTTACTGTTAGCTTGCACTTGACAACCAGCAAATCAAATTTTGCATAATGACAAACTAATTCAAAACTATTTGTAACTGTTATTTTTCCTCTGTTTTTCTAAAACGCCAATTTTATTTCACAAAATAGTTCCAATGAAAAAAGTTGGATAGTTCCGTTTTCTCTATCTTAATATATTGATGTGCAGTTCTCCTGCTTGTTCGAGGAAAAAAAACATGCCACATAGCATGTAATAAATCACTCACCTGACAGATCCAAGATTATGAAATGTATTTCAGTATGTTTATCCTGTTCAAAAGATTCTTCCTCTATCCATCTTTTAATCCTGCAAATAGAAATAACATATATATATATATATATATATATGTCAACTTGTTCACTATGTTTATCATGCAAGTGAAATGCTAGAATACATACTGAATTGTAAGGAAATTGTTGTTACCTTTCATTCAGGTAGTTGCAGTTAGCGAAGTTTATTGGTGCTTCAATGGCCAAGATCAAGAACCCGGAAACTCTTTGGGCCTCCTTGTAGTGATGTAGGTCCCTGTAAATATCAGTCCCCTTGATGTTCCCTTGAACCATCATCTTTGGCCTTGTGATCTGCATCAATACCCTAAATATAGATATACCAACCTGCATATTTTTATAAAAATAAATGTTAGTGCCAAGCAAATAGAGCATGCAGATTCAAGCACAGCTAGTAACCCTACCGCTATTGCCAGGCCTTCTTGAACTGAGATGAAGATGACGCCAGCAAATGCACAGACACACACCAGAAAATCCATCTTGTCCATCTTCCAGATGTGGTACACAGCAGGCAAATCAATCAGGCCGATAACCGCTGCGATAATAATAGCTCCAAGGACAACATTGGGAGTATACACAAACAATGGCATGAGGAACAGCAGCGTGACCATCACAGTCAGTGCCATGATCACATTGGACATGGCAGTCTTGCAGCCGGCATTGTTGTTTACAGCAGAGCGGGAGAATGCTCCTGATGAAAAATAAGACAAAGACAATGATCATTCGCTACTATCTTGGTATTGATCCTAGAAATTTGCCAAAAATCTTATCGAAGATTAGACATGATTTAGCAAAAAGAAAATTATATGTACCTGTTGTTACGTAGCATGATGTACATGAGCCAACAACGTTCATCAACCCTATGGCCATCATTTCTTTGTTTCCATCTACTTGGTAACCCCTAAGTGAGGCAAATGTTCTACCAACTGCTATTCCCTCCTGCAATGGTGAAATTACATCCACATTCCATTTATAGCAGTGAGCCAGTGACACTTGGATGAAAAACGACCGAACTGCTTATTAATTCTAGCGAAATAGTATGATGTGACATGTTTGTCTTAGAGATTTGTAAAGCACAATGCTTGATTAAAATAATAAAAAAACGATATGTAAGCCATAATACCGTAAGAGAGATGATTCCAGTGACAAGGCCAGTCTTCATGGTGAGGCCTAAATATGTTGTGTCAAACAGTAGCTTGTCCCATGAGGGGCGATTCAGGCCACACTTGAGCTGCCCAATCTGTGGTGAAAAAAATAAAAATAAATAAAAAATCCTTGATTGTCACCTTGTTGCAAAGACAACTAGCAAAACAAAATTCCTTTAAGACGTTTCAGTTCTTACAATGCTAATGCCATGATTCTGAGCTTTGAAGAGGTAAACAAGTAGGGTCGAGATGATGACAGATGTCAGGGGCGCGCATGCTGAAACCCAGAACAGCTTTGGCCATCTTATGCTCTGCATACAGAAACGATGAGGTGGGAAAAGTGTCACTGCAGATGGACTGCATCAAGAATGTAACTGAGATTCTGAAATCAACTTCTTCTCTGACACCAGTCATTTCAGAACAACCAACAGACTACTGCGTCACTTATGCACTATGCTAAAATTGTTACAGGCTTGTAGAAGGCATGTTTAGTAATAAAAAATCTCAAGATTTCACATGGAGCACGAACGAAATTCTGCAGATATTCTGTTCAACTTCACAGCCAGACACATGTTACAGAACAGAGATCAGACAATGGTAGAGATTCGTGCTTGTGGGCTCGGCAGAGTGGGTTCAACTGGGCGTTTTAAGCATCTATCGTAATTTATTCAGAAAAGATGTTTGGTTTACCGGGGTCAGAAGGTTCGTCTCACATCTATATGGCATAGTTGTCCTCACATACATGACACATCTGGCAATCTGGCATGCATGCATTGCCATGGATGATATGACAGTACTGGTAGCCTCCAATGCACGTCGTCAATTTCATTAAAAGTGTCATTAGAAAATCATATTTCCTTCTCACAGGCACATTTTTTTTTCCAAACAATTCTCTGTGGGACGGAGGAAGTACCTAGAAAACTTTGGATCAAGATCCACCGACACACACTCGTCCAAATGGGTCCGCTAGCTAGCCAGACCTCTCTACTATCTATATATAAGCTAGCTCCATTATTTTCCGGCTTTGGACACGAGGTTTTGACCATTAGCTAGCTTTTGGAGCATACAGTACTCTCCTATGTATGTTGCCGGCGGTAGGCGAGATGAGATAGCACTGCGTGACATTGCCAATGCCAGTGCCAGGACCAGCAATCAAGATTCCGTGGACCAGAACTGAGAAAATGACGCGCAGATCCTTCCAATGCACAATAATCAGATCGATAGAGAACCACCGATGATCCTTCATCCGTGGGGTTCCCCGGCCCCGGGCACTATTCGTTGTCCCCAGAATCTTCTTCTGCCGTGGGGTTCCCTGCTGGTACTGGGGTTTCTGCGGTATCACGTCTCAGGAACTAGCTAGCGCATGCAGCCGGCTCAAGCTGATGACGGTCGCCAGCAGGATATATATATATATATATAGCACGTACGTGTTCCTACTGAGTACCTGTACGTAGGCTGTAGCTAGGTTTGTAGCCGGATAGCCACCCGTTGCCGATGTCACTTGCTGATGGCTCCTGATGAGGACCTAGGCACTACACACTAGTGTGTGCGACTGCGACAGACACAGCAAAATAAACGAGCAGAAAGCTAGGCTGCGAACGCGAAAACGCATGCTACTGCGCGCGCTAGTGTGGTGGACTAGAGCGGCCAACGGTGCTGAGCAGCGCCACGCACGTACGCATACCAGAAAACGACACTAGCTATACGTAGCACATGAGTACAGTACACATGAATACAATTGACGAGTTGGGAGAAGAGGTATATGTATATGTACTATGTGTATACGTACCACATGCCTCGCCGACAGCAGGAAGACGAGGAAGCAGACGCCCATGAGAATCGTCTGCCACGACCACTGCATGTTCACGGGCCCGTCAATTGCATGCATTATTTGGCTAGCTAGCTTAGCTAAGGCGGCGGGCGGCGGCGGCAATAATATACTACCTCGCTGGTGTGGTGGAAGACGGAGGCCATGACGGGGACGATGCCCATCTGGGTGGTGAAGTGGACGATGCCCAGCAGCGCCTTGAGCTGCTGCAACGCCACGATGATGGCGGCGCCGGCCATGAACCCCACCAGCGTCGCCTTGGACAAAAAGTCGATGACGAAGCCTAGCCTGAGGATGCCCAGGGAGGCCTGCACCAGCCCCGCGAACAGCGTCGACGTGAAGGCCAGCTGCAGGAACAGCAGCGGCTCCGCGGTCGGGCTCACCGCCTCACGCAGCATCGACCCCATGATCAGCGACGAGATCGATACCGGGCCCACCGCCAGGTCACGGGAGCTCCCCAGCACAGCGTACACCATCGGCGGCACGAAGCTAGAATCTGCAGCATATGGATGCGATCACTTTCCTTGGATTCTTCTGCTACTCATCGAGATCCATCACTTGAAATTATAGAAAAAAGATAGAGATATATACAGATACTACGTACAGAGGCCGATTATGGGAGGCAAGCTTGCCAGCTTCGCGTAGCTAATGCCCTGTGGAATGGCGAGGCTGGCAATGGTGAGGCCGGCGATGAGGTCGGACTTGAAGAGCGAGAAGGAGTAGCTCGGCATCCAGTCCAGGATGGGGAAGAGGTACCGGACCGCCATGAGCCACTGCGTCCCCAGCGGCTGCCCCTTGAACGCCCGGAACGGGTCATCGGGGAAGAAGGTCTCCTTCACCCTCGTCTTCATCTTGCTCGCTGTGCTCTGCGCCGGCGGCGGCGCCACCTTGTGCACTGCCATCGCCGCAATCTCTTGGTCCGTCGGACCCGCCGCCATGCCTCCATGCGCCCGGCTCTTGCTGTCATTGTAAGCACCACCACCACCGTAGGCACCTCTCATACCCACCATGTGTGTGACTGAGATCGAGGTGGGCGACGGCTGCTTACAGTCCACAAAGAGGAAGATGGGCCTTATTGGTAGCTCACTACCTCTGATCCTCTCCAAGGTAGATATAAAGGAGAGGAGGAGGTCGCTATATTGCAGCTCCAAAAGAAGAAGAAAAGCGGTACGCAACTTGAGAAAAGGAGAGAACAAGAGAGAATCAAAGGCGACACAACGGGTAGGGTTGTTGGTGTCCAATAATTAAACTGCCGGAGCGAGGCACACATGTAAATTGGTAGTTTTTCTCATGGACGGGATTCCATTCCATAGATCGATTTGATACCACCATCATCGCTTGTGATGACAGAGAAACAAACCATCGACACCACCACTTTTACTTGCTTTAATTTAACAAATCACCATTCAGGAGGAGGCTCGTGCCTGGTGTTTGGCGGGCAACAGGCACCTCGGCACGTTGCTTGCGAGGATGTAGTTCCGCTTGGTTTGTACGTTGCACAGTCAGTCATCATGTAATCGCTTAAACTAAGAGGGATGGGTGGGGTGTGCGTTCTTCGGTAATGTTGACACCGTTTTTCAGCACGTGTCAAATGAGTTAAGACTTGACTGGTCAACAACTCTTTTCTATCGGCATCGAGATATTGAGCCAGTATTGCCGATAAGAATGCTGCGAGAATGCCAAGTGTATTACCGATGGAGGCTGGGTCCTTGCCGACGAAGGTTGATTGGTGAAGCCGAATAGCTCAAGTTAAATGCCGATTGCCGATAAGGGGACACTGCCGATTGCCGATAAGGGGACATTACCGATTGCCGATGAGCGAATGCCAATGAGAAGCTGATGCCGAGAGTCGGCGGAGTGGTTGCCGATTGCTGATAGATTGAAGACAAATCATCAGTGCAAAATTGCCGATGAGGGGATGTTGCCGATTGCCGATCGGTAAAGTATTGCCGATGCCGATGGGCGTGACTTAGTGCTTGGTGGCAGTAGGAGACTGCAGGTGGCCAAAGAAAGAAGTCGCAGGGATCTGCCGATGGAAAGTTTCCATCGAGGAGAAGTATAAGGAAACTGGTGTTTTACCAGTATTGTTATTATTATGGTAGTTTAAGTCCGGCTCTTGCATGAGTCGTTTATTTTCCTTTAAAATAGGTGTGTTTGTTTAGGAAAATAAATATTGTTATCCGGCTCCTGCGCGAGTCAGTTTCCTTTAAATTAGGAGTTTGTTTTAGGAAGGGTACGTGTCGTGTCTTTGTACAACTCTCCATGCGGGAGTATAAATACGTGCCCGAGGGCTACGAAAAAGAAATGAATCCAATATCAAACAAACCAATTTTATTCTTATCCTACTTTTTACTGTAATTTACCCTTTTTTGCATTAGCTGTAGTTATCAACGAGTTCTTTCAAGCTTCGACGGGCTGCATCATCTTGATCTCCGTCAAATCCTTCCAAGTTCCGCGTGGGAGTATCTCTGAGCCTTGGCATCCGGGCGCATCGTTGTTGCCTCGTTCAGCTTTGCTCTAGTTATCCTGATCAAGCCCCAATCCCAGCATCCGGGCGCATCGCCGTTGTCTGGATTGAATCTTGTTCTAGTTATCTTTGATCAATCTGAGCTTTGACATCTGGGCGCATCGCCGTTGTCTCGTTCAGTTTTGTTCTAGTTATCGTCCTTGTCGATTAACTGGTCAAATCGACTGGCACGCCTCCGAAATACCGAGCTTTGGGTAATAGCCCGAGGTGTTCGCAAATCCTGACGCTTTTTTGTGTCAACACCTCTTTTGGCACGCTCGGTGGGACTCGATTATACAAATCTACACATCTATCATGGGTGATCATGCCGACGTTAACCAGAGGAACGTCATTGAAGTCTCGGAGGCCGATCTAAAAGATGATCGGAAGCAGGCCATGGAGCGGGCTATGGAGGAATACAAGCAGCTATATCTTAAATCCTTCAGCCTCAGCAGGAGCGGCGAAGCAATCCAGAAGCAAGATCCGCCGTTGCCACGACAGGTCACGTACGACGCCAATCCTGGTAAGCTACATGAGATGGTTAATGCCGCTGTAAGTCAAGCATTAATTAGCCACTCCAACGTGCTGTCCAATACTGTCTACAATGCTGTTACGCAATCATTCAAGGAAGGACATGCACCATGATACGTCGGTCCAGCGTACCATCAACCTGGATTGGCATCTACAAGCCCATCGGCAGCCCCAAGGGCGTCTTCCACTCCTGTGGAACCGTCTGTCGATGTGGCTACATCGCCAAGACCGAATCCTGGCAGCGTCACCAAGCTCAACGCAGATCTAGTAGCGTCGGCAACTTCAGGACCAACCCCTGCTAATTGGTGGGGATACGGTATGCCCCCCGAATCTATATACTGGTTCTAATCTAGTGCAGGGAGATAGTTTAGCCTGGAGGAACTCTACGTCATCGGCAACGCAGTCACAACCGATGGCCCCTATGATACACAACTCTGCGCCGGCTCCAATTGTACAAGCGCCATCAGAAGATCTTCAAGTAATCCCTAAAGTACCTCTGATGCCGCCATCGGCAAGCTCTGTGCCGATGCAACACATGACAGTGGGCAGTCAGTCTCTGGTGGCGAACTCTCAAGGTGGGGCGCTAGTCCCTCAGGGCAATCTGGTGATTGATTGCTCCAGAATACAAGAGCCACATGCTCCGGTCAGCTACCATCCATCGGTAGGTCATATGCCGATGCTTTATAATCCTGGATGGGTCAACCAGCCGTCAACTCAGCAGTCTGGCGCATCAATGTATCATTATGGAGGCCCAACTTACACTCAGAGCGGACCATCGGTACAACAACCGATGAATGTGACGGTTCAGCCAAATCCGCCAAGTGTGCAAAACTATCCATCGGTAAGTCAACCGATGCATAGTGTTCAGATGACTGGTGCAGCGCCTGCGATTACTACACATCTTCAAAAGGCGCGTCAGCCGACTCCACCAGTCGACAACCAACCGATGAGTCAGCAAGAGCAGGATGCATATTGGGTCGGTAAGATTGCCGAAGTCATGAAAGAGCAGTTCGGCATCAAACCCAAGGTCAACACATACTCTTATCAGACTCCGTATCCTCCTGCATATGACTTGATTCCTCTTCCAAATCGGTACAAGGTGCCCGATTTTACCAAGTTCTCCGGCCAAGACGACACATCAACAATGGAGCACATCAACCGCTTCATTATCCAGTGCGGGGAAGCTGCCAGCAGGGAGGAATTGAGGGTGAGATTGTTCTCTTCATCATTGTCTGGATCGGCGTTTACATGGTTCATATCACTGCCTCCAAATTCTATAATCACATGGGCCGATCTAGAAAGGCAATTTCACAAGTACTTCTTCACTGGCATACATGAGAAGAAGCTTACCGATTTGGTCAAACTGAGGCAACGCAACGATGAATCGGTAGAAAGCTTTGTGCAAAGGCTACGGGACGTGAAGAACAAGTGCTACAGTCTGGTGCTTGATGATCGGCAGCTGGCAGATTTGGCCTTCCAAGGATTACTGCCGCACATCAAGGACAAGTATGCGTCCCAAGAATTTGAAAGCCTAAGTCACCTGGTGCAGAGGATTGCCGATCAAGATATCAAAGCCTTTGAGCCCAGGAAGACTTGGAATAAGAAGGTGACCTTCATCGGGAAAGAAGAAGACTCTGGGTCGGATGAAGAGCTGAATGTCGACGCGGCCAAATGGGTGAAGGATAAGAAGCCTGTGTCTTGTCTGTTCGGCCAAAAGGAAACTGAAAGGTTCACCTTCGACATCACCAAGGCCGATAGGATGTTTGGCTTATTGCTGCAAAGGGGGCGAATCAAGTTGGCGCCCAACCAAGTAATTCCATCGGCCGAAGAGCTCAAGAAGATTAGGTACTGCAAGTGGCATAATGCAACCTCGCACAGTACCAACGACTGCAAATTTTTCAGGCAGCAGTTGCAGTCGGAAATTGAGTCTGGACGCATTAAGTTTGAAAATTCTAAAGTCTAGAAACCGATGAAGATAGATCATCACCTGTTCCCAAACAATATGGTGGAAATCAGTGAAAAAACCAGAGTGCTGGCATCGGAAGCTGCCAGGAAAGACTCATCGGTAGACCCTAACCATCAAGTACCTGAGCACGACATGAGAAGGTTTGCCGATGACAGAAAGAGTAAAAAGATTGCCGATGAGGGTGACAGTGCCAACAGGGCTCCTGGGGTTGTGATCACACACAAACAACCAAGGTGAAATTATCGGCAATCATGTGAAGAACGATATCGGCAAGAAGAAGAGCATCGGGAATGGCTTCGACATAATGATCACTGGAGGTGTCCCTTCTTCGTCCATTGCTGGGAGGAGGGCATCAAATTGCCCACTGCCGATAATTGTCCAGAGTGCAATGGGTACTACGCTGCCGATCGGTCAGGTAAGAGACCCTGTTTTGATGATCAGGCACCCAGACACGCCAAGCCGCTCAGAGAGAGCAGATCGGCACATGACCGATTGGGGGGCAAGCTCAGTGCCCATGATCGGCTTGGCAGACGTGTTGACCAAGGGGAGCTGGAGGAGATGGCCAATGCCAGAGTACCTGACGAAGAGATATTCTCCAGAGATCCCAACATCGGAAGAAGTGCCGATGCAAGTGGTGGGGAGCAGCACCAGCCTGGCTGGAAGACCAAGCTTCCTCCGTGGTGCCCTAAGGGTTTGACCAAGACCCAGAAGAGGAGGATTCAGCGCCAGCGCCGCGGTGACCTGTACAACGATACAGAACCCTCAAGGGAGAAGCAATGGAGGCCGAAGCGCAAGGACAGGAGTCCATCGGCAGATATCAACATGGTCGTCATGTTGCCGATGGAGTTCATGGCACCCGTCAGCGATTATGAAGAGGCTGCCGATATGGCACAATTGGTGCTAGATCCGATGACGGCGGTCTTTGAAAAGCCTGCCGATGATGAGAGGCAGCATCTGAGGGCTCTCTTTGTTAAGGGCAAAGTGGATGGTCAGCCGATGACCAAGATGCTAGTGGATGGTGGCGCGTCGATCAATATAATGCCATATGTCGTGTTCAGAAAGCTTGGCAAAGGTGACCAGGACTTAGTCAAGACCGACATGAAGCTCAAGGACTTCGAAGGCAACGTGTCAACAACCATGGGGGCCGTATGTGTTGACTTAACCATCGACAGTAAGAGCTTACCGACAACGTTCTTTGTGATCAGCGGCAAAGGTACTTACAACTTGCTCCTCGGAAGGGATTGGATCCACGCCAATTGTTGTATCCCTTCTACTATGCATCAGAGCCTGGTACAGTGGATCAGAGACAGAATTGAGGTCGTCCGCGGTGAAGCCCCATCTACTGTTGCATCGGCAGAGTTAGAGACTTATGAGCAGACCAGGTGCATATCTGGCGAAGCCTGGGATAAAGAGTTCCTCAAAATTGCCGATTACCGCATCAAGCTGATCCAAGCAGTCGGTCCTGAGGGGAAGTCTTAATGGATCAGTTCGCCGATGATGGGAAATTGGGGCAGGGCTTTACGTCTGCCGATGATTTGTTCGAGATTGACATCGGCGATGGTAGTAAACCTAGGCCTACTTTTATTAGTGCTAAGTTAGACTCCCAATGTAAGCAACAGTTAACCGATTTATTAAGGGAGAATAAAGATTGTTTTTCTTGGGATTATACAGAGATGCCTGGTTTAGACCGATCGATAGTCGAACATCGGTTACCCATCAAATCCGGTTTCCAGCCACATCGGCAACCTGCGCGCCGATGCAATCCTACTATTTTACCCGACATCAAGGATGAGATTACCAAGTTAATCGAAGCTGGATTTACTCGGCAATGTCGATATGCCGATTGGATTTCTAACATGGTTCCTGTGTATAAAAAGAACGGAAAACTTCGTGTTTGCATTGATTTCAGGAACCTTAACAAGGCTACGCCGATGGATGGCTACCCAATGCCCGTTGCCGATCTGCTGATCGATGCTGCTGCTGGACATCAGGTTATTAGCTTCATGGATGGTAATGCTGGGTATAATCAAATATTCATGGCTGAAGAAGACATATCCAAGACTGCTTTCCGATGCCCAGGTCACGTTGGCTTATTTGAGTAGGTAGTCATGACTTTTGGCTTGAAGAATGCCGATGCTACTTATCAGAGGGCAATGAATTTTATCTTTCATAAGTATATCGGTACAATAGTTGAAATCTACATTGATGACGTGGTGGTTAAGTCTGGAGGGTTCAAGAAGCATCTTGCCGATTTGCGGAAAATATTGGAGTGCACGAGGGAACATGGGTTAAAGATGAATCCTAACAAGTGTGCATTTGGCGTATCGGCAGGGCAGTTTCTGGGTTTCATGGTGCATCAGAGAGGCATTGAAATCGGTAGAAAGTCTATTGATGCAATTAATAAGGTAGTTGCTCCTACGAACAAAACTGAGTTGCAGCCCTTGATCGGCAAGATTAATTTCATCAGAAGGTTTATATCTAATCTATCTGGTAAGATTAAATCCTTTAGCCCTCTGTTAAAGTTGAAAGCCGATCAAGAGTTTACATGGAAAGAAGAGCAGCAGTCAGCCTTAGAAGAGATTAAGAGATACTTGGTAAATCCTCCAGTCTTGGTTCCACCTCAACATGGGAAGCCCTTCAGGTTATATTTGTCTGCCGATGACGGTGTTATCGGATCAGCCTTAATTCAAGAGTTTGAAGGGAAGGAACGTGTAATATATTACCTGAGCAGAAGATTGGTGGATGCTGAAACCAGGTATTCGGCCATAGAGAGATTGTGCTTATGTTTATATTTCTCTTACATTAAATTAAGACATTATTTACTGTCGGCCGAATGCACTGTTGTCTGCAAAGATGATGTGGTCAAGTACATGCTGTCAATGCCGATTTTGAGTGGACGGATCGGTAAGTGGATTTTGGCACTGTCAGAGTTTGACCTAAGGTATGAATTGGCTAAGGCTGTTAAGGGTCAAGTAATGGCCGATTTTGTTACTCAGCATTGTAATATGGTAAGCTTTGTTGAGATTGCTCCTTGGGCTTTATTCTTTGATGGATCTACATGCAAGGATGGAGCAGGTATCGGTATTCTTTTGATTTCACCCCGAGGGTAGAAGTATGAAATTTCGTTGCCGATTGTTGCTACTTCGACAAATAATCAGGCTGAGTACCAGGCTTTGCTTAAGGGGTTGGAATTACTTAGGGAAGTGTGTGCCGATGCTGTCGAAATCTTCGGTGATTCCATGTTGGTAATCAATGAGTTGATCGGGACATATGAGTGCCAAAGTGAAGTTTTGATTGCAGCCCATGAACGGTGTTTGCAGTTGTTAAGGGAATTCAAAGAGTATCGCCTTGAGCACATCCCAAGGCTGCATAATGAAGAGGCCAATCGATTAGCATAGAATGCCTCAGGATATCAACCGATTCAAGAAGTCACGACATCGGTAACAGTTGTCGATGACTGGAAAAAGGAGATTGCCAATTACTTGAGGGATCCATCTAGGAAAGTTGAAAGACGCCTAAGGTTCCAAGCTACTAAGTATGTGCTCCTCGACGATGAGTTGTATCATCGGACGGTTGATGGAGTTTTGCTTAGATGTCTCGGCAAAGAGGAATCGAAAGAGTTGATGGGTGAGATCCATGAAGGTGTATGTGGAGCGCATCAATCGGCATTCAAAATGAAGTGGATGATTAGGCGGAATGGATATTATTGGCCGACAATCCTTGAGGATTGCTTCAATTATTTCAAAGGGTGCCAGGACTGTCAGAAGTTTGGTAATGTGCAAAGGGCGCCTGCATCGGCGATGAATCCTATAATCAAGCCTTGGCCGTTCAAAGGATGGACTATTGATCTCATCGGCCAAATTTACCCGCCATCGAGCAAAGGACACAAGTTTATACTTGTTGCTACCGATTACTTTACTAAATGGGTTGAAGCAATTCCTTTGAAGAAGGTGACATCGGCAAACATGGTGGATTTTGTTAAAGAGCACATTGTTTACCGATTTGGTATTCCTCAGACTATTACTACCGATCAGGGAACCATGTTCACATCGGGAGAGTTTGATGAATTTGCTGCTAGGATGGGTTTCAAGGTGTTAAACTCTTCTCCTTATTATGCCCAGGCTAATGGTCAGGCTGAAGCTACTAATAAAGAGGTTATCAAGCTTATTAAGTGCAAGATTGAAGAGAACCCTAGAAGGTGGCATGTAGTGCTAAACGAAGCCTTATGGTCATATCGGATGGCTTGTCATGGTGCAACCAAGGTTTCGCCGTATCAGTTGGTCTATGGACACGATGCTGTCCTACCTTGGGAAATCAAAACTGGTTCTAGGCGATTATCTTCTCAGGATCAACTAACGACCGATGATTACATTACTCTGATGAAAGATGAGTTAGAAGATTTGGCAAGTCATCGGTTAAGGGCATTGATTAGCATTGAAGAGAATAAGAAGAGGGTTGCCAGATGGTATGACAAGAAAGTAAAGGCAAAGGAGTTCGCCGATGACGATTTGGTTTGGAAGTTGATTTTACCGATTGGGACTAAGAGCTCTAAATTTGGAAAGTGGTCCCCTAATTGGGAGGGTCCTTATCGGATAAAACAGTCTGCTACTGGTAATGCGTACATTTTGGAAACTCTCGAAGGAGTAGCGTTCTCTAGAGCGATCAACGACAAATACTTAAAGAGGTACTACCCTAGTATATGGGTGGATGCATTGTGCTCAGTTGAATGCCGATGAACGAAAATTTATATAAGCATCGGTAAAAACAAACTGGCCTTATATTACAAGTCAAGATCAAGTATCAGAGTTACATTCTTGCTGACACAACAAACAAGTTACAGCAAGGAGTGGATGGCTGATATCGCATGCAGGCGAATTTGCTCTATTTCGTCCATATCCTTAGCATCGGCATCGGCAGAACCCTCGATCGGCTTGATTTTCTTCTTCCACAGGATGGCTTGTCGGGCATTCTGATCCCTTTCTTGCCGCAGGACCCTGATGGAATCGGACAGTTGAGTTTTCTGCTGGTTGGCTACGGCCAGGGCTTCCTCGACCTTCTGTAACTCCGCCAGTAATTCCTCTTTCTTTGCCGATAGCTAGGAAATTTCTTGATCAAGGCCGTTGATGGAGACTTCAGCTTGGCCGATGCCCTTATGCTTCTCATCGGCAATGTTTTTGAATTTGAGCTTCTCTTCCTCGCTCTTGGCTTGGGCGGCCCTATCGGCAATACGACGTAAAAGCCTCTGATACTAGATCTGTTTGATGTCGAGGAAGGTTGCCTGGAGAAGGACTTCCGCCATATCGGCAGGGAGATGATCTTGGATATCCTTGAAGACAATCCTTGCTGCCGATGAATCCTGAATGAGCTGGGACGTATCTTGTAGCAGCAAGGAGAGCAACTCTTCCAGCTTGGATTTGATCTCGGCCGATAAGGTTGGGACCGAACTCTCCTCTTCTTCGTCATCAGGGATGTCGACCGCAAAAGAAAACAAACTGTCAGCTTGGATGAGGCCTTGGCGTTCGTCTTTATTCTGAGGATTCAAGCTATAGGAGAAGAGACTGTCCGGAGAGTCCTGAGCCTGGAAACAGAGGGGTTAAAATATGCCGATTGTAAAATTATACTATAAGCTTTAGAATGATCGACTTACCATTTTGAAGCGGACCTCCTGCCTAGGGCTTAGTATACTGGATGGTCCAGCTTCATCTTGGACATCGGCAGCGGATGCCGATGATTGGGCCCTTGCTGGAGAAACAACCGACGCCGCTGGTGCTGGTGTTATTATTGCCGGCGTCGCTTCCGCTACGGTGGCCGTTTCTTGTGGCGGTGACCCCACTCTATCATCAGGGACTTCGGCTGACGGTGCCGATGCCGACGTTACCTCTGCTGCTACGGCGAGTAGAGTTGTTTCTTCGCCGGGGAGTCTGGCCGATGGTGCCGATGACGATGCCTCCGCTATTGTAGCGGGTGGAGTTGTCTCTTGGTTTGGGACGTCGTCCATCGGTTGATCAGGCACAGAAGCCGATGGAGGTTCTGCCGATGACCCGCCGGCGGGTGGTGCAACTGGAGCCGATGAGGGTTCCACCGATGGCGCGCCGGCAGTTGATGGTGCGGTTGAGGCCGATTGTGAAGACGGAGAAGCCAGCCTCAGGCGCCTCTTTTTCGTTGGTGCGGCAGCCGGGGAACCAACCCGCTTTGACGAGGACCGGGGGGCATCGGCAGCTGGGCTGGAAGGTGTTCATCTGCTGGAAGCAGCTGCCGATGACCATAGTGCCTGAAAATAGAAAGCAAGTTATACAAGGTAGAATATTGCCGATAACACAGTATGTAATCGGTACGGGTAAAGATGAGTTTACTGCATAAACCCGCGTCAGGGCAACAACAACGACCGATGTGGCCTAGGATTTTGTAGGTGTCGGCGTAGGTACCTGTTGAGGCGTGAAGGCAGCCTGCGTCGGAGCTTTGGTGCCGATGATGGATATGGGGCCCATTATCCGAAGATTGAAGGGCCTGCCACTGTTGCTCGTTGAGGGGATTGGATCATCGTCCTGTCAAGCGCAGAGGAGTTAAGTGCCGATGACGGAAGTAAAATAATAAAGAATACATTGGATAGAAGACTTACTGCGTCATCAGGGATGATGTGGTCGGCGTCAATCAGGTGCCGATAGTAATGTGATGACTTGGCAAACAGCTGGCACTTCCACTCTTGCCACCAAGACTTGTACTCGTTCGTAATGAAGGAGGTTGGCGACCAGGAGGACAAGTCGATGTCTGCTATATCGGCATCGGGAGGGAGATTGACGACCTTGTTCCAGTCTAGAGCACTGGATATTGTTTGCATGGGCTTCACTACTTTGGAGTAGCAGAGTTTGATCGGCAGTTGGCCAAATGCCACTTGTCTCGCTGCTGCCGATGGGTAGTAGAACTCGTAGGATGGTGGGGCATTCTTCCCAAATCCGAAAATATTTACCGGAATAGCTCGGGGAGTGATGCTGGCCTTCATGATTGCTCGGTTCTCTGGCAGGTTCCCATCGGTCAAGTTGAACAGCAGCGGGAACTGATTGTGTTCATCGATGTATGGCCACCAGGTCCGTTCTGTGGAGGCAAGTCCGTTGTAGAACTTCTGGAAGAAGTAGCCGAAGTGCTCTGTATCGGCATCGGTACCTGGCAGCACTATGATAGCCTCTCCAAAATTAAGCGGAGGGCGAGTTGCCAATTCATCGTCCCCATATCGGTAATCTTCTGATATGTCCCTTGGGAATTGTTGGGCAAACAAATGAAACTGGAGGGCCTTGTGCATGTGTGCGTTCAACCACAGATTGACAAACCACCAGGGGCCCCCAAGATTGCCGATGAGTTCTCCCAGCAGTAACTTCTGGGATACTTGATGTAGCAATCGGTATACTGATCCGAGAAGGTACCTGCCTAAAGGAAGCCTTGTTCCATCGGCAAGTAGCTCAGCTGCTGGAAGGTGCATGGTGGTCGGGCCGACGATTTTGCTGCAGAAGATGAACTTCTCCAACCACATGTTCAGGAAAATGGCGTGCTCCCGTTGGGTTAACGATCCGGTTTTCTGGTTCTCTTTGATGTAACCCGTCCAACCGCCGATGTTCCGTGTGTTCACCTTGTACTCGGCTTTTCTGTTGAAAAGGGTGAACGTATCGGCAGAGGTGATGTCCAAGCTGGTCAGCATGTGGACATCGGCAAGGGTTGGGGTGGCTGGTCCATGCCTAAAGAGGAAGGCATTCATGCTATCGGACCAAAAGTATGAGGCTGCCATCAACAAGTTTTCGTTCTTTTCCATATCGGCAATTGAAAGCCTGATACACTGATCCAGGCTGCGTTCTTGCCAGTATACCTGCTGTGATCTGACTACCCTAAGGTACCAATTCTTCCATCCCTTGGTAGGCTTGGGACATGAGCGGAAGACGTCCTTCCACAGTCCTAGACCAAAACACTCGGATCTGAATGGTACCCGGTTGGTTTCTGCATTGATGATGAAGGTGGGGTCTGGATTGCCC
This sequence comes from Microstegium vimineum, assembly GCA_022036555.1. Taxonomy (NCBI): domain Eukaryota; kingdom Viridiplantae; phylum Streptophyta; class Magnoliopsida; order Poales; family Poaceae; genus Microstegium; species Microstegium vimineum. The sequence goes on along the minus strand of CM039131.1, from coordinate 58,213,575 downwards.
ATTGGGCCTAGGCAGCTGAGGTTGGAACTGGCGAGTGGGATGACTACCTTGTTGTACAGTTCCTAGGGTTCGAAGAAAAAGGGACGAATTAGAAAAAGAATAGGGGTACATCTAGATTTGTGCGAAGAAAAGAACCATGCAGGAGGTTGGATTAGGCGGGGAATAAGCCTTACCTTTGGAATGTCGACTTGGATCACCATTAGAGTCAGAGGAGTGCTTGCAGTTCGTTCTTAGATTGTGGAAGAGTACTGTTGCTCGAGTTCGTGTTCTTCAGAGCGGCTGGAGGTTGAAGACGAAGGCAGGAAGGTGAAAGTGAAAATGAGCTTGGGTGAAAAGACGGTGTGGATCCCGGTAACTTTTATAAGCTTACTCCAGGGCATTTTGGGTTCCGTTTCACACTGTGTAGGAATGTGGAGAGGCCCGCGTTAGATACGCGCAGTGATCGAGGTGGTCTGCAACTATTTGTGCTACAATCGAGAGATTTTATTATTAAATTGCAGTTCTACACGCGGGGATCGAGGAAACCGTGCATCCATCTCGGAGGTAACGGCTATAGCAACGACTACAGTGGAGAGAATTTCGACACGTAAAATATTATACGTTCCAAAGCTGGGAGGCATGTGTTGACACCGTTTTTCAGCACGTGTCAAATGAGCTAAGGCTTGACTGGTCAACAGTTCTTTTCTATCGGCATCGGGAAATTGAGCCAGTATTGCCGATAAGAATGCTACGAGAATGCCAAGTGTATTACCGATGGAGGCTGGGTCCTTGCCGACGAAGGTTGATTGGTGAAGCCGAATAGCTCAAGTTAAATGTCGATTGCCGATAAGGGGACACTGTCGATTGCCGATAAGGGGACATTACCGATTGCCGATGAGCGAATGCCAATGAGAAGCTGATGCCGAGTGTCGGCTGAGTGGTTGCCGATTGCTGATAGATTGAAGACAAATCATCAGTGCAAAATTGCCGATGAGGGATGTTGCCGATTGCCGATCGGGAAAGTATTGCCGATGCCGATGGGCGTGACTTAGTGCTTGGTGGCAGTAGGAGACTGCAGGTGGCCAAAGAAAGAAGTCGCAGGGATCTGCCGATGGAAAGTTTCCATCGAGGAGAAGTATAAGGAAACTGGTGTTTTTACCAGTATTGTTATTATTATGGTAGTTTAAGTTCGGCTCTTGCATGAGTCGTTTATTTTCCTTTAAAATAGGTGTGTTTGTTTAGGAAAATAAATATTGTTATCCGGCTCCTGCGCGAGTCAGTTTCCTTTAAATTAGGAGTTTGTTTTAGGAAGGGTACGTGTCGTGTCTTTGTACAACTCTCCATGCGGGAGTATAAATACGTGCCCGAGGGCTACGAAAAAGAAATGAATCCAATATCAAACAAACCAATTTTATTCTTATCCTACTTTTTACTGTAATTTACCCTTTTTGCATTAGCTGTAGTTATCAACGAGTTCTTTCAAGCTTCGACGGGCTGCATCATCTTGATCTCCGTCAAATCCTTCCAAGTTCCGCGTGGGAGTATCTCTGAGCCTTGGCATCCGGGCGCATCGTTGTTGCCTCGTTCAGCTCTGCTCTAGTTATCCTGATCAAGCCCCAATCCTAGCATCCGGGCGCATCGCCGTTGTCTGGATTGGATCTTGTTCTAGTTATCTTTGATCAATCTGAGCTTTGACATCTGGGCGCATCGCCGTTGTCTCGTTCAGTTTTGTTCTAGTTATCATCCTTGTCGATTAACTGGTCAAATCGACTGGCATGCCTCCGAAATACCGAGCTTTGGGTAATAGCCCGAGGTGTTCGCAAATCCTGACGCTTTTTTGTGTCAACAGGTAATCCTGTGGTTATCGCTTAAACACTCTTTTTGCTTAATGAAATACGTGCGCTTGGCATGGTCTTAAAAAAACAATCACCATTGCATGCATGATCTCATAGTATAAGGTGATTTCTTTACATATAGCAGTTATCTTCTAATAATTATCTATTTAGGATCTAAACATGTATAGTGGACTAGATCATTGTTAGTTTGAGTTATAGATAACAACTATCCCACTACCTGAACTAAATCAAATAATAGCTGAGCATCTCCAAAAGTCTGATATATTTTACTTGACAAATCTTATGTTTTGCCAACTCTCAAAACAATATTGTCGGGTACAAAGGTAAGGGGTACCCTGATCCATGACGATCAAGTGCTTAATATCCATTCAAAATCCAAAAGCCATCCTACCTTCCCATCAAGCATGACCGGTCATGGGCCGGCCCATTACTGGAGAAGACAGTGAGCAGGATCTGCTACGGAAGAGGGGTCGATCGAATCCCCCTCTACCTCAACCCCTCGAGTGACGGAAGAGGGATCGATTGAATCCCCCTTGACCTCAACCCCTCGAGTGACGGACAGGGGGTTGATCGAATGCCCCATGATCAGGAGGCCCGATCAGCTCACCTACTCCCAGTATGGGGTAAAGGGGATCGCATGCTGTTACCTGCTCCCGCCTAACACCATGGGCAACCGGTACCTCGGTCAAATCCATCAACTCGTCACCCATACCTGGGTTATTCGTCGATCGTGCGACCACTATAGCCACACCTTGAGTACGGAGGTCGAAAGCACCCCCTCGAATCTCGAATGGGACAACCCTCGACCGTGTTTTCGGGGATGCGTCAGGATCATGCAGGCCTCGATACTCCTCGATCCGAGGGCTCGACCCTCATCTCCAACCACTATGGCATGGAACCCGTCCACTCCGTCCCGCTTCAACTGCGGAGCCCGTACCCGTCTACAGGAGACCAATCGTTCCACGCCATGCCGTTCGGTAGCGACCAGTCCGCCATCACCATGCCCCGAAGCATCGGAAGGACAGGAAGAGCATGCCGCAACAACAATCGACATCCCATCGCAAGCATGGTGCCATGGACGCGCCTCCCATACCGATACGAACTAGGGCTCCTGTACTCTCAAGCCTCCCCTTAGTCTATAAAAGGGGATGCTGGGATAGTAGGAAAGAGGAGGGAGAACAACAAGACATCTGTTCGCACTTGCAACCATCTAAGCAACACCCATTGGCACTCGCAGCAAGCTCACTAGCATACGCAACAGAGAGCCATATCCGAACACAACACAAACCAATGATTGCTTGATCAACATCTCAAGCAATCAACCGAGCCACCTAGGATAGCCCGGCTAGCCTTAGGCCTCGACCGCCCCCTCCCCGAGTTCATCCGTGTAAGCCAGCTTGTACTCCCCCCTGTACGAGCACTTCGGTGCAAGATAATACAATCCTTCCTTCCCCGCTGGACGTAGGACCTTCTTTGCCCGAACCAGGATAAATATTGTGTTCTTCTTGCATCACATCTGGGAGAGGGAGCACGCAATAAACAAATTTACTGGTTGGTGATCGACCCCCTGGGTCGAAACACCGACAGTTGGCGCGCCAGGTAGGGGGGCTTTGCGTGTCGATCAACTCCCAACTTCTCTTCTAGATGGAATCCACCATCCCATCACTTCCATTCACCGCCATCATTTGGTTCGGGAGTCTAGAGTTCATGTCCCTGGGCCACGACCACGATATGGTTCTACTCTCCAGAGGTGGTGCGGATAGCAGCAGCTCCGGTACGCCGGGGCCAGGGAGGACCTCACGACGGTCCCACCACTCACGCCTTTCGCCCGCGACCAGGAGGAGGCGCGAACGACGTCGCCGCAGCCTTCGCCACGCGGATGACGTGACTCCTGACCCACTCCCCCGGTCTCAGCTGGTGACACAGTTCCTCCCTTCGGGAGCCTGTTTGACCCACGCTTGGGGGTCGGAGGAGGGCGCCTCACTGAGCCTGATTTTGGCTTCGCCATACTGCCGTCTCGGAGGGTCCCCATGACCTCTCCGACGTGCTCGGCCGTTCCGCCATGCAACCTACTTCCGCACGGGCTCTACAACAGCGCCAGACTCTTTTCTGCCTTCGTAGACTTGCGGATGCGGGCACAATATGGGTCCCCAGGGGACTTGCTATGTGCGACGATGAACCTCATCACCACCCCTCCACCGGGTGAGCGCCCGGAGTCGCGACGAGCCCCGATCCCCGGGTACTACACCTTGGACACGATACGGCAACGACTAGAGGAGGAGCGAAGGGGATCTTTCCCTAAATTTTACCAGAGCCACCTCGATCCAAATTCCCCCGATGAGGATTACGATCCCACGCGGGAGTGCTTCCACCTCAACGATCCGGTCGACTCCCAGGATGACACCATCGATGCCGCAGCTACGGATGCAGGAGGAGGTGGTAACGCTACCCCAACATGAGACGTCGAGCCCCCGATTCCAGTCGAAGCCGATCCACTGCAGGATGCCCAGATCGAGCAAGTCCGAGAGCTGCTCGCCAAGCTCGAGGAGGAGCGCCTATGACTTCATCAACTCGAGCGTGCTCTCGAGCGAGATCACAGGCGGCCACAGGGTGGAGGAGCCCGCGACCAGGCCCGGGAAGTCCATCGACAGATCGTCAAGGAAGGAGAAAACGAGCACCAGATCTACATCCGTGCTAGTCAGAATGTTGTGGCAGCCGCAATGCTGCTCCATGACATGCCGGCACCGTCGATGCCCCAAGCGCAACACATTAGAGATGAAATCCAGGGGCTCCTCCAAACCGCGGCCGTACAACAGGCGGAGAGCTCGGCCTCAAGGGAATGTCGTGGCAGCCTTAATGCTGCTCTGTGACATGCCAGCACCGTCAATGCCCCAAGCGCAACGCATTAGAGATGAAATCCAGGGGCTCCTCCAAACCGCGACCGTACAACAGGCGGAGAGCTCAGCCTCAAGGCGCAGAGGAGCTGCTTCCGAGCGGTGGGAGGTGCCCTCTCGTCAAGACCGAGAAGCATCTGTCCACCAAGACAAGACCCCCCCTAGGCCGAGCGGAGAGGCAACCAGTTCGAGAACGCATCCTCGACAATCGACAGCCGCGTGACGTGTGACACGACATCAACGACAAGAAGCGACGCCGATGCGGTGATGTGGAGGCCCGTGGTTACAGTGCTCACTGAGGTGGGCGCTACGACATCGATGAGGATCGACGTCGATCCCCGGAACCACCTGGGCCACGAGTCTTCAGCAGGACAATCCGGCAGACCGCCTTGCCTAGTCGTTTCCGTCCACCCCTAACCTGGTCAAGTACAACGGTGAGACCAAGATAGAGCTCTGGCTTGCTGATTTCAGGTTAGCATGTCAGCTGGGAGGAGTCGACAACGACCACGTCATCATCCGACAGCTCCCGCTCTTCCTCTCCGACACCGCTCGAGGGTGGCTCGAAGAACTCCCCCCAAACGTGATCCATGGCTAGCCCGACCTGGTCAGGATCTTTGAGGGGAATTTCAAGGGAACCTACGTACAGCCCGGAAACTCCTGGGATCTCCGTAGTTGCAAGCAGAAGCCAGGGGAGCCCCTCCGCGAGTTCGCTCGACGGTTCTCCAAGCAACGTACCGAGCTGCCCCACATCTCCGACCACGACGTCATCATGGAGTTCGTCGCCGGGACGACCTACAAGGAGTTGGTGCGGGAGCTGGGACGAAACACCCCCAAGACCGCTAACGAGCTCATGGACATCGTCGCCAACTACGCGGCCGGCGAGGAAGCCATTGGCGCATTCTTCTATGAATCCCTAGACAAAGGGAAGGCCAAGGTGGACGAACCTGGCGGCTCAAATAATGGGCCCAGGAGGGACAACAACAACAAGAAAAAGAAGAAGAACCAGCTGGGTCGATGCGGCGTCAAGCCCGACGATCTTGTCGCTGTGGCTGACCGAAAGAAGCCTCAAGGTCCCCCGCCAGAGGGGGGCGTCTTCGATAAGATGCTGAAAGAGCCCTGCCCTTATCACAAGGGAACGACCAACCACAATCTCGAGGATTGTCACATGCTCAAGAAGTACTTCGACTCTTTTGGCCTCAAGAAAGACGACAAGAAGGACCCACAAGACAGGGGCGATGGCAAGAAAGAGGGTTTCCCCGAGATTTTCGACTGTTTCATGATCTACGGGGGACCATCGACCCGATTCAGTGCGCGTCAACGAAAGAGGGAGTGTCGAGGGGTCTTCTCCGTTCGAGCCCAGGTCCCCCGATACCTCAACTGGTCTCACACGCCGATCACCTTCGATCAGGACGACCACCCCCGAGCACGTCCCGAACGCAGGGGTCTACCCACTCGTCGTCGACCCGATCATACTCAACACCCGCCTCACCAAGGTATTGATGGACGGGGGAAGTAGCCTCAACATCATCTACACCGAGACCCTTGACCTCCTGGCGATCCCAAGGACCCTGCTCTTGCCTAGCGCGGGGGGATTCCACGGGATTGTCCCAGGAAAGAAGGCACTCCCGATTGGCCGCGTCAAGCTGCCTGTCTGTTTTGGTACCCCCTCGAACTTCAAGAAGGAAGACCTGACCTTTGAAGTGGTCGGATTCCACGGCACCTACCACGCCATCATCGGTAGACCGGGATACGCCAAATTCATGGCGATCCTGAACTACACCTATCTCAAGCTAAAAATGCAAGGGCCTAAGGGAGTCATCACCGTCGACACCTCCTATGAGCACACATACGACTGCGACGTCGAGTGCGTGGAAAACGCTGAGGCGGTCAAGGAATCGGCCATCCTCGCGGCCCTCGACAACTTCTCCAAGGAGATCCCTGACCCTAAACGGCATGCCGGCAACTTCGAGCCCGCGGTGGACACCAAGACCATCCCGCTCGACCCCAGCCACGTGGATGGGAAGGTACTAACGATCGGCGCCTCCCTCGAGCCCGAATAGGAAGCCGTGCTCGTCGACTTTCTCCACGCAAATACTGACATGTTTGCGTGGAGTCCCTCGGATATGTCGGACATTCCGAGGGAAGTCGCCGAGCACTCCTTGGACATCCGAGCCGGATCCAAACCGGTGAAGCAACGGCTGCGCCGCTTCGACGAGGAGAAGCGCAGAATCATCGGGGAGGAGGTCGACAAGCTTTTGAAGGCCGGATTCATCAAGGAGGATCATCATCCTGAGTGGTTAGCAAATCCTGTGCTTGTCAAGAAAAAGAATGGAAAGGATAGAATGTGCGTAGATTACACTAGTTTAAATAAAGCATGTCCTAAGGTTCCTTTTCCATTACCACGTATTGATCAAATAGTTGATTCCACTGCGGGATGTGAAACTCTTTGCTTTCTCAATGCATATTCTGGCTATCACCAAATAAAGATGAAGGAGTCCGATCAGCTCGTGACTTCCTTCATCACCCCCTTTGGCATGTTTTGCTACCTCACGATGCCATTTGGTTTGCGAAACGCCGGGGCCACATACCAACAATGGATGCTCCATGTCTTTGGACACCATATAGGGCCGACCGTCGAGGCCTACGTCGATGACATCATGGTCAAATCCAAAAAAGTCGGAAACCTGGTCGGGGACCTTGAAATCGCGTTCGGGTGCCTCAGGGCAAATCATATAAAGCTAAATCCTGAGAAGTGTGTCTTCGGGGTCCCTCGAGGCATGCTCCTAGGGTATATAGTCTCCCAGCATGGGATCGAAACCAACCCTGAGAAGGTAGCCGCGATCACTAGGATGGGCCCGATCAAGGATCTTAAGGGCGTACAAAGGGTCACAGGGTGCCTTGCTGCCCTCAGCCGGTTCATCTCGCGGCTCAAGGAGAAAGCACTTCGCCTTTATCGCCTCCTTAAGAAAACAGAGCACTTCACATGGACCGTCGAGGCCGAGGAGTCGCTCTTCAAACTCAAAGCCTTGCTCACCTCACCACCTATCTTGGTGCCCCCAAACCCAGCCGAGCCCCTCTTGCTCTATGTTGCTGCTACTACCCAGGTAGTCAGCGCGGCTATAGTAGTCGAGAGGGTAGAGGAGGGACACACCCTGCTGGTTCAAAGGCCCGTCTACTTTGTAAGCGAGGTGCTCTCAGAAACCAAAGTGAGATACCCCCACATTCAGAATCTGTTATACGCCATCATCCTCACTTGGCGAAAGCTCCAGCACTTTTTCCTGGGCCACCCGGTAACTGTGGTCTCGTCTTTCCCTCTCGGGGAGATAATCCAAAACCGGGAGACATCAGGAAGAATCGCCAAGTGGTCGGTCGAGCTCATGGAGGAGACTCTCTCCTACGCCCCTCGGAAGGCCATCAAGTCTCAAGTATTGACAGATTTCATTGCAGAATGGATCGACACCCAACTACCCCTGACACAGGTTCAGGCCGAGCTGTGGACCATGTACTTCGACGGATCATTGACGAATACGGGAGCGGGCGCTGGTTTGCTGTTTGTATCTCCCTCAGGAGTCCACATGCGCTACATCATCCGCTTCCACTTCGCCGCCTCCAACAACGTAGCCGAGTACGAGGCCCTCGTCAACGGTCTACGCATTGCCATCGAGCTCGGGGTTCGACGCCTCGACGTTCGAGAGGACTTGCAGCTGGTGATCTACTAGGGGATGAAAGCCTCAAGCTGCCACGACCATAAGATGGAAGCCTACTGCAAAGAGGTCCGAAAACTCGAGGACAAATTCCACGGCCTCGAGCTCAATCACATCGCCCACCGGTACAACGAGGCCGCTGATGAGCTAGCCAAAATCGCGTCCACTCGAGGCACGGTTCCTCCTGACGTCTTCTCTAGGGATCTTCACAAGCCATCTGTCCATCTAGGCTTGGGGGCTCCCGCCCTCGAGCAAGGGATTGCCCCCTCCCCCTCGACAGATCCTCCCTCAAATGGGGATGAAGTCATGAAGATCGACGGAACGATCACGACACAAACCCCCTCGATGGACCAGCGCGCGCCCTACCTCGAGTATCTGATACGAGGCGAGCTCTCAGAGGACCGCACCGAAGCCCAACGCGCCAAAACCTACGTCTTGTACGGGGATGACCGCGAGCTGTATCGACGCAGCCCTACTGGTATACTTCAACGATGCCTCACCGTCGTGGAGGGGAGGGCACTGCTAAAGGACTTACGCTCGGGGGCTTGTGGCCACCATGCGACACCAAGGACTCTAGTAGGGAACGCCTTTCAACAAGGTTTCTATTGGCCGACAGCTGTCGCCGATGCTACCAAACTCGTTCGATCTTGCAAGGGATGCCAGTTCTACGCCAGACAAACCCACCTCCGGCCCAAGCCCTTCAGATGATACCCATAACTTGGCCGTTTGCTGTATGGGGACTCGACATGGTCGGCCCCTTAAAGAAAGCAAAAGGTGGCCACACCCACCTCCTCGTGGCCATAGACAAGTTCTCGAAGTGGATCGAGACTCGACCAATCACCAACATTCAATCCCGACAAGCCGTATTGTTCTTCAGAGACATCATCCATCGCTTTGGGGTCCCCAACGTCATCATCACTGACAATGGCACACAGTTCACCGACTAGAAGTTCTTGGACTTCTGTGACCACCACAACATCAGGTTGAACTGGTCTGCAGTTGCCCACCCTCGAACTAATGGCCAAGTCGAGCGCGCCATTGGCATGGTTTTGCAGGGTCTCAAGCCAAGGATTTTCGACTGACTAAACAAACACGGCAAGAGATGGGTCGATGAGTTACCCTCTGTCCTGTGGAGCCTCAGAATGACCCCAAGTCGAGCTACAGGGTTCTCCCCGTTCTTCTTGGTCTATGGGTCCGAGGCCGTCCTCCCCACCGATCTCGAGTACACCCCACCGACTAAAAGCCTATAACGAGCAAGCCAACGCAGCAGCTCGAGAGGACTCCCTCGACCAGCTCGAGGAAGCCCGAGACATGGCCCTCTTCAAATCGGCAAGGTACCAACAGACGCTCCGACGCTACCACGACAAGCACGTACGCAAAAGGGACCTCGACGTCGGCGACCTTGTACTGCGCCGCCGACAAAGCAACAAGGGGCGTCACAAGCTAACGCCACCTTGGGAAGGACCGTTCATCGTGGCAGAGGTGCTAAAGCCAGGGACTTACAGGCTGAAGAACAGCAAGGGCAAGATCTACACCAATGCGTGGAACATCGAACAACTACGTCGCTTTTACCCTTAGGCCTCAGGGCTCTGTACTTATATTCATGTCTCGAATGAATAAGATAAAAAGTCTTCTGATAATCGAGCTACTCGTAATGTACTTTTCTTTATCATGAAGCACAAGGTAGCCTCGACTCTATTTCCATAAAGACGAGCCTCCCTCGTGGGCTACAGAGGGGGGAACCCCTCGAGTCCCCGGAAAAATCACTCAGTTTTTTCAAATGAGCTTGATGTCACTCAACTCCTCCACGCTACCTAGAACTCGCGTCTCGCTTAAGAATAAAACAACTCGTGCCGGCAAAGGGGCTAGGGACGGGTCGAGCCGAAAACAATCACCTACGCCTCAGGGCTACGGTTACTTTCACTCGACTCCCTCCCTCGAGGCCCATGGGTTCGTTAACGGCTTATACGAAGACAAGTAAGGGCAGCTAAGAGGAAGAAACTCGAGCTGAACAAAAAACTAAGTCGCTAACTTTTTAAAACATCCAAATGTTTTAAAGCCCTCGGGCCATGATCAAGCACAAAATATTATAATCTACCCCATTACATGGACCTTTTTTATCCAGATCTGGCTCAGGCCTCAACTACTCCCATCGCCATCGCCGTCCGTCGAGGGAAGCACCTCGGGCTCGAAGAGCTTCGCCAACTCGCCACCAAGCACCTCTGTGACGTTGATCAGCTCATGGCATCTTGCCATGTTCTCCTCGTCATTCAACGCTGGGTCGACGACAAAGCCGCGAGCGACGACATTGAGGTCATAGGTGTAGCCCAAGCGGACGACCGCGAGCGCCCGCTTCACGCCTATGTGAAGAGCAGCACGGACCTGCTCCATCACTTCACAAGTCACGGCGAAGAAGCGGCGCACGAGGGAGTCTCCGTGCACGTCGCCCGCAACCAGCAGCTCCGGCTCGACCCCATGCCATCGCAGAAGGAGGAGATGGCGTCCTCGAGCCTCTTGTTCAGGGCCGCCTCTGCCCAGTGGAGGCTCTGGAGACTAGTCAGATCCTCATGGGCTCGGGCCCTGTCTTCCTCGATGACTGTCGGAACAAATAGAGAACTCCGTCAAAACAAAAAAATAGGGGAAGGGTCGAGACCAAGCAAGCTCAATAATGTTTCTAAAAAAACTCACCTTGGGCGTGCATTTCCAGGGTGACGTAGGCCTGCTCAACCTCTAGAAGTTGGCGGCCGATGTCGACCTGGGCCGCAGCTTGGTCGTTCTTCTCACCCCGGAGCTCCTCGATAAGCTTACCGGTGCCATCGAGGGCCCTCGTCTTGGCAGCCACATCCTCCTCCAGAGTAGCGATCCGGGCCCGAGCCTTCTGCTCCGCGACGTTCAGCGCGTCGCGGTCGCGGGAGACGGTGTCGATGTCCTACTGGAGCTCCCGGACCTGCTCCTCGAGAGAGGCGTGGTCGGTAGCCGCCTGCGTCAGATTGCCCTCGAGCAGCTGGGCGCGCTCTGTCGCCTGAGCCAGCTCCTCCCTCAACTTGGTGGCCTCCTCTTTAGCCTTGCACTGGGCCTCCCGAGCGATGTCCCATTCCTACCCAGCCTCACAGCCTCCTTGAGGGCGGCTCCAGCCCTCGACCGTGCCTGGGAGGCCTCCTCCTGAGCGGCCTTGGCCCCCCTCTACGCGGTGGCAACCTCGCCCCTCGCCTGGGTGGCCTCGGCTTCTGCCTTCTCTAGCGATGCGCGGAGGATGGGGAGCTGGCTCCACTGCTCCCGCGACCGAAGGATGAACTGGAACTTGTCATGAGACCTCGCCCTCAGTGCCTACCAAAGATAAAAGGGAAGGTCACAAAAAAGGACAGCAAAACAACCGAGATAAATCAGAGAGAAAGAATGAAGCTCACGATCATCCCCTTGAACATATCTTCGGAAGCAATCCCCACCGCCACGCATGTCACGTGGTCAAGCCACGCCCAGAACTCCTCCAAGTGCTCCCACTCCCCGAGCTCGGCTTGATCGTCATGCTCGAAGAAGGTGCGCCCTGGATCTCGGGGGTTGGGCAGCTTGAGCACCTCCTGCACCCAGAGATCGTTGCTATGGTCGACCCTCCCCCTTACCTCCTGCATGATGGCCTGACCCATTTTGAGGGTGCCTCCGTGGGCCATCACCCGCTCTGCCAGGTTGGGGAAGTAGGTTGCCCCCTCGAGCCGGGCAATCCTGGCCTCGAAGCGATCTTGCAGGGCCGCCATCGACCCCTCCGGGTCGTCGCTTCTAGGCGGAGGAGGTCCCCACCATGGGAATAACCCTGGGCGGTAGAGGAAATGCATGTTAGCATCTAGGGTGGTGGCCTCACCGCAGTCCGGTAGCCCATCCCCTCCCTCCACCTCGACTGAGCCAAGGGGCGGAGCAGCTCGAGATGTCGATTGCCCGACCTCAAGATGAGGCCAAGCTGACGCCTCAGACATAACCACGTCCGGCGCGCCGCTCCCTTGCATCGCCACAGCAGTTCCCTCTGGCTCCGGCCGGGGGGCCGTCACCGCCATCATCTTCACCATTGTCGCCCTCTCCGTCACGGGTGTCACCTCGAGCTCCTTGGCCCGTCCCCCTCCTCGGCAGGCAGGTGGGGCGACGCCAAGGCCCCCTCGACGGGGGTCTCTACCAATGGCGGCATCTCCAGTGCAGCGCCAACCGCTCCCCCGCCCGGCGAAGAGGCTGCGGGCGCCATGAGGGGTAGGGTCGTGGCGCGACCCTCCTCCTCGGACAACACTGACTGCGGGGGAGGAGGGCTCGGCTGCGCATCTCCCTCTTGCTACGCCTTCTCCTCGCGCTCAAGCCACTGGCGCCTCTAGCGTCGCGAGGCACTCGGGACACCGCGACGGCGCCGGCTGCTCCGGCGTCTCCTCTTCACCGGTGGCGATCGGGTCGACAACCTCCACCTCCACGGAGGTTTGGGGCTTGACCCCCTCCACCATGGTCGCCGCTGATGCTGGCCCCATGCCTTTCGAGGCCACCGGCGCGCCCTCCTCCGACGGGGCAGTGAGCTCTCCTCTGGTAGACCCAGTCGACGTGGCGGACCGACTCGCCTCTTCCGCCGCCCGAGCTCGCTCCGCGGCCGACTGCGCCAGCCCACGCTCCATTGCCTCCCGCGCCCTGGCCACCCACTCCGCACCTGGGGCAAGGGTCGAGGGGGACGGGGCAGCAGGGCCGGCTCCGGCCGCCATCCTCGCCGCAACCTCCACCCTCAATTTCTTGGCCGGGGTGGGGGACGCGTCCTCCAACGAACGCTTCACCCTGAAAGAGGAACGCATACGCGACGGTAAGCGCAAATCATAACCAACGCGGAGGAAATTCGGGACCAAACAGAAAGGAACTTACCCCAGCGGAATCAAGGGGGCCCGCCCAGCAGGCCTCGAGCCGCTCGAGGGCTTCTGAGCGGTACCTCGGGAGCCACTTCTCCCTCCAGTGCTGGCTACGGCGGAGGATGATGGTGCTCCCGACGCCGTGGCCTTGGCGGGGGTCAACGACGTCCTCGTCGCCGCCGTCCTGGTCTCCTCCTGGGTCAACGGGCCCGAGGCCCGTGCACTCGACCGAGTAGGCACCAACGGCGTGCTCGACCGACCCCTCGACGGGGACTGCGCCGAACGACTACGCGTCCACCGCGCCACTTCACCCTGAGAAGCCGCGGGGTGCTCACCCCCCGACTCGATCCTGGCGGTCGGGGCCGACCTCGACATCGACCCCTTCTCCCCTCTGCTACCGGCGGTCGCCCCTTGTCGCTCGGGCGCCGTTCTTTCTTCCTCGAGCCCTTGGCGCGGCTCGACCTGTCCCTCCTCCTCCCACTCCGGCTCCTCTTCCTGCACAAAGACAATACCTGTCAGGTCCAAAGTGATGGTCACAACTTGATACCACTACACCATGCCGCTGTTCTTAATAACCTCGCCACTACTCGTCTCCTCATCCTCATCTTCCTTCGAGGGAGACTCCTCTTCGGGGAGGCCGGCTTGCCTTTGCCGGGACCAGCGTTGGTCACGCTCCATTTTCTCAAGGGCTTTTTGCCCCTATCCCTGTTGGCCATGTCCTTGTCCTTTTTGGCCTGCTCGGCTTGAAAGCGTCTCACCTGGGACTCATTCCGCTCCTCCTTCACCGGTGGCAGCGACCCCCGATGAACGATGTTCCCCTGAGGAACACGAGGCGTGGTTAGGAGACAGGCAAAAGAGATGAACAAGACAAACAAGAGGGAATTAATAGAAGAGGGGATGTCATACCAACTAGACATGAACCTTGTCTGGCACCATGGGGCTGAGAGCGACTTGCTTCTCCTCGAATGCACCGGTGAAGGAGGAGCGCACTCGACGGGCGATCCTCTCGAGGGGCAGCTCGTCCCCCACGAGCCAGCATCCTGTGAGATCCACCCCGCGCACATCTCGTCGAGACGCAGCGGGCGAGCCATCAGCGGCACGACTCGCCGCTAATGAAAATCCAACGCCACGATGGCCGCCGTAAGCCCCTCCCGCCTCAGACGGGCGATCGCGTCGAGCAGATGCTCGAGGCGACTCTGCCGCTTCTTTGGGACACCGTGCTTCCAGTGGAAAGGCTTCGAGTTGATGGTTCTCCCGGTGTAAGGGGAACAAACCATCATCATTCCTCAAATAGAACCATCTGGAGTGCCACCCCGAGTGGATCGACTTGATCTTCGCCTGGATCCAGTCGTCCGACTCTTTGAGGGCGATGCTGTAGCACCCCGCCTTGACCATCTTCCGATAGCCGATCTCGGCCGGAGCATGGAACAGGCCTGCCTCAAACAGGTGGAGCCATAGGTCCCAATGGGGCTCCGTCCTCAGGTACCCTTCACACATGGCAGTGAACACCGCCGCGTGGGAGACGCCATTGGGGAGAGGTGTTGGAGCTCGACGCCGTAGTGGAAGAGAATCCCCCACAAGAGACGGTTAGGGGGATCCCAGCCCCGCCCGGTGGAAAGCCTCGAAGCTAACCACATAACCTTCCGGTGGGTTGGGCTGGCGGTCCGCCCTCAGCGGGACCATCCACTCCGACCGGTCCGCCGAGGTGATGGGCCGAAGAAGGCCACTCTCCACCAAGTCCCCAAGCCGCTCTACGGTCGCCGTCAAAGGAAGCCAGGTGTCGGAGCCGCGCAAGGTGTAGTTCGGCATGACGGCGGGTGTTGACACAAAAAGCGTCAGATCTATGAACACCTCGGGCTATTACCCAAAGCTCGGTATTTCGGAGGCGTGCCAGTCGATTTGACCAATCAATCGACAAGGATGATAACTAGAACAAACTGAACGAGACGACATCGATGCGCCCGGACGTCAAGGCTCAGATTGATCAAGGATAATTAGAGCAGAGCTGAACGAGGCAAACAGCGATGCGCCCGGATTGCCAAAGCTCAGAGGTACTCCCACGCGGAACTAGCAAGGATTTGACGAAGATCAGGATGATGCAGCCCGTCGAAAGCTTGAAGAACTCGTTGATAGCTATAACTAATGCATAAAAAAGGGTAAATTGCGATAAAAGGTAGAATAAGATAAAATTGGTTTGTTTTTTATTTGGATTGTATATATTCCATAGCCCTCAGGCACATATTTATACTCCCACATGGAGAGTTGTACAAAGACACGACACATATCCTTCCTAAAACAAACTCCTACTTTAAAGGAAACTAACTCGCGCAGGAGCCGGATAACAATATTTATTTCCTAAACAAACACACCTATTTTAAAGGAAAATAAACGACCCATGCAAGAGTCGGACTCAAACTACTATAATAATACTGGTACAAAACACCAGTTTCCTTATACTTCTTTTCGATGGAAACTTTCCATCGGCAGACCCCTTCAATCCGCACCTTCCTTCTTTGGCCACTTGTAATCCTTTGCTGCCGCTAAGTGCTGTCACGCCCATCGGCATCGGCAACGTTTTCCCGGTCGGCAATCGGCAATCATCTTCCATCGGCAATCGGCAACGAGCCTTTGTCAGCAATCAGTAACCATCCTCCATCGGTAATCGGCAATGACTTTTCATCGGCAATCAGTTTCAGTAAGACTTCACCAATCAATTTGTCGGCAAAGCTCATCAGCTTCCATCAGCAACGCACTTGGTCTTCCCGCAGCACTCTCCCATCGGCAACATCGGCTCAAAAATTCTCCCGATGCCGATGGAGAACGGCCACTGACCAGTCAAGCTTCGGCCCATTTGACACGTGTCGAAAAACGGTGTCAACACATGCCCCCAATTTCGGAGCGTATAACTTTACATGCCGAAATTCTCTCCACGGTAGCCGTCGCTGTAGCCGTTGCTGTAGCCGTTACCCCCAAGATAGATGTACGGTTTCCTCGATCCCCGCGTGTGGAACTGCAATTTAATAATAAAATCCTCGATTGTAGTACAAACAGTTGCAAACCACCTCGATCACCGCGCGTATCTACCGCGGGCCTCTCCACATTCCTGTATAGTGTGGAACAGAACCCCAAAAATACCCCTGAACAGGATTATAAAAGTTACCGGGATCCACACTGCCTTTTTACCCGAGCCCATTTTCACTTTCACCTTCGTGCCCTCGTCTTCAACCTCCAGCCGCGCTGAAGAAACACAGCTCGAGCAACAGTGTTCCTCTGTAATCAAGGACAAACTGCAATCATTCCTTCGACTTCCAATGGCGATCCAAGTCGACATCCCGAAGGTAAGACTCATTCTCCACTCAATCCAACCTCTCTGCATGGTTCTTTTCCTCGCAAAAACCTGGATTTATTTCCATTATTTTTCTGATTCGTCCCTTCTTCTTCGAACCCTAGGAGTTGTACAACAAGGTAGTCATCCCACTCGCCGGTTCCAATCTCAGCTGCCTAGGCCCAATGGGCAATCCAGACCCCACCTTCATCATCAATGCAGAAACCAACCGGGTACCGTTCAGATCTGAGCGTTTTGATCTAGGACTCTAGAAGGACACATTCCGTTCATGGCCCAAGCCTACTAAGGGATGGAAGAACTGATACCTGAGAATAGTCAGATCACATCAAGTGTACTGGCAGGAGCGTAACCTAGATCAGTGCGTTAGGCTTTCAATATCCGATATGGAGAAGAATGAAAACTTGATGATGGCAGCCTCATACTTTTGGTCCGATAGCATGAACGCTTTCCTCTTCAGGCATGGACCAGCTACCCCAACCCTTGCCGATGTCTACATGCTGACCGGCTTGGACATCACCTCTGCCGATACCTTCACCCTCTTCAACAGAAAATCAGAGTATAAGGTGAACACTCGGAATATCGGCGGTTGGACAGGCTACATCAAAGAGAACCAGAAAACCGGATCGGTAACCCAACGGGAGCACGCCATCTTCTTAAACATGTGGTTGGAAAAGTTCATATTCTACGGCAAAACCATCGGTCCGACCACCATGCACCTCCCAGCGGTTGAATTACTTGCCGATGGAACAAGGCTCCCTTTAGGCAGGTATCTTCTTGGATCAGTTTACCGATTGCTGCATCAAGTGTCCCATAAGCTACTGCTAGGAGAGCCCATCGGCAATCTCAGAGGCCCCTGGTGGTTTGTCAATCTATGGCTGAACGCACACATGCATAAGGCCCTCCAGTTTGATTTATTTGCCCAACAATTCCCGAGGGACATATCGGAAGATTACCGATACGGGGATGATGAATCGGAAACTCGCCCTCCGCTTAACTTTGGAGAGGCTATCATAGTGCTGCTAGGTACCGATGCCGATGCAGAGCACTTCGGCTATTATTTATAGAAGTTCTACAACGGACTCCCCTCCTCAGAACGGACCTGGTGGCCATATCTTGATGAACACAACCAGTTTCCGCTGCTGTTCAACTTGACCGATGTGAGCCTGCCCGAGAACCAAGCAATCATGAGGGCTAGCATTACTCCCGAGCTATTCCAGTAAATATCTTCGGATCTTGGAAGAATGCCCCACCATCCTACGAGTTATACTATCCATCGGTGGCAGCGAGACAACTGGCATTTGGCCAACTGCCGATCAAACTCTGCTACTCTAAGGTAGTGAGACCTAGGCAGGCAATCTCTAGTAATCTGGACTGGAATAAAGTCATCAGCCTTCCTGCCGATGCCGATCTGTCAGACCTTGACTTGTCCTCCTAGTCGCCAACCTCCTTCATCACCAATGAGTTCAAGTCTTGGTGGCAAGAGTGGAAGTGCCAGCTACTCGCCAAGTCTTCACACTATTATCGGCACTTGATTGACGCCGATTACATCATCCCCGATGACGCAGTAAGTCTGCTATCTGATGTACTTCTATTACTTTATTTTTGTCATCGGTATCAGCACTTAACTCTTTTGCGCCTGACAGGCCGATGATCCGGTTCCCACAATGAGTAACAATGGTAGGCCCTTTAATCTTCGGATAATGGGCCCCATATCGATCATCGGCACCAAAGCTCCGACGCTGACCGCCTTCACGCCTCAACAGGTACCTGCGCCGACACCCACAAAAACCCAGGCTACATCGGCTGCTGCCGTTGCCCTGACACGGGTTTATGCAGTAAACTCGCTTTTACCCGTACCGATTACATGCTGTTTTATCAGCAACATTTATTTTGTATAACTTGCTTTGTATTTTCAGGCACTATGGTCATCGGCATCTGCTTCCAGCAGGCAAACACCTTCCAGTCCGGCTGCCGATGCCCCCCGGTCTTCGTCCAAGCGGGTCGGCTCCCCTGCTGCTGCGCCGACGAAAAAGAGGCGCCCGAGGCTGGCTTCTCCACCATTGGCTCCAACTGCGCCATCAGCTGCCGATGCGCCGCCAGCAGGACTGCCTCTGGTCCCAATCGCACTAACTGCCGGCGGGTCATCGGCAGATCCTCCATCGGCTTCTGTTGCACCAACCACCGGCGGGTCATCGCAGAGCCTCCATCGGTGAGTGTACCTAATCAACCGATGGACGACGTCCCGGCTCAAGAGATAACTCCACCCGCCACGATAGTGGAGGCGTCGTCATCGGCACAGTCGGCCAGACTACCCGGCAAAGAAACAACCCAACCTTCCGCAGCAGCAGCGACGTCGGCATCGACACCGTCGACCCAGGTTCCAGATGATAGAGTGGAACTGCCACCACAAGAAACTGTCACCACATCGGAGGCTACGCCGGCAACAACTATACCAGTACCAGTGGCATCGGCTGCTTCTCCAACAAGGGTCCAGTCATCGGCATCCGCTGCCGATGTCCAGGATGAAGCTGGACCATCCAGTATGCCAGGCCCCAGGCAGGAGATCCGCTTCAAGACGGTAAGTCGATTACCTTAAAGCTCAAAGTATAATTTTACAATCGGCATATTTTAACTCCTCTGTTCTCAGGCTCAGGACTCTCCGGACAGCCTTTTCTCCTACAGCTTAAACCTTCAGAATGAAGATGGACGTCAAGGCCGCATTCAAGTGGACAACCTATTTTCCTTTAACGTCGACGTCCCTGATGATGATGAAGAGGAGAGCTCCGTCCCAGCCTTGTCGGCAGAGGTCAAATCTAAGCTGGAAGAGTTGCTTTCCTTGCTGCTACAAGACACGTCTCAACTCATCCAGGATTCATCGGCAGCAAGGATTGCATTCAAGGACATCCAGAGCCATCTTTTCGCCGACGTAGCAGAAGTCCTTCTCCAGGCAACTTTCCTTGACATTAAGCAGATCCAATACCAGAAGCTTACCCGTCACATTGCCGATAGGGCCGCTCAAGCCAAGAGCGAGGAAGAGAAGCTCAAATTCAAACATATTGCCGATGAGAAGCACAAAGGCATCGGCCAAGCAGAAGTCTCCATCGGCAACCTTGATCAAGAAATTTCCCGACTGTCGGCAAAGGAGGAGCTGCTTGCAGAGTTATAGAAGGTTGAGGGGGATCTGACTGCAACCAACCAGCAGAGAACCCAACTATCCGACTCCATCAAGGTCCTGCGGCAAGAAAGGGACCAGAATGCACAACAGGCTATACTATGGAAGAAGAAAATCAAGCCGGTCGAGGGCTCTGCCGATGCCGACGCCAAGGAGATGGACGACATAGAGTAAATTCTCCTACGTGCGATATCAGTTATCCACTCCTTGCTGTAATGTCTGTTGTATCGGCAAAAATTGTAACCTGATACTTGATTTTGACTTGTAATATAATGCCAGTTTGTTTTTACCGATGTTTTATATTTTTTCTTTCATCGGCATTCGACCGAGCATTATGCATCTACCCATATGCTAGGGTAATACCTCTTTAAGTATTTGTCGTTGATCGCTCTAGAAAACGCAACTCCTTCAAGAGTTTCCAAAATGTAAGCATTACCAGGAGCAGACTGTTTTATCCGATAAGGACCTTCCCAATTAGGGGACCATTTTCCGAATTTAGAGCTCTTAGTCCCAATCGGTAAAATCAACTTCCAAACCAGATCGCCATCGGCAAACTCCTTCACCTTTACTTTTTTGTCATACCATCGGGCAACCCTCTTCTTATTCTCTTCAATACTAATTAACGCCCTCAACCGATGACTTGCCAAATCTTCTAACTCATCTTTCATCAGAGTAATATAATCATCGGTCGTCAATTGATCCTGAAAAGATAATCACCTAGAATCAGTTTTGACTTCCCAAGGTAGAACAACATCGTGCCCATAAACCAACTGATACGGCGAGACCTTAGTTGCACCATGACAAGCCATCCGATATGACCACAAAGCTTCGTTTAATACCACGTGCCACCTTCTAGGGTTTTCCTCAATCTTGCGCTTTATAAGCTTAATGACTCCTTTATTAGTAGCTTCAGCTTGACCATTAGCTTGAGCATAATAAGGAGAAGAATTTAACACCTTGAAACCCATGCTGGCAGCAAAGTCATCAAATCTCTCCGATGTGAACATGGTCCCTTGATCGGTAATAATGGTCTGAGGAATACCAAATCGGTAAACGATGTGCTCCTTAACGAAATCCACCATGTTCGCTGATGTCACCTTCTTCAAGGGGATTGCTTCAACCCATTTGGTGAAGTAATCGGTAGCAACAAGTATGAACTTGTGCCCCTTGCTCGACGGCGGATAAATTTGGCCGATGAGATCAATAGCCCATCCTCTGAACGGCCAAGGCTTGATTATAGGATTCATTGCCGATGCAGGTGCCCTTTGCACATTACCAAACTTTTGACAATCCTGGCACCCTTTGAAATAATTGAAGCAATCTTCAAGGATTGTCGGCCAATAATATCCATTCCGCCTAATCATCCACTTCATCTTGAATGCCGATTGATGCGCTCCACATACACCTTCATGGATTTCACCCATCAATTCTTTCGACTCCTCTTTGCCGAGACATCTAAGCAAGACTCCATCAATCGTCTGATAATACAACTCGTTATCGAGAAGCACATACTTAGTAGCTTGGAACCTTAGACGCCTTTCAACTTTCCTGGATGGATCCCTCAAGTAATCGGCAATCTCCTTTTTCCAGTCATCGGCAACTGTTACCGATGTCGTGACTTTTTGAATCAGCTGATATCCCGAAGCATTCTGTGCTAGCCGATTGGCCTCTTCATTATGCAACCTTGGAATGTGCTCAAGGCGGTATTCTCTGAACTCTTTCAACAACCGCAAACACCGCTTATGGGCTGCAATTAACACTTCGCTTCAGCATTCATATGTCCCGATCAATTGATTAATCACCAACATGGAATCACCGAAGACTTCAACAGCATCGGCACGCACCTCCCTGAGTAGTTCTAACCCCTTAAGCAAAGCTTGGTACTTAGCTTGATTGTTTGTCGAAGTAGCAACAATCGGCAACGAAATCTCATACCTCTGTCCTCGGGGTGAAATCAAGAGAATATCGATACCTGCTCCATCCTTGCACGTAGACCCATCAAAGAATAAAGCCCAGGGAGCAATCTCAACAAAGCTCACCATATTGCAGTGCTGAGTAACAAAATCGGCCATCACCTGACCCTTAACAGCCTTAGCCGATTCATACCTTAGGTCAAATTCTGATAGTGCCGAAATCCACTTACCGATTCGTCCACTCAAAATCGGCATTGACAACATATACTTGACCACATCATCTTTGCAGACAACAGTGCATTCGACCGACAGCAAATAATGCCTCAATTTAATGCAAGAGAAATACAAACATAAGCACAATCTTTCTATGGCCGAATACCTGATTTCAGCATCCACCAATCTTCTGCTCAAGTAATATATTACACGTTCCTTCCCTTCAAACTCTTGAATTAAGGCTGATCCGATAACATCGTCATCGGCAGACAAATATAACCTGAAAGGCTTCCCATGTTGAGGTGGAACCAAGACTGGAGGATTCACCAAATATTTCTTTATCTCCTCTAAGGCTGACTGCTGCTCTTCTTTCCATGTAAACTCTTGATCGGCTTTCAACTTTAACAGAGGACTAAAAGATTTAATCTTACCAGACAGATTGGATATAAATCTTCTAATGAAATTAATCTTGCCGATCAGAGACTGCAACTCAGTCTTGTTGGTAGGAGCAACCATCTTGTTAATTGCATCAATAGACATTCTGCCGATTTCAATGCCTCTCTGATGCACTATGAAACCCAGAAACTGACCTGCCGATACGCCAAATGCACACTTGTTAGGATTCATCTTTAACCCATGCTCCCTGGTACACTCCAATATTTTCCGCAAATCGGCAAGATGCTTTCTAAAGTCTCCAGACTTAACCACCACGTCATCAATGTAGATTTCAACTATTGTGCTGATATAATTATGAAAGATAAAATTCATTGCCCTCTGATAAGTAGCATCGGCATTTTTCAGGCCAAAAGTCATGACCACCCACTCGAATAAGCCGACGTGACCTGGACATCGGAAAGCAGTCTTGGATATGTCTTCTTCAGCCATGAATATTTGATTATACCCAGCATTACCATCCATGGAGCTAATGATCTAATGTCCAGCAGCAGCGTCGATCAACAGATCGGCAACGGGCATCGGGTAGCCATCCATCGGCGTAGCCTTGTTCAGATTCCTGAAATCAATGCAAACACGAAGTTTTCCATTCTTTTTATACACAGGAACCACGTTAGAGATCCAATCGGCATATCGGCATTGCCGAATAAATCCAGCTTCGATTAACTTTGTAATCTCAGCCTTGATGTCGGGTAAAATAATAGGGTTGCATCGGCGCACCGGCTGCCGATGTGGTTGGAAACCGGATTTGATGGGTAACCGATGTTCGACTATCGATCGGTCTAAACCAGGCATCTCTGTATAATCCCAAGAAAAACAATCTTTATTCTCCCTTAATAAATCGGTTAACTGTTGCTTACATTGGGAGTCTAACTTAGCACTAATAAAAGTAGGCCTAGGTTTACTACCATCGCCGATGTCGATCTCGAACAAATCATCGGCAGACGTAAAGCCCTGCCCCAATTTCCCATCATCGGCGAACTGATCCATTAAGACTTCCCCTCAGGACCGACTGCTTGGATCAGCTTGATGCGGTAATCGGCAATTTTGAGGAACTCTTTATCCCAGGCTTCGCCAGATATGCACCTGGTCTGCTCATAAGTCTCTAACTCTGCCGATGCAACAGTAGATGGGGCTTCACCGCGGACGACCTCAATTCTGTCTCTGATCCACTATACCAGGCTCTGATGCATAGTAGAAGGGATACAACAATTGGCGTGGATCCAATCCCTTCCGAGGAGCAAATTGTAAGTACCTTTGCCGCTGATCACAAAGAACGTTGTCGGTAAGGTCTTACTGCCGATGGTTAAGTCAACACATACGGCTCCCATGGCGGTTGACACATTGCCTTCGAAGTCCTTGAGCTTCATATCGGTCTCAACTAAGTCCTGGTCACCTTTGCCAAGCTTTCTGAACACGACATAGGGCATTATGTTGATCGACGCGCCACCATCCACCAGCATCTTGGTCATCGGCTGGCCATCCACTTTTCCCTTAACAAACAGAGCCCTTAAGTGCTGCCTCTCATCTTCGGCAGGCTTTTCAAAGATAGCCGCCATCGGATCCAACACCAATTGTGCCATATCGGCAGCCTCTTCATCATCGCTAACGGGCGCCATGAATTCCATCGGCAACATGACAATCATGTTTACATCTGCCGATGGCTCCCTGTCCTTGCGCTTCGGCCTCCATTGCTTCTTTCCTGAGGGCTCTGCACCATCATATAAGTCATCGCAGCGCTGGTGCTGAATCCTCCTCTTCTGGGTTTTAGTCAAACCCTTAGGGCACCATGGAGGAAGCTTGGTCTTCCAGACAGGTTGGTGCTGCTTCCCACCGCTTACATCGGCACTTCTTTCGATGTCGGGATCTCTGGAGAATCTCTCTTCGTCGGGCACTCTAGCATTGGCCATCTCCTCCAGCTCCCCCTGATCAACACGCCTGTCGAGCTGATCATGGGCCCTGAGCTTGCCCCCCAGTCGGTCATGTGCCGATATGTTCTCTCTGAGCGGCCTGGCATACCTGGGTGCATGATCATCAAAACAAGGTCTCTTACCTGACCCATCGGCTGTGTAGTACCCATTGCACTCTGGACAGTTATCAGCAGTGGGCAGCTTGATGCCTTCCTCCCAGCAATGAACGAAGAAGGGACACCTCCAGTGGTCTTTATGTCGAAGCCATTCCCGATGCTCTTCTTCTTCTTCTTGCCGATACCGTTCCTCACGTGATTGCCGATGATATCGCCTTGGCTGTTTGTGAGTGATAACCACCCCAGGAGCCCTGTTGGCGCTGTTACCCTCATCGGCAACCTCCTTGCCCTTTCTGTCATCGGCAAACCTCCTTGCGTCGTGCTCGGACACTAGGCAGTTAGGGTCTACCGATGAATTCCTTTTGGCAGCTTCCGATGTCAGCACTTTGGTTTTTTCACTGATTTCCACCATATTGTTGGGGAACGGGTGCTGATCTATCTTCATCGGTTTCTGGACTTTAGCGTTTTCGAACTTAATACGCCCAGACTCGATCTCCGACTGCAACTGCTGCCTGAATACTTTGCAGTCATTGGTACTGTGTGAGTTTGCATTATGCCACTTGCAGTACCTAATCTTCTTGAGCTCTTCGGCCGATGGAATCACTTAGTTGGGCGTCAACTTGATTCGCCCCTCTTGCAGCAACAAGTCAAACATCCTATCGGCCTTGGTGATGTCGAAGGTGAACCTCTCAGTCTCCTTTTGGCTGAACGGACAAGACACAGGCTTCTTATCCTTCACCCATTCGGCCACATCGACGTTCAGCTCTTCATCCGACCCGGAATCTTCTTCTTTCCCGATGAAGGTCACCTTCTTGTTCCACGTCTTCCTGGGCTCAAAGGCTTTGATATCCTGATCGGCAATCCTCTGCACCAGGTGACTTAGGCTCTCAAACTCTTGGGACGCGTACTTGTCCTTGATGTGCGGCAGTAACCCCTGGAAGGCCAAATCTGCTAGTTGCCGATCATCAAGCACCAGACTGTAGCACTTGTTCTTCATGTCCCGCAGTCTCTGCACAAAACTCTCCACCGATTCGTCGTTGCGTTGCCTCATTTTGACCAAATCGGTAAGCTTCTTCTCGTGTATGCCAGTAAAGAAGTACTTGTGAAATTGCCTCTCCAGATTGACCCATGTAATTATAGAATTTGGAGGCAACGATATGAACCATGTGAATGCCGATCCAGACAATGATGAAGAGAACAATCTCACCCTTAATTCCTCCCTGCTGGCAGCTTCTCCGCACTGGATAATGAAGCGGTTGATGTGCACCTTGTACCGATTTGGAAGAGGAATCAAGTCATATGCAGGAGGGTACGGAGTCCGATAGGAGTATGTGTTGACCTTGGGTCTGATGCCGAATTGCTCTTTCATGACTTCGGCAATCTTACCGACCCAGTACGCGTCCTGCTCTTGCCGACTCATTGGCTGATTGTCGACTGGTGGAGTCGGCTGACGCGCCTCATGAAGATGTGCAGTAGTCACGGGCGCAGCACCAGTCATCTGCACACTATGCATCGATTGACTTACCGATGGATAGTTTGGCATACTTGGCGGAGTTGGTTGAACCGTCACATTCATCGGTTGCTGTACCGATGGTCCGCTCTGAGTGTAAGCTGGGCCTCCATAATAATACATCGGCGCGCCAGGCTGCTGAGCTGGTGGCTGGTTGACCCATCCAGGATTATAAAGCATCGGCATATGACTTGCCGATGGCTGATAGCTGACCGGAGCATGCGGCTCTTGAATTCTAGAGCAATTGATCACCAGATTACCCTGGGGGACCGGCACTCCAGCTTGAGAATTCGCCACTAGAGATTGACTGCCGGTGGCTATAATGTGTTGCACCGGCATAGAGCTTGCCGATGGTGGCATCAGAGGTATCTTGGGGATTACTTGGAGATCATCTGATGGCACTTGTATGGTCGGGGCAGGCGCCGAGTTGTGCATCATATGGGCCATCGGTTGTGACTGCATTGCCGATGCCGTAGAGTTTCTCCAGGCTGAACTATCTCCCTGCACCAGATTAGAACCAGCATATAGATTCGGAGGCATACCGTATCCCCACCAGTTAGTAGGGGCTAGTCCCGAAGTCGCCGACGCGGCTGGATCTGGGTTGAGCTTGGTGATGTCGCCAGCGTTCGGCCTTGGTGATGTAGCCACATCGGCAGACGGTTCCACAGGGGTGGAAGACACTATTGGGGCCGCCGATGGGCTTGTAGATGCCAATCCAGGCTGGTGATACGCTGGACCGACATATCGCGGTGCATGTCCTTCTTTGAATGTTTGCGCGACGGCATTGTAGACAGTATTGGACAGCACGCTGGAGTGGTTGATCAATGCTTGATTTACAGCAGTATTAACCATCTCCTGTAGCTTACCAGGGTTGGCGTCGTACGTGACCTGCCGTGGCAACGGCGGATCTTGCTTCTGAATTGCTTCGCTGCTCCTGCTGAGGCTGAAGGACTTGAGATACAGCTGCTTGTATTCCTCCATAGCCCGCTCCATGGCCTGCTTCTGATCATCTTTCAGATCGGCCTCAGAAACTTCAATGACATTCCTCTAGTTGACATCAGCGTGATCAACCATGCCGAATGTGTAGATCTGTATAACCTGTCCCACTGGGCGTGCCAAAAGAGGTGTTGACACAAAAAGCGTCAGATCTGTGAACACCTCGGGCTATTACCCAAAGCTCGGTATTCCGGAGGCGTGCCAGTCGATTTGACCAATCAATCGACAAGAATGATAACTAGAACAAACTAAACGAGACGACAGCGATGCGCCCGGACGTCAAGGCTCAGATTGATCAAGGATAATTAGAGCAGAGCTAAACGAGGCAAACAGCGATGCGCCCGGATTGCCAAAGCTCAGAGGTACTCCCACGCGGAACTAGCAAGGATTTGACAGAGATCAGAATGATGCAGCCCGTCGAAAGCTTGAAGAACTCGTTGATAGCTATAACTAATGCATAAAAAGGGTAAATTGCGATAAAAGGTAGAATAAGATAAAATTGGTTTGTTTTTTATTTGGATTGTATATATTCCATAGCCCTCGGGCACATATTTATACTCCCACATGGAGAGTTGTACAAAGACACGACACATATCCTTCCTAAAACAAACTCCTACTTTAAAGGAAACTGACTCGCGCAGGAGCCGGATAACAATATTTATTTCCTAAACAAACACACCTATTTTAAAGGAAAATAAACGACCCATGCAAGAGTCGGACTCAAACTACTATAATAATACTGGTACAAAACACCAGTTTCCTTATACTTCTTTTCGACGGAAACTTTCCATCGGCAGACCCCTTCAATCCGCACCTTCCTTCTTTGGCCACTTGTAATCCTTTGCTGCCGCTAAGTGCTGTCACGCCCATCGGCATCGGCAACGTTTTCCCGGTCGGCAATCATCTTCCATCGGCAATCGGCAACGAGCCCTTGTCAGCAATCAGTAACCATCCTCCATCGGTAATCGGCAAGCCATCAACAATGACTTTTCATCGGCAATCAGTTTCAGTAAGACTTCACCAATCAATTTGTCGGCAAAGCTCATCAGCTTCCATCGGCAACGCACTTGGTCTTCCCGCAGCACTCTCCCATCGGCAACATCGGCTCAAAAATTCTCCCGATGCCGATGGAGAACGGCCACTGACCAGTCAAGCTTCGGCCCATTTGACACGTGTCGAAAAACGGTAAGCATGAAAAGAGAAGGTAAACACAAGATAAGAAGACCATTCTAACTAGGCTTGTGTCCTACAGTCAACACTTGCTTTGATATCAATTTGTCACACCCAATTTTAAGGATAAAATTGAATATGAATAACTCATATGTGCCCAGAGATCAATCACACACATAAGTCGAAAAATCTTTAAATAGTACCATCACTGAGTGCTTATTACATAACGAATAATATTCTTAAACATAACAGCGGAAATAAAGATAACTCTCGCGATGAAGCTCCACTTCACAGGGAACACCGACTGGTTGACCACTAGCCTAGTACTCCTCACGGTAGTCTTCATAGCCATCTGAAGGGGTTGAGAAAGCAAGAGTGAGCACTTAAAGTACTCAGCAAGAGTAACATAGGGTTATGAAGCTCAAAGGCTGACACTGTCTGTACTGCGGTTGCTTTTAACTTGGTCAAGTTTTACCAACACTTAGCTTTAGTTATGCATAACCCAATTGATAACCACATGATAAGATTAATAAACATCATTAAACAACATGATCATCTACACTATGAGTTTTCCAGGCCGCTCGTGACCGTGAGCACGGCTATCATGATAGATTTACACTCTGCAGAGGTTATACACTTTACCCACAAGCCATGTTGCCCATATGCCCGGGATAGCTAGTCCCATAACACTTCCAAGGTGAGTGGGCAGGGAACACTATGAAGTCTTTCAAAAGCCCTTTCTAGCATGTAGCGGACCCTACAGACCCAATGCAAAGGGGAATATGGGACACCCCGATGGTACCACCCGCAGCGGTCCCCATACAAGCTATACCCCATAACCAGCTGGGCAAATGTGCCTTTCACGAACCACAAGCATGCTAGTCCAAACTTCATACTTAACTAAAGTCAGAGCCATTATAGCACTCGTGGTTGCATTTGAATCCCAGCTTTTGCCCTACAGTGGTGTCCTATTCCATGTTGCTACAGAAGCCAGTTTTATCTCATTGTTGCATATATCATTAGTGAATATTCGGTTCAATATTCATCATGTAAGGCATAGCAAAGCTACCCATATGCATAGAGACCCATGGTAACAAGGTAAAAGGATAACAAAGCTATGGTAAATCTAAATAGGAATCAAATTAGACACATGCAATCATGACTAGATGAATTAAGGTGAATAGGTAACAAGGATGATCCTATGTTAAACTTGCCTTGATCACAAAGCTCTTGGTGATCCTGATCTGCTGCAAAGAACTCTTGCTCACCGAAGATCTCACCGGCTGTACTCGATCAACATCACCAGGCAATCATCCGAACAATCATACACGAAGCAATAAAGATATGATCAGAACATTACACCATAAACAATAAAGAGGTTTTGAAAAGGTTATAAAACAGATCTATACTTTACTACGATCACAAAGACGTGAAAACCACGCTAATCGGATCTAAAACGAATAAACTATAGATTAAACAAGATTTTGAAAAGGGCAAGATTAAAGCATTAAAAGAATTAATTTACTTTGATTTTAAAATGTCATTAACATCGATGAAATCTATACTACTGGATAGAGCATAAAATTACGGATCTAACGCAACTTTAACGGATCGATTTGGATTTAAAACGAGCAAAATATAAGCATTTGAAAATCAGTGGCAAAACTGTAAATAGGGTTTTTCTTTTATATTTCGAATTAAACAGATCTGAAAAGAGAATACGTCTTCCAGAGAGGAAAACGTAAAGATGAAAGGCGCTTTTAGGACTGCGGGTTTATTCCCCAAAAACCGAGGGTCTCTTTAGAAAGAAAACCCTTGAAGGGGTATCTTTGATCTGAGACCGTCAGATCTGCTCTGACCGGCCCAGATTAGAAGAGAGGGGAAGGGGGCGGCGCGCGTTGGCGCCATGGCCGGCCCGAGGCGGTGCTTGCCGGCGGGGGTCAATCAGGGGCTCCAGCGCTCGGTTTCCCACTCCGAGGGCACCAGGAGAAAGAGGAGAGGGGGCGAACTCCCCTGGGAGCTCGGAGGGGGTCGAGGACGGTCGGGAAGGACCGACGGCGCGGAGCAGCGGCAGCGGAGGTTCTGCACATGGCGGCGCGAGGTGATCAGAGGCTCGGGTGCTCAATCCGACCGAGAAAGAGGTCAGGGAGCAAGAGAATTAAGCCGCGAACTCACCTAGGTGACTTGCGGGGCTCGAGGAACGCAGAGGATGGCTGGCGACGGTGAACCGCGGTGGCGGCTCTTGGCAGAACGGCGGCGAGGCCAAACCGAGCGCGAAAGAGAGGGACAAGGGGAAGGGGAGGTGTTCTATGGACACATGAAGGCGATGCGAGGGTCGGAGAGGCTTACGGTGGTCGGCGGTGCGCGTAACGGCGGCTCGACGGCGAGAGCAGAGCGGCGGCAATGGCGTGGTGCTGTTGCTGCGAGACGAGGCGAGGCGATGGGAGAGGCGGTGCAGGGTGCCGAGCTATTTAAAGGGGTGCAAGGGAGAGGCCGACGCGGTTACGGGCGAGGATCTCGCGCGCGGCGGTTGCGCGTGCGGTGTGACGCGGCGCGGCACGGCAGAGTCTGGGGCGGACTCGGGAGGAAGAAGGAGGGGGCGCTGACACGCGGGGCCGCGTTGTCAGTTGAAGAAGAGGGGAAAGGACAGAGAGACCGCGGGCCTGCGGGGAAGACTGGGCCGAGGCGAGGAGCTGGGCCGCGGTGAAGAGAAAGGGAGAGGGAGCAGGCCGGGAACTGGGCCAACAAGCCGAAAGAGGAGGGAGAGGGAGAGAAAGGTTTTTCTTTTTCTTTTGTTTTGCAAATTTGATTTTCTAAATTGATTTTGAAATATTTTCTAGGGTTTTGCAAACTCACTCAACACAAGAAAAATGCAGGGGCATGAAATGCACAACATGTTGAACCCTAACATGATGTTAGTTTTAGTTTTATTTATTTAATTCTATGCTTCACAAAAATCATTTGAAATAAAATCAAATTTAACTCAAATTCAAATCTAATTTCTATTTTGAATTTTAGGGTGTTACAAATCTACCCCCCTTAAAAAGAATCTCACCCCAAGATTCCCAGATTTTACTTACTTAAAGAGTTGAGGGTAGGTTTTTCTTAGATCTTCCTCTCTTTCCCAAGTGGCCTCTTCCTCTGTATATCGATTCCACTGCACCTTGCACATCTTGATGACCTTACTCCTTGTAATTCTTCATAGGTCAAATCTTCCTTAACTGTAAGTTCCTCCAACGGTAACTGTTCTTCGGGTACTCGCAAACACTTCTTGAGCTGAGATACGTGAAACACATCGTGAACTCCTCACAAACTTTCTGGTAACTCTAACCGATAAGCAACTTCTCCACGTCTCTCAAGAATCTTGAACGGACCAATATATCTGGGTGTTAACTTTCCTTTCATATTGAACCGTTTCAGACTTCTCATAGGTGTCACTTTCAAGTAAACATAATCACCTACCTCAAAAGACAAATCTCTTCTTCTGTTATCAGTGTAACTCTTTTGTCGAGACTGTGCTATCTTTAGATTATCTCTGACTACTCGAACTTGTTCTTCTGCCTCTCTCAGAACATCTGGTCCAAACACTTGGGTTTCTCCCATTTGATTCCAGAACAACGGAGTTCTACACTTCCGTCCATACAAAGCTTCAAACGGTGTCATCTTAAGACTTTCTTGATAACTGTTGTTATATGAGAATTCAGCATAGGGCAAACTCTTGTCCCAACTGGTACCATACTGCAAAGCACAAGCTCTTAACATATCTTCTAGCACTTGATTTGTCCTTTCTGTCTGTCCATCTGTCTGAGGGTGATAGGCTGAGCTAAAATTCAACACTGTTCCGAGGGACTCATGCATTTTCTTCCAAAAGTGCGAAGTGAACTGGGTTCCTCTATGTCGGTGTTATGACCCGGGGGTCAAGACCACCAACTAGTAAATTTTTATATTGCGTGCTCCCTCTCCCAGATGTGATGCAAGAAGGACACAAGATTTATCCTGGTTCGGGCAAAGAAAGCCCTACGTCCCGCGGGGGAGGATGACTTGTATTATCTCACACCCAAAGTGCTCGTACAGGGGGGGTACAAGCTGAGTTACACGGAGATGCTCAGAGTGAGTTGAGGCCTACAGCTAGCAGGGCTGCCCTAGGCGGTCGGTTTGTTGCTCGAGGGGTCGATCAAGCAACAGGGTGTGTGGAGTGTGGAAATCAGAGCTGAAGTCTGAATGCGGAGTGGTCTGAAAGCTCAGAGCCCTCCCTCTTCTACCTCGGCGTCCCCTTTTATAGACTAAGGGGAAGCCCGAGGGTACAGGGTCCTAAACTGTTGTAGCATGGGCGGTGTGTCCGCAACATAGTGTTGGCGAAGGGACGTCGAGCACTGTGGCAGCGTGGCCTTCCCGTCCTTCCGGCGCTCTGGGGCGTGGTGGCAGTAGAAGTCGTCGCGGCACGTCACGGCACAACTTCCGCAGGCGGGCACGAATCCCATAGCTGAAGCAAACGGGGCGGATGGGACGGGCCCCATATCGGAGTGGTTGGAGGTAGGGGTCGAGCCCCCCGGTCGAGGGATGGGGTCGAGCCATGTGTGGCCCTATCGTACTCCTGAAGGCGTCGAGGGCCATACTGTTCACGTCTCGATGGGTGCTTCTGGAGTCCGTACTCGCGTCGTGGTTACAGTGGCGGCACAGTTGACGGGAGTCAGGGACATGGCGGTGAGTTGATGGATTTGACTGCGGTCGTGGGCGCCCATGGCGTTAGGCGGGTTTACTTTAACCCATGCCGGGAGCAGTTGGGTTGATCGAGCTTCCTGTCCGGGGGTCGTTCGTTCGACCCCTGGTCCGTCACCCGACGTCGAGGTAGGGTCGGAGCAGAGGCGGAGTCGGAGAGGTCGAAGTGGAGGCGGAGGGGTCGTTCGATCGACCCTTCGTCCGTCACCCAGTGTCGAGGTAGGAGCCGAGGGGTCGTTCGTTCGACCCCCGGTCCGTCATTCTGCGTCGAAGTGGAGGCGGAGGGGTCGCTCGTTCGACCCTTAGTCCGTCTCCTTTCGTCGAGGTGGAGGCGGAGGGGTCGTTCGATCGACCCCTGGTCCGTCTCTTTCCGTCGAGGTGGGCCGGCCCATGACTGGTTGCTATAGCCGATGCAGGGGGCCTTTGTGTGATGGGCCATTGTTCGCCAATTTGAGCGGTTGGTTGATTCCTGTCTTAAAAATGGTTGCTATGTTTAGCATTAAATCATCGAAGAGTTTAGGGTACCCCTTACCTTCGTACCCGACACTCTATCTGACATAATTTTCTTTGGAACTCCATGCTGGCATACTATCCTTTCCATGTACAACTCTGCTAACTGAGCTCTTGTATAAGTGGTTCAAACTGGCAAGAAGTGAGCTACCTTAGTCAAGCGATCAACTATGACCCAGATTGAGTCATAACCTTTCCGAGTAAGTGGTAACCCAACTATGAAATCCATACCAACTTCATCCCACTTCCATTCAGGTATCTTCATCGGTTGCAACAGTCCTACAAGTCTCTGATGTTCTGCTTTAACCCTCTGACATGTATCACATATTGCTACATACTCTGCCACGTCACGTTTCAATCCAACCCACCAATATTTCTCTTTAAGATCTAAGTACATCTTAGTGCTTCCAGGATGTATCGAGTAGGTTGACTCATGAGCTTCTCGCAGAATCGTTTATTGAATAGACTTGATGTCGGGGACACAGATCCTCTTTCCATACCATAATGTACCCTTATCATCTAACCGGAATCCTGGTGATTTTCCTTCCTTCATGTTCTCAACTATTAACTGCAGATTCTTATCCTGTAATTGTCCTTCACAAATCTCCTTCTCTAGTGTAGGCTCCACTACCATCTCCACAGCATTAGCAACAATGCTCAAGTTGAGATGCTCGAGTTCCGCACATAACTCTTCAGGCATAGGTATTGTCCGAATCTCATTAGCATAACTCTTCCTGCTAAGAGCATCAGCCACAACATTGGCTTTACTGGGATGATAGTGAACATCTAGGTCATAATCCTTTATCAACTCCAACCAACGGCGTTGCCTCAAATTCAGATCTGATTGAGTAAAGATGTATTTCAAGCTCTTATGGTCGGTGTAGATGTCACACTTATGACCAATAAGATAGTGTCTCCATATCTTCAATGCATGAACCACAACTGCTAACTCCAAAATCATGAGTCGAATAATTTAACTCATGCTTCTTCAGTTGTCGCGAAGCATATGCAACAACTCTTCCTTCTTGCATAAGCACACAACCCAAACCGAGACGAGAGGCATCACAATAGATAGAGAACTTCTGACTCAAGTCTGGCAAGGTCAATACAGGAGCTGTAGTCAATCTCTTTTTCAATTCTTCGAAGTTAGCCTGACACTTTTTTGACCAAACAAACTTGGCATCCTTCTCAAGCAACGCGGTCATAGGTTTAGCTAGCTTAGAGAATCCTTCAATGAACCTTCTATAATATCCAGCTAAACCAAGAAAACTGCAAATCTCACTGACATTGGTTGGGGGTTTCCAATTCAGTACATCTTCCACCTTACTAGGATCAACTGATATACCTCCATTAGACACAACATGGCCAAGAAAAGAAACTTCTTTCAACCAAAACTCACACTTACTTCTTTTAGCATACAACTAGTGCTCTCTAAGCTTTTGTAATACCAATCTCAAGTGTTCAGCATGTTCATCATCGTTCTTGGAGTAGATCAGAATATCATCAATGAATACCACCACAAACTTATCCAGGTATTCCATAAAGACCTTGTTCATCAAATACATGAAGTATGCAGGTGCATTGGTAAGACCGAAGGACATCACCGTACATTCATACAACCCATATCTCGTAGTGAATATTGTCTTGGGAACATCTGAAGCATGGATCTTCAACTGATGATAACCAGACCAAAGATCAATCTTGGAGAACACACAAGCACCCTTCAACTAATCAAACAAATCATCGATTCTGGGCAAAGGATACTTGTTCTTGATAGTTACCTCATTGAGTGACCGATAATCAACACACATCCTCTGACTGCCATCTTTCTTGTCAACAAAGATAACCGGTGCACCCCAAGGTGAAGAACTAGGACGAATAAAACCTTTATCTGACAACTCTTTAATTTGTTTCTTAAGTTCTTCTAATTCTTTTATTCCCATCCTATATGGTCTTTTAGCTATAGGTGCAGTTCCAGGTAATAACTCAATTATAAACTCAATGTCACGATCGGGAGGCATACCTGGCAAATCTTCCGGAAACACATCTGGGAATTCATCCACAACCCTCTCAGTTGGGTTGTCATTCTCCTCAAGCTGATTGACGGCGGCTGTCGGTGGAGGTTGTATGACCACATCAACACTGATCCTGCCCCCTGTAGGTGTAGACAATTCAACTATCTTCTTATCACACTTGATCACTGCATCTTGCTTTCTCATCCAGACCAAACCCAATATAACATCGATCCCAGCGGTTCTCAAAACTGTAAGCTGAGCTTTGAAGTCTACCCCCCCTTTGAGTAACAGTAACCGATGGACAATAACAATCGGTTCTCATAACCCCACCCGGTGAATTTACGATTATGGGGTTTTGCATTGCTAACAAAGTTATTTCATGCATTCTAACAAAAGCTTGCGATATGAACGAATGCAATGCTCCAGAATCAAACAGAATGGTAGCAGGGATGGAGTTGACAAGGAACGTACCCATCATTACTTCTGGTGCTTCCTGAGCTGTTTCTGCAGAGACGTGGTTCACACTCCTATTATGAGGGGGCGGCTGGTACCTTCCTCTCTTGTTGTTGCTGTTTTGACTTGGAGGGTTTGGTGCGTTTTGCTTCTTGGGGCAGTTATAGGAGAGATGTCTGGTTTCACCACAAGCAAAACACTTGATGGGGGTATTGGGAACATTAGTTTTTGCTGGGGTACTGCTGGATGAGCCTTGACGAGGTCCTGAGTAACCACTCTGTTGTTGGAATGGTGGACGTTGCTGGTTCGGGTTACGGTTCCCAAAGTTAGATGTGCCTTGGTACCTCTGCTGGTAACCCTGCTAAGGATAGTTGGGACGCTGGCGAGTGTTGCTCCCAGAAGCTTGTCCTCTAAGCTTCCTCTTCTTGTCCATCTCCCTGCGTTCATTGTCCAGGATGATGACACGGTTCACCAGAGATTGGAAATTTGGGTATGTATTACCCTTAAGGTACAACCGGAGTTCATAGTAGATCCCCTTTAAGAAGAGACGCTGCTTATCAGCATCATCCCTTACTTCATTGGGAGCATAGCGAGCTAGCTGCGAGAACTTGTCATGGTACTCGCTGACTGACATCTGTCCCAACCGAAGGTTCCTGAATTCTTCTTGCTTCAGCTCTATGATTCCCTTTGGAATGTGGCACGCATTGAAATCTCGGGAAAACTCTTCCCAAGTGATAGCGGGAGCATTGCCGGGGCAAGCATCTTGATATGTCTCCCACCAAGTCTGAGCTGCACCTTGAAGTTGACCAGAAGCATACAACACTTTCTCCTGGTCATTGCACTGTGCGATGTTGAGTTGCTTCTCCACCGCACGCAACCAATCATCCGCATCCAATGGATCACTGGCATGCGAGAAGACGGGAGGGTGTCCTTGTAGAAATTCCCTCCGCTTGTTGATAGGTGGAGCTCCAGCAGGTTGGTGAGGTTGGTTCTGCATGAACTGCATCATGGCTTGCATTGTCTGCATCATCTGAGCCTGCATCTGCTCTGGGGTCATCGTAGGTGGTGGAGGTAGTGGGTGCTAGTTATTGTTGTTGTTGTTGTCACTGGTGTTGGATCCGGAGTTAGTCCTGGTGCGAGACATCTGTCACATAGAACTGTCACGAGATGAGTCTGCAACTTTTCTGGATTTTCAGCACAATAGCAGTCTAGAAAAACAGTCATATCTGAAGTTCCCGAACTCAAACAGAGGCAAAGCTTATGTGGTTGGAAAGATAAAGAAGTTATCTACAACTTTCGTAATTCTGACTTTTTCTGATTCTGACACTAATTTACTCATAAACTGTGTTTAAACAGATCTGTCCAGATTACCAAACTGCGCAGAAACATCAACTTGCAGGAATTGTTTCTCTTAACTCCGAATAGATATGAAGGTGCTTCTTGCGGCCACGGAAAGATAAGGAAGTCTACTGTTTTTATTTAAAGTTTCGTGATTTTAGGACGTCCAGAATTAATTAGGAAAAATTAACAAGGCAAAGAGGTCTGAAAAGACAGATTAAAGAAAACTGCAACTTTATTATTAAGCTTTTCAAGCAACCCAACCTAAGCTATGAGTGTTGTGGACATGCCCACAACCTCAACAATCATTACAAAGAACCAACTCACACATTAGCAAAAGCACAAGCAACTAAACACTTAGAAGAACACTAGCACACACGACTCACGAACTAGCGAATAAACTATAGAGGGATTCCTAGTCCTAACTCTTCTTGATCTTCTTGAAGTTCTTTGGCAGCCCAAACTCTTCACGAAGCTCATCTTGTTGTTGGTAACTGCGCTTAAGCTCCTTGCGCAGCTCCCTTGCTTCTATAAGGAGATGACCATACATACTCATCATCTCTTGAACGAAGTTGACGAGCTCATTCAGGACGGGGCCACCTTCACCGTTAGGTTCGGCGATTATCCAACCTTGCTCCGCATCGAAACGAGGGATGAAATGGCGTCGAGTGTTGGCGATCCTTTCCCTAAACTTGTTGTGGATGGCCATATATGCAGAGAACGCGGCGTCCTTCATACTTTCTTCCATGGTAGGATGAGCAACACAGCTATGGAAGGTATAATCCACACGTTCAGCTGCTTGCCCACCAGCACCTCCACAGATATAGAGCTTCGCCTTCCAGTAGGTGTTGGCGAGGGGGTGTTTGTATTCCTTGCAAGTGTACATGGTTGCAACCTCGGGTCCTGGGTGGCATTCTCTCACAAGATCCACCAGCTGGGAGTGAGCATAGCTACTGTGTGCTCCTCCTTGGATATACTTAGTGTGAATCCACCCTGGCTCTTCTGGCAGCTCTTCTTCGACAACCTCAGGAGTAGAGTAATTAACGTCAGCACTTGGAGCATGGGGGCTCTCTTCCCCGTGGTACTCTTCGCTACTGGAGATTTCTTGGATCTCCTCCTCTGGTTCTTCCTGAGATTCCACCATTGGCGATTGAGGTTCAGGAGGGGCACGTCCTCCGGTGCTGATGCGGGCTGACCGACGAAGGCTAGACATCTTGAACATGGTAGAGATAGATTAGAACAACATTTTCACAATGGAATAAGTCAAGTGTAGCATAAACAGTTTGAGAAATTATATATACAATAATGTAAGCATGAAAAGAGAAGGTAAAGACAAGATAAGAAGACCATTCTAACTAGGCTTGCGTCCTACAGTCAACACTTGCTTTGATACCAATTTGTCACACCCAATTTTAAGGATAAAATTGAATATGAATAACTCATGTGTGCCCAGAGATCAATCACACACATAAGCCGACAAATCTTTAAATAATACCATCACTGAATGCTTATTACATAACGAATAATATTCTTAAACATAACAGCGGAAATAAAGATAACTCTCGCGACGAAGCTCCACTTCACAGGGAACGCCGACTGGTTGACCACTAGCCTAGTACTCCTCACGGTAGTCTTCATAGCCATCTGAAGGGGTTGAGAAAGCAAGAGTGAGCACTTAAAGTACTCAGCAAGAGTAACATAGGGTTATGAAGCTCAAAGGCTGACACTATCTGTACTGCGGTTGCTTTTAACTTGGTCAAGTTTTACCAACACTTAGCTTTAGTTATGCATAACCCAATTGATAACCACATGATAAGATTAATAAACATCATTAAACAACATGATCATCTACACTATGAGTTTTCCAGGCCGCTCGTGACCGTGAGCACGGCTATCATGATAGATTTACACTCTGCAGAGGTTATACACTTTACCCACAAGCCATGTTGCCCATATGCCCGGGATAGCTAGTCCCATAACACTGCCAAGGTGAGTGGGCAGGGAACACTATGAAGTCTTTCAAAAGCCCTTTCTAGCATGTAGCGGACCCTACGGACCCAATGCAAAGGGGAATATGGGACACCCCGATGGTACCACCCGCAGCGGTCCCCATACAAGCTATACCCCATAACCAGCTCGGCAAAGGTGCCTTTCACGAACCACAAGCATGCTAGTCCAAACTTCATACTTAACTAAAGCCAGAGCCATTATAGCACTCGTGGTTGCATTTGAATCCCAGCTTTTGCCCTACAGTGGTGTCCTATTCCATGTTGCTACAAAAGCCAGTTTTATCTCATTGTTGCATATATCATTAGTCAATATTCGATTCAATATTCATCATGTAAGGCATAGCAAAGCTACCCATATGCACAGAGACCCATGGTAACAAGGTAAAAGGATAACAAAGCTATGGTAAATATAAATAGGAATCAAATTAGACACATGCAATCATGACTAGATGAATTAAGGTGAATAGGTAACAAGGATGATCCTATGTTAAACTTGCCTTGATCACAAAGCTCTTGGTGATCCTGATCTGTTGCAAAGAACTCTTGCTCACCGAAGATCTCACCGGCTGTACTCGATCAACATCACCAGGCAATCATCCGAACAATCATACACGAAGCAATAAAGATATGATCAGAACATTACACCATAAACAATAAAGAGGTTTTGAAAAGGTTATGAAACAGATCTATACTTTACTACGATCACAAAGACGCGAAAACCACGCTAATCGGATCTAAAACGAATAAACTATAGATTAAACAAGATTTTGAAAAGGGCAAGATTAAAGCATTAAAAGAATTAATTTACTTTGATTTTAAAATGTCATTAACATCGATGAAATCTATACTACTGGATAGAGCATAAAATTACGGATCTAACGCAACTTTAACGGATCGATTTGGATTTAAAACGAGCAAAATATAAGCATTTGAAAATCAGTGGCAAAACTGTAAATAGGGTTTTTCTTTTATATTTCGAATTAAACAGATCTGAAAAGAGAATACGTCTTCCAGAGAGGAAAACATAAAGATGAAAGGCGCTTTTAGGACTGCAGGTTTATTCCCCAAAAACCTAGGGTCTCTTTAGAAAGAAAACCCTCGAAGGGGTATCTTTGATCTGAGACCGTCAGATCTGCTCTGACCGGCCCAGATTAAAAGAGAGGGGAAGGGGGCGGCGCTCGGCCGGAGCAGGGCGGCGCGCGGTGGCGCCATGGCCGGCCCGAGGCGGTGCTTGCCGGCGGGGGTCAATCAGGGGCTCCAGCGCTCGGTTTCCCACTCCGAGGGCACCGGGAGAAAGAGGAGAGGGAGGCGAACTCCCCTGGGAGCTCGGAGGGTGTCGAGGACGGTCGGGAAGGATGGACGGCGCGGAGCAGCGGCGGCGGAGGTTCTGCACATGGCGGTGCGAGGTGATTAGAGGCTCGGGTGCTCAATCCGACCGAGAAAGAGGTCGGGGAGCAAGAGAATGAAGCCGCGAACTCACCTAGGTGACTTGCGGGGCTCGAGGAACGCAAAGGATGGCCGGTGACGGTGAACCGCGGCGGCGGGTCTTGGCAGAACGGCAGCGAGGCCAAACCGAGCGCGAAAGAGAGGGACAAGGGGAAGGGGAGGTGTTCTACGGACACACGAAGGCGATGCGAGGGTCGGAGAGGCTTACGGTGGTCGGCGGTGCGCGGAACGGCGGCTCGACGGCGAGAGCAGAGCGGCGGCAATGGTGCGGTGTTGCTTCTGCGAGACGAGGCGAGGCGATGGGAGAGGCGGCGCAGGGTGCCGAGCTATTTAAAGGGGTGCAAGGGAGAGGCCGACGCGGTTACGGGCGAGGATCTCGCGCGCGGCGGTTGCGCATGCGGTGCGACGCGGCGCGGCACGGCAGAGTCCAGGGCGGACTCGGGAGGAAGAAGGAGGGGGCGCTGACACGCGGGGCCGCGTTGTTAGTGGAAGAAGAGGGGAAAGGACAGAGAGACCGCGGGCCTGCGGGGAAGACTGGGCCGAGGCGAGGAGCTGGGCCGCGGTGAAGAGAAAGGGAGAGGGAGCAGGCCGGGAACTGGGCCAACAGGCCGAAACAGGAGGGAGAGGGAGAGAAAGGTTTTTCTTTTTATTTTGTTTTGCAAATTTGATTTTCTAAATTGATTTTGAAATATTTTCTAGGGTTTTGCAAACTCACTCAACACAAGAAAAATGCAGGGGCATGAAATGCACAACATGTTGAACCCTAACATGATATTAGTTTTAGTTTTATTTATTTAATTCTATGCTTCACAAAAATCATTTGAAATAAAATCAAATTTAACTCAAATTCAAATCTAATTTCTATTTTGAATTTTAGGGTGTTACAGGTACCTCGGTCAAATCCATCAACTCGTCACCCATACCCGGGTTATCCGTCGATCGTGCGGCCACTATAGCTACGCCTTGAGTACGGAGGTCGAAAGCACCCCCTCGAATCTCGAATGGGACAACCCTCGACCGTGTTTTCGGGGATGCGTCAGGATCATGCAGGCCTCGATACTCCTCGATCCGGGGGCTCGACCCTCATCTCCAACCACTACGGCATGGAACCCGTCCGCTCTGTCCCGCTTCAACTACGGAGCCCATACCTGTCTACAGGAGACCAATCGTTCCACGCCATGCCGTTCGGCAGCGACCAGTCCGCCATCACCATGCCCCGAAGCATCGGAAGGACAGGAAGAGCATGCCGCAACAACAATCGACGTCCCATCGCAAGCATGGTGCCATGGACGCACCTCCCATACCGATACGAACTAGGGATTTTGTACTCTCAAGCCTCCCCTTAGTCTATAAAAGGGGACGCTGGGATAGTAGGAAAGAGGAGGGAGAACAACAAGACATCTGTTCGCACTTGCAACCATCTAAGCAACACCCATTGGCACTCGCAGCAAGCTCACTAGCATACGCAACAGAGAGCCATATCCGAACACAACACAAACCAATGATTGCTTGATCAACATCTCAAGCAATCAACCGAGCCACCTAGGATAGCCCGGCTAGCCTTAGGCCTCGACCCCCCCCCCCTCGAGTTCATCCGTGTAAGCCAGCTTGTACTCCCCCGGTACGAGCACTTCGGTGCAAGATAATACAATCCTTCCTTCCCCGCTGGATGTAGGGTCTTCTTTGCTCGAACCAGGATAAATATTGTGTTCTTCTTGCATTACATCTGGGAGAGGGAGCACGCAATAAACAAATTTACTGGTTGGTGATCGACCCCCTGGGTCGAAACACCGACAAATATGCAAGTAAAAAATAGTCCTTCTCCAATAGTTTGCTATTTTGGACTTGACAAAATGAAAAAAGAAGGCATACGAGACTTTTTTTTCCGGGAAAGAGGCGGCGGTGACGTAAGATGAGATGTCAAGGTGCTTCAGGTTGACATATTTGCCAAGTGAGGAGGAGAGATATATATGTCAAGTTGCTATTGATGTCAAGTTGTTTTTACCAAACTGGTGGATGCTAATTTTTTTTTTGTTAATAATAAATAGATATCAAGTTGAGATAGCAAACTCTTGGAGATGCTTTATCAGCTAGATAACTATCCTCAGGTAGTGAATCCAAACAGGATTAAAGCAAACGGGGACCGGACCCATGCACCACTAATATATTCCTTGGTGTCTACGTGTGCACCATAGAAAGTATAGTTGAAGATTCACGCACATAATTGATCGTTTGACCTATAGAGCATGATCATCTAAATTCACATGTATTATTGCTGCACACACTCTAGTGGCCTAACCTGCTGTGTGGCACGGAGAATGAGAGGAATTTCACGCTTGGCAATTTGAGATGCTGCACGCGTACACGTATACTGTGTTATAGGGGTGAGTGCCAAGGGTCAATCTATACACCCCACCAACAAACATTAGGTGTGTTTTAGG
The DNA here is from genome assembly GCA_022036555.1 of Microstegium vimineum. Taxonomy (NCBI): domain Eukaryota; kingdom Viridiplantae; phylum Streptophyta; class Magnoliopsida; order Poales; family Poaceae; genus Microstegium; species Microstegium vimineum. The sequence continues at coordinate 58,170,550 of CM039131.1, read as the reverse complement.
GCGTCCTAGTGATATTGACGACGTAGATAACTAATACGTGGAACACAGAGAAGAATAGAATGATTATTTATGAACGCTCTCTCATGTTTAGTTGTCCCTTCTTCAGTAGGTCACACCTTCTCTCTCACAGCATGCTTTGTCTCGATCTACGTGAAATATCCTTAAGAGTCAATTTGGATGTAGATATTAATTGGAGGGGTTTAAATTGAATTAGGTTCAATACCAAAGCAGACATAGTATTGATTAGGCACATTTCGAATATTGTTGTTTGGATGACCATCGAATTGTTTTTTTAATCCTGGCAAGTACCTCAAATGATCCAATATCTATTTAGATGCAAAACCGTGGAACTGAAACTCTCACGCGCCGGGGATCTCAATGGCAGAGGGAGCTCGACCCCGACGGCTCGACCACAACTCTCACTGGCTGCATGGGGGAGCTCGACCCTGGCATGGCGAGCGGATCTCGTGGCAGCCATGGCCGCGGGGGAGCTTGACCCCGGAGGTTCACCAACAGCAGGGGAGCGAGGTCGCCATAGGGGAAACTCAACCCTAGCATGACGAGCGAGAGGGAGGGGTCCCCTTCCATCTTTGGGGCAGGGCCATGGGTGAGCTTGACCTTGGTTGCTCGCCAACACCAGGGAGAGCGCACAAGGCCACCATGAGGGAGCTCGACCTCTTCCCCAACTCTGGTGGTCATCGATCCTCTCCTTCTTCCCTGGCTCCGCCGATCCGACTATAGTGTTCCTCTTCCCTAGCTCTGGCGGTCCTTTCCTTCTTCCTTAGGTTCTGGCGGTCATCTTCTTCTTTCCAAGGCTCCGACAGTCCTCTCCTTCCCCAGCTCTGACGGTCCTCCAACCTTCTTATTCTCTAGCTCTGACACTCTTCTCCTTCTTTCCTAGCTCTGGCAGGTTGGGTGGTGCGGCTCTCCTCCTCTGCAGTTACATGAAGGTCCAGGTACCACGGTAGTGATGGGAAGAGAAGATGAGTCAATTATGTGTACATCAAAAAATAGCTTTAGCATTGTAAGCTATTTCCAATACCAGGCTGATTTAGTATTGTATCTAATTCAATGACAACACCTTTAATATCTACATCCAAACATAGCATAATAATAAACTTTGACAATATAATTTGTTTAATAACAAGAAGAAAGTAGAACATGAGACTTTATTGAAAACTTCTATACCCATTACAAATGTGAGATATCCAAACGTAGAATCGATCTATTTTAAATTTTACCACACATGTATCGCTAATAAGAATACCAAAAGTTGAGCGGTGGGTATGCGCGCTCCGCCGCAGGGTAGATGAAAAATGTGTTGCACGACTTGCATGAACAAATGAAAAATGTGTTGATACGACGTGCATGAACAGTAGATACGGCAAGGAAACGGCAGTGAATCAAAAGTTCATGAACAGTGATAGTGTGTACAAAGGGGTAGTAGCAGTGTTTGAACAGCGTCGAAACAACACCATGAACAGTGCAGAGGGTCGCATGGTCACGGAAATCTTTCCATGTCGGGCAGTGGATCTAGCTTATTATTATTGAATGACCGAGAACGGCGACCAGAGGGGGGTGTGAATGGGAGCCAATTCAAATTCAACTACAAACACTTGACCCTTGTCCCAAAATCACGCCCAAAACACAACCACGGTATACGCGACGCGCACACGACCCAACATATGGGTGGACACCTTAGGAAGAACCCTAGAGGTGCAGCGGAGCGGTCGGAGAAGGTCAATGAACGATCGAAACCACGAACTCGAAACGCGACCCGAAAGAGGTGATCTCAACCTCTAGAGAAGAGAGGCAAGGGCACACCCAAAAAATACTTATGAGAACTGGTCTCAAAAGCACATCATCATGTTCCTTACGTGAATACGAATCCAACGTAACAAACGGAACTTGATTCGGAGTCCGAACGAGAGAGATACGGGAAAAATAGCGAAACAGTTTTCGCGGACTGTCCGCCCCTTGATTCTGATGAAAGGCGGGCTGTCCGCGGATGAGGCCCGGACTGTCCACTGGCAAAAGCAAAAACCCCGAACAGCAAGTCCAGAAACTGTGTTTCTCGGCAGATTTGAACGGCGGACAGTTCGCGAAAAATCCCAGACAGCCTGCGGGGAAAACCAAAAAAGGCCAAGCAGACCTGCCTCGATCCCGATCGGCGGACCGCGAGTCGTGGATCAGAGGCGATTTGGGGGCGATTTTGAATCGCCTCTTCCCCAAATCTTCTCAAAACTTCACCAAATCTTCATACCAATAGCCACCAAATTTTGTGGACATGATCCCAAGGCTATGGAGGAGCTATCCCAAAGAAATCATCGCTCAATTTGGATGCAATCAACAGGAATAAAAGGATTTCGGGAAAAGAACTCAAGAATAAGAACTCAAGGAAGAAATTTCCCGATCTATATGCTCAAGATGTTTGGGGACAAACCCTTCGGTGCAAATGATCTCCTTGAGTTCCCGCACAACTTGGTTCAAACGAAATCGCAAGCAACACCCTCAAACGAGAGATCTCATCTCATGAACATAGAGGGGTCAAGAGGAGCAAAAACCAAAACGCGAAGAACACAAGAAATCGGAGACACAATCATGAAAATGAAGCCACCATGGCTTACGGAGGGTAAGGCCTCTGATTCCCGAATCAAAACGCGTAGCAAGTTTTACAAAGATTGACACTAATCAACCTAGGGATATCATGAACTAGAGAGAGACTAGAGAGAGAGTGGGTTGGGAGGTATGAGAGAGGTGGAAGAGGTGAAAGGGTAAGCACCCTTTGTGACAAAACCTCTTAAGAACAAGGCCCACATGTCAGGATTAATATCCATCCAACTTAATCCAAAACAAATGATCCAAGTATCAATTAGCCCGTCAGGTGTCACCACTTTGCAGCGGGTCATTCACCTCTTTCCGAACAGGATCTCCTCATTACAAACATTGCAGAAGTAATACAATAATTTAATTTACATCAAAGTAGCGGAAATTTGAAGTCATATTACAAACCATAAGTTTTGAAACATAACTTAATTGTCATACGATAATATTACATCAAGCTGCCGATAGAGTATAGAAAAAACAACCGAGTACTCTTGCCCAAGAGTCAAGCAAAGACAACTAATCCTCATCATCCTCCACTGAAACAACGGTCATGCAGCACGAAGCTACACAAACCGGATTGGGATCCTCATCTGTAACAGGGGTTAACAAACCCTGAGTACGGGAGTACTCAACAAGACTTATCCGACAAAAGAAAATATTTGGTGGACAAAAGGTATGCAAGTCATAGGATTCAAGGTAGGGTTTGCAAGAATCAAGTATTTTGCACAAATGAGCATTTTATAAAACAATTGAAATTCATTTAATTCGTTCATAAGATTACTCAAGAACCGATCTAGATGTATGATCGATAACAAGGTAATAAGTCATCCATGAAAGGAATCAACAAGTATCCAGTTTAAGTTTTTACTACGATGTGGTAGTCAGAGTCGTGTTTCCATACCCGAGGAACACGACGATTCGAATCGATTAAACCCAGCTGGGACTTCCCTATCACACGACATATACGACACTAAAGCACGCATATGACTACTTTTCCCTGGATCCTCCATCCGAGAACGGGGGCCCGCCACCCGAGAGCACAGTACACCTCCATCTAGTTCCTCAAACATGAAGGGTACACACTACTCTCGCCATCTCTCCACTCCTAGTGTGGGTTAACCGTCCTTTAGACTGGATTAGCCAGAGTCCAGCTTCCCCAAACGTATATGATAAGTACTCCAAAGTCACGGCTCTTGGACACCCACACCGGACGGTTCCTAATGACACAGGCGGAAAGAACCCGCTCACCAGTCACCACTGATGGCTCCCAAACACCGTGTACGCCCGGTCCCGATTATTACTTCCAATAACATTCCTTTCTTCCAAAAGATCATAACCATTTACCAAAGCAATACGCTATGGGTAAGTGACCAAAAATCACCTAGTTTAAAAGTTCTAAGCATACTAAGCATGTTTAGACAAAAGTTTGCATCTTTAAACAAGTGTCAAGGTGTAGGTACAATAACACAAGGATAAGGCTATGCATCAAGTAAGAATTTAATAAAGTACGATAATGCAATAATATAACCATAAGTGTATTTAAAGCAATCATTTTAAATACAAGGAAATGTTTGAATGCACCGGGGCTTGCCTTGGTTGGAGGGATACACAAACTTTGGCTCAGATTCAACAAGAGAGAAAACCCCTTCACTAGAGGGATTATCCAACGCAACCAACGAACAATCTACACGATATAATGACATGCTTAGATGATGCTTGAAATGATAGATATGATGCTTTGTAACACACAAACATGTACTAAGAGATGAACAAAACAGATTACAACCTTGAGTACAACTTAACTTCATGTAAGAAATTGAAACTAGAGCATAAAGCATTTAATTAAACCATGATTAAACTAACTATCAAGTTTAATAATTATATCCAAGAGAACTAAGCAAACAACATTACATCAAGCATGTCTAACATGTGGTTGTCACTGGACAAATGACCATTAACATCAAGCAACCCAAAATCACACAAAACCTAAAGTCATTAGAGTTATTAATCATTTTATTATTGATTAAACAAAAAGCCATGTTTAACAGTTCATCCAAAAATTCCCAAACTTTTTGTACAACAAGATATAAGTGTATAAAGGTTACACAAAAATTCTTAGAATTTTTGGAGCAGCACACAGAGCATGAAAAATCATGGAACAGTCATTTCTTAATTACTTTGAGCAATTTTACAGGGTTAAAAATATACTGAACATGGACATGTTATATTTTTTATTAAATACTACACATCAAAGAGAGCATACACAAATTTTTACAGAACTTATACATGCACAGAATTAAATATACAAAAAAAATAAAAAGCATTATTGTGCAAAACAGGAAATTAAGAAAAACCCTTTGAAACCGCCGCTGACAGCTGGGTCCCACGTGTCAGCGACACAGAGCAGAGCAGCGGCGCCGGTGACCAAAGAACACGGCGGTGCGTCGCCAACGGTGAACCAAACGTTCAACTGACTCGTGCGCTGGGCTCTACGCATCACCCCGAACCCAACGAAGTACGACACGACCAAACTTATCCCTTACAAACACCTCACCGGCGGCGATGGCGGCAACCCGCGCTCGGCCGCGCATGCGCCGGCGAGTAAAAGCCATAATCGGCTCAACCAAGCACCCTAGCAGACTCAGCGGCCCCCAAACAACGCGTAGCGCAAGAAAAACAAAGCGAAACCCTAATGTATCAACCTCGCTGACGGCCATGGCGCACGGCCGAGATCCGCGCAACGTACGCCGGCCAAACGACGCATGTGCTCGAACAACCAACACCGCGAAAGGACGCACGAAGGCTAGGCGAAGCTAGCGTAAGACTCAGACGCGAAAAGACCAACTAACGAGCTCTCACGGCGGTGAGCACCGACACGGCGGAGCTGACACGCCGGAGCGAACACGAACCACGGCTACGGTTCAGAATTAGCTACAACCAGCTACTCTAAGAGCACCAGGAGCTTACCCTGAACACGAAGTGCTCGCTAACTCGGCCGGAGATGAAGCAGAGGGTGCTGGTGACGGAGACCGTGCCGGTGGAAGTAGGAAGCCGAGCGGCAACGTTGACGTTCCCGGAGCTGTAGATCACCAAAGAAGAAACGGCGAGGTGTTCGAGGATCAGTGACGAACGAAGAAGAAGAAACAAGAAAGAAAAAGACAATGTGGCTCCTTAATAGCCGGTGCGACTGCGAACTAGAGCGGCGGCGCTCTCGCCAGAGCCGTGGAAGAAACGGTCGCGCCGGGCAAATGACGACTCGGTTGCTTCAACCAGCTCTCGCGGAAGGTGTGCGAGGTTGAGGCGAAGACTTTGCGACTGGATTGGAGGCTTAGCAGTGGTTAACGAGCTCGGGCGATGCGGAGCGCTCCCGCGGCGGAGCAGAGCAGAGCGAGGGCACAGCGTGGAAAGGGAGGCAAGGGTGAACGACGTCCTGTTTTGAAGACGGCAACGGAGCCGTGGCGTTGCCACGCACATGACGCGACGCTCGTCGAGGGCAGGAGGCGCGCAGTGGCGTCGGCAGGTGGCCGGCCAGGTGTCGGCGCCGAGCTCACTGCACCGACATGCAGATGCAGGTGTTCGGTGAAATGCCTGAACTGCCCCTATGATTGTTTTGCTATTTTCTCAAGCTTACAAGGGTTTTCATGAAAAACTTTGAATACCAAAGTTGCTTAAAATTTCATGATATACAACTTTGACAACATGCACTTTTTCAAATTCGGCCTAGAAATGAAAATGCATTTTTTAAATTTGAAACCCTTTTTAAAAGATTTACCCCCTTTTGAATTACTCTAAAAACTTGAATAACACTTGAAAAACTATAAACACAACAATTGCAATTGAAACAGAGCTCTACAACTTTGCTTTAACAATCATAAACAAATTCTTTTTAGATTTTGAAAATCATGTATAGGGTTTGATTCAACCCCCTCTGGAAATTAGGGTTTGGATTTAAAATTGAAAATTTGAATTTGAAAACATGGTCAGCATTCAAACAATTGAATCAAACTCAACCAAGTAAACTCATTTTAGTTCAATGCATAGCAAGGTTCTCAATCAAATGAATGATGTTTAATGCATATGATGCCATGATCAAATTTTTTTAAAAAGTTTTAAACACCAAGGGTGTTACACCCTTCATCCACTACTTAACGACACTTTGGACATTTCCAAATCGCCCTCTAGATACATGACCGAATTACCTAGTACTGAGACACTGTAATCCAAGTCGAAGATATTTTCTGCGAATATTGATCGGACGGCCCCGCTCTGCCTGGAGTTACCGTCGCCTCGACGCAACCTCTAGGATTCCGCCACGTGCCATCCCCACTTCCTCGTAAGTTCCGCCCGGGTTTTGAGGCCCAAACCCGTGAAACCCGCCACCGGTAGCTTTCGGCTCAACTACCAAACCCCGAGTTTTGAGGCCCAAACTCGGAAACCGTCCACCGGCGGTTTTGCGGCTCAAACCACCAAACCGCTCGACTCGAGCCACCTTGTCCTCGCCCGGTCAGACTCCGAGTCCCATGAGCCTCCCGCTCGACCCGCTTGTCCGCCGCCTTGAATCGGTCAACTCCATGTTTTCTCGCGCTCGCCGATGCCAAGTACTAGCCACCACAACTAGTCCGCCGGCACCCCGGTCCGTCGGTCCGAGCCCCGCTTCCGCCCTTCACTACTCTCAGTCTATCGGCACGACAAGCCTCTACTCGACCTTCACCACGCCATTGACCACTGTCTCCGGGCCTAACACCTGCACACCACAAGCCGATAGACAGGCACACATTTGCTTTCGCAAGGATTAGTGAGACCGCACAAACTGAAACACCCAAATGTTAATCAATCACTCATCATCAAAACTAAACAACATGGGCACATATCAACCATGTGTTCGCAATTATTATTTCTGAAAAAAAACACAGTTCATCTAGCAGGGGTAGTGCCAGAAATAGAGACAGAAGCCAACGGTTAACTACACTGCTAGTTTTAGCATGTCTCTTGGGTCTTGGATGCACTAGTAGTGCCAACCAGTATAAGAGTTTGTTTTTGTCATTTGGACGATCATCTAATAACATCCATGCAATCATTGAATTTGAGACCACATAAAGAGAATGTTTTCAGCAGCAGCCTGCCGGAGTCACCGCATGAATGAAGCTATAGGTTATTGTGCAGCAGAATCTTGTCCAGAGCTACGAGTGCTACCTTCAGAATGTGTTGTATATGCCATTGGCAGAGACACTGAGTTATCATTCGTGGCAAGATTCGAGCACAAGGAAAAAGGTGCGGCCGGAGAGGATTCGAATATACAGGGAGAGCGACGTTTATGTGCAAAAAGCTTTACGCGGAGCTAGGTCACTCTGAACATGTGTTTCAGATCAGTCCGTGCCCTCCGTGGGTAGTGGGGCGGCCAGTGAGTGAGTGTTCCATCGCATCTTGGATCTGAAGATGTCAATGATATATATGAGATAATGAACTGACAAACACATCGGAAGAGCAAGATAACATTGTGTGTGAGTGGCATGCGTTGCATGAGAGCAGCGAATGGATAGAAATATTTAGAGTAGCTGATCCACGGAAACTGACCGAGCGAGACGGAAACAGACGCCGAGATCAGGATCAGCTGCTGCCTTTTTGTTTTTACGCAAAGATAGCTTCCGCTTTGGAGCACCAAGCAAGATCGTCCATGCACCAGGATCAGTGATAAGTCAATCTGATCGTCATCTGCAGCAGCTCAAAAGCTAGCTAGATTCTTCTCCAATGCATGCACTTTAATAATTCCCTCCTCGTTTTCCAGACCTCTTCTTCATTCTTTCACTTCTTTTTTTTTTTGTCATTCTCGATCGTGCGGTATGGTAGTACCTGCCAGAAGAAACGTGTTGGCACAGTGTGGATCTGTACGTCACTGTTGCAAGCAAGCAAGCAAGCATGCAGCAACAGCAAGCAAGCATGGGCCAGCAGGGCCATGGAGCTATCTAACCTGCAATGACTGGGCTAGCTACAGGGTGGAGGAGGTGGTGGTGGTTCCACTACCACCACCCCGGAGCTCAAGGCATCAAGCCCTCAAGCTAAGTGGCAGGCTCACTCTCTCAGTGCATGTAAAGCGGCAGGGTCAAGTCATCAGTGGTCCAGCTCCAGCCAGTCCACAGCCGGGAATGGATCGAAGTCGGATCACACAGACAACGGCAGCCACGCACACACGAGGGCCGGCCGGGTGCGGTGAGTGACTACTGTGTGCGGAGTGCGCCGGGAACTGCAGCACAAATTGGCGTCTTTGCTCCGATCCTCTCCGATCCCTGGAGAGATCGAGATGTGAAAGGCCGGCGGTGACGGCCGGATCGGGACTCGTGAGGCGCCACAGAATATAGATGCCGCTGCCATTCGCCGCCGGGTCGACTTCGTCGCCGCCTTTAGGAGTAGGGTCGTCATGGAAGAGACGCCAAAGGTTGAAGATAGGGCGGCAGATTTCCCCCGAGTCGCCGCCTATGTTGCCTTTACTCCACCTTCTTCCTGCTTTGCGAGCATTTGGGTTCACGTCCTGGTCTTGGCTTTATATATAAATCACCAGCACCTGGTGTGCCACTTGAGGCTATAGCCTAGGCTGCCGTTTTCCGTCAGAACTTGGACCATTTTCCTCCGTTTGGTGCATGCACTTGTCTATTGAGATCAAATGCTTCAGCCTACAGGTGTGTGCTTATTTGTTTACTAGCTTGATGGGTGTTGCCTCATGTATATCCAATCCACTTCTCCAGAACCTATTATTAGTGGTGGATAATTTATAACTGACGGTGATAAGATAACACTACCGGTTTATAAGAAAAATAAGCTACTGTTATCAGTTTTAACTAAGCACCGGTAGGTTCTAACACCAATTGGTAGCGATAGTTTGTATTACCCGGCACCAACATCAACTGATGACAGTGCAACCCATTTTCGGACTCAAAATTTCATCATCTAATTCGTTTAACTGGAATTTGTGTCAAGCGCTCCCCTTTTCCTTCTCCCTCGGACTCTAAACATATATCCTCACTCTCTCACTGTCGGTCCTATGCGTGCTCTCCATCTCCCTTCTCCCTCGAACTCGGTACATCCTCTCTTCTATACAACACTTTTGCAGATACCCACATTGCAAATGCAAAATACGTCTTCTCAACAACGTAGTCTTACCTAACCATCGAGACATGCATGAAAAATTCTAAATAAAAAAAATATAAAGCTCTAATTAATTGCATATTAGCAACATGTATTATGTTGTTTAACTTTATAGCAACATTGTTTTGTTTAGGGGACATCACGATGATGACGTGTGCTGAATCTTAATTAGACCATCAACGGCATCTAGAGTGTGATTTCTCATACTCTCGAACCGAGGTATATGAGTTGACCGACAACAATTGGATGGACACGATTGCTTCCTTGTTCATCGTTGTCGAACCATCATAGAGGTCTACGCATGCACTAGGAACACATGATCGACTATAAATAGAAAGGCAGTTTGGATGGGCTCGAATGCTGGGGATTTCATGAGTTTCCTAAAACTATACTTTATATTATCATGCCTAGCTCATAAAAATATAGATCATACATTTAGTTTCATATCTTTCTAAGTTAGAAAAGGGTGGTTTTAGTGTTTTAAATGTACATTTATTCTATACAGAATATTTGAGAAAAACATGTACTATTGAATACCAAATATTTTGTTGTTGCTCCTTAGGTAATGGAAAGAATTAGATGGTAATAGGTGGAACTATACAATACTAAATAACAATGTACCAAATAATATCTATTTACTATACTTACTACTCCCTCCGTCTCTGAAAGAATCAATTCCTAGAATCTGTTCCAGTCAAACTTTTTTACCTTTGACTAACCTATAGAAAAATATAATAACATTTATGACTTAAAATAAGTACCATGTAAAAATATGTTCTATGATAAATATAATAATACTAGTTTGATACTATAACTTTTAATGTTTTTTCTAGAAATATAGTCCAAGTTCAAAAAGTTTGACTTAGGACAACTCCAGAAATCTATTCTTTCATAGACGGAGGGAGTATACGATAGTAAAAATATTTATAAAGAATGGGTATATAGTGTACAAAAGTCAAGATATAATCTCGAGTATTTCAACATTGTCTCTTAGATTTCCCTGAACCACAACATCTTCAGCTTCAATATCAGACATTTTAATATTGTGTGCTAGATCTGATTCGCTAATTTCAGCAACATAAATCTAAGTTTCATTATCACGAAGAACACTTGATACATCATTCCAAGTATCCCAATCAAACGATTTAGCAGACACACCACCCAAAGAGTTGACAGGTGCCTATGCAAAATATTTTCATGCTTTGTCTCGATCTACGTGAAATATGTTAAGAGTCTATTTGGATGTAAATATTAAAGGGGTTTTAATTGAATTGAGTTAAATACTAAATGATTATTTATGTGCACTACCTCACGTTTAGTTGTCCCTTCGTCAGTAGGTCACACTTTCTCTCTCACAACATGCTTTGTCTCGATCTACGTGAAATATCTTAAGAGTCTATTTGGATGTAAATATTAAAGGGGTTTAAATTGAATTGGGTTAAATACTAAAGCAATCATAGTATTGAAATAGGCACAATTCAAATATTGTTGTTTGGATGACCATCAAATTGTTCTTTAGAATCCTGGCAAGTAGCTCAAATTCAATACCTATTTGGATGCAAAACCGTGGTACTGAAACTCTCATGCGCCGAGGATCTCATTGGCAGAGGGAGCTCAACCTCGATGGCTCGGCAGGCCTCGCGGTAGCCGCATCCATGGGGGAGCTTGACTCCGAAGGTTCGTCAATAGCAGAGGAGCGAGGCCGCCATAGGGGAAGCTCAACCCTATCATGGCGAGCGTGAGGGAGGGGTAACCTTCAGCCTTTGGGGCAGGGCCATGGGGGAGCTTGACCCTGGTTGCTCGCCAACACAAGGCCACCAAGGGGGAGCTTGACCTCTTCCCCAGCTCCATCGACCCTCTCCATCTTCCCTGGCTCCTCCGATCCGGCTGTGGCATTCCCCTTACCTAGCTCTGGCCGTCATCTTCTTCTTCCCTAGGCTCTGGTGGTCCTCTTCTTCTTTCCTAGGCTCCGACGGTCTTGTCCTTCTTCCCCAGCTCCGGCGGTCCTCTCCTTATTCCCCGACCTTCTTATTCTCTAGATCTGACAATCTTCTCCTTCTTCCCCAGCTCTGGTAGGTTATTTGGTGTTGTGGCTCTCCTCCTCTGCAGTTGCATGAAGGTTTGGGTAGCACGGTAGGGATGTGAAGAGAAGATGGTCAATTATGTGTACATTCAAACAATAGCTTTAGCATTGTAAGTTATTTTCAATACCAGGCTGATTTGTTATTGTATCCAATTCAATGACAACACCTTTAAAGTTGAGCATTTGTTTCGAATAACAAGAAGAAAGTAGAACATGAGACTCTATTTAAAACTTCTATACCCATTACAGATGTGAGATGTCCAAACTAGGGGTGGATCTAAAGGGGGGCTGGTGGGGCTCCAGCCCCCTACAGCCGCCTATGCAAAATATTTTAAAAATAGTGTTATAAGATAATAATTAAATACATCAAAAGTGGTAAACTAGAACATTACATCACAAAATACAGAAGTACAACAAAGAAAAGACAAAAAAAAGATAAAGGTATAAATTACATAAGACAGTAGAGTGCACAATAGAAAACTCAACTAAAAACAAAATAAAAATAAACAGATCCAATTAAATTTCACTAAGGCTAAGTAATACACATACTGAGTAATATTTATCACATTAAATACTTAAAACTGAAAGAAACATTAAGTGCAAAAAGTGAAATATATAGTAAAAGAAACCTACATGGCGGTGAGAAGTTTCAGGCGGTATCATAGAACCATCTTTGTCAGCTGACATCACAACTTTAGCAAATTTACATACGTTGCCTTAGCACACCTATCCTGAGCCAACACTAATTAAGTAGACAATTTATAAATAAGAAAAAATGCAAGTGCAAAGTGCAGAAAAACAAAGGCAACCCATACTCACTAATACTGATCACAACACTTAAAACTAAAGAAACATTTAGTTGCATCTACGAAAGACTTAAAAACTGAAGACAACAGATACTGAATGAGTATCATTAGAGACAAAAAGACAATCACTACCATCAAAGGTTTGTCTTCTCTTGTCATAAATTTCTTTGCAAATAACATTTCAAGCTTTCATATCAAATCCAATAGCCTCTCTGCTAGAAGATGGAGCTGCCAATGAAAAAAAACAGTATGAAAAAATGGGAGACTTCAAAGACAAAAGAAAAAATAATGAACCATATTGGATGTACTCACTAGTGAAATAATACTAGCCAGTAAAATAATACTGAGCTATACTTGATGTACTGAATTATATTGGATGTACTGGATGAAGTGGCTAGTGAAATAATATTGAACTATACTGGGATGTACTAAACAATACTGAACTAATACTAAACTATATTGGATGGGAACGGATCTAATCCAAAATCTTAATCGAGAACGATGATGCACGGAAGCATCAACAACAGTTTGTGCAGTGTGCAGCATTGAGGAACTTACTGACATCCGAACACTAAAATGATCTTTAAAATTTTGACCAGCATCATGTGTCCCATGCATAGACTGTTCCTACAAACCAATTAGTGTTAAGAACAAAATATCAACAAAACAATATATAAATCAGACTCACCTCAACCTGAACAGAAAGACCAATAATCGTCCTAACTTCATACACAAGCTTCGACTATGCTTCTTTCATAATAACCTTGTCCGTAGACACCATACTTCACCAATTTCAAGCTTCGAGTGTACTTATAGAAATCCATGCAGCCCGAGACACGGCGGCCCGGCCCAAGGCACGCCAATTTGGCCTGACACGAGCACGGCCCGACCCGGTTATGCGTGGGCCCGGGCTGGCACAGCCCGAGCTGCAGGCCGTGCTTGGGCCGCCACTCAGGCACGTGGGCCAGCACAGCACAACCCGATAATTACATATAGGCACGAAATTGGCCCGATGACTACTAAGGCCTGCTAAATCCTCACATGTGACCGGCCTGCTATCGGCCTGCTAAGACCCACATCTTTCACTTCCCCTCCCCTCCCCTCCCGCAGACCCACGCGGCCACGCCGCACGCCCGCACGCGCAGACGGGAGACCGCGGATCTCTTTCCCTTCCGTGGACGGCGGTTCGCGCAGCCCCACACTGCAGGCCGGCCTTCCCCTCCCCTCCCCTCACGCAGCCCCACGCCGCAGGTGACGCGCGGACGGCGCCACGGCGGACATCCCTTCCCAGCTCCGCCTCCCCAAATCCCCTTCCTGGCTTCCTCTGCTCGCGCGAGGCGGTCGGCGGCCGGTGCTCCACCGGAGCGATGGCAGCGCAGGCGGCCGACGCTCCCTCCTCCGGTGACCGGTGCTCCTCCACGCGTCCACGAGCTCTAGAGCGTTGGTGGCGCAGACGCGCAGCTCCATCCTTCGGCTTCCCCCCTCTCTCTGTCGTGGGCCTCGTGCCAGCACGGCCCGTTGGCAAGGCGTGCTTTACGGGCCGACACGACACGAATTTTAGCCCGACGGGCCGTGCTTGGGCCGGCAGGCAGGCACAAGACCCGGTAAGGCACGACCCGAGGAGACACGTCGTGCCGTGCCGGCCCGACACTTACGGGTCGTGCCTAGCCTGTGCCCGTGCCGAACCGGGCCGGCCCGATGGCCATCTATAAGTGTACTTCCTTCATCATAGCCTTCCCTTCTGACAACATCTTTTCACCTCTTTCAACATTAGCCACTGCACCATCCATCATCTTATCATGATGATGAGTAGCCAGCACAATTTGATGGTGCCGATCCTTGTCAGAAAGCTGATCAAATAAATCTGAAAAGAGTGACATCAAGTGCAAAGAATTTATCGAGAGATGAGGTTCTTGAGCTTTAAAAGGTTATTTATCGCCATCATTCTGATTACAACCATTATCCGATATAGGGTCACAAATATAACTCTAATGCTTATCATCATCATTCCTATTTCGACTTTTTTGAAGATATGGACCGCAGTATCACTCTGATGCTCACTAAGAAACACTTGGTCAATAGGTCCATGGGTGTTGGCACTATTCTTGATTTTCTCATAACATGTCTGAGCTTTATCTCGTAGCTACAACAAAGAATGTGAAGACATAGAGATAAAAAAACAAACACATACATTAATAAAAAATAGAGGAAAACACAAGAAACACGTACATGCAGCTTACCATAAACTTTTCTTTCCCCATTTGCAGAAAACTTCCGATCAGCATTTGCAATTGTCTCTACCACCGACCGTGAAAGAAAGCAGCACGAGGGTGCAAAGATAAGTCTACGAGACTATGAGGCGGAAAATACAGATTGTCCACATAGTAGATCTGCTTAAAAAATACCTCAAAATACTATATGCAATACTAAAGGCTACTGAAAGATACACACATAACTAAAGGCTACACAAACAGAAAACCATTTCCACCAACAAGTTGCCCAAACTAAAAAAAGTAATGTGTGGCCGAGAATAATGCAAACAAGATTGCTAATAATATAATGTAGTCCACGCTTAATTGTATTATAGTAAAAATACTGAATCCATAACTAAAAAACAAAACAGATACCAATAAAACATACAAATACTAAAAATAGTAAATTCAATAATGAATGTTAGAAACTGACGCCTACATAATATTAAAGTATATTATAAAATCAAACAAACTGAAAGTAAAAAAAATACTGAGGGAAAGAACAGAGAAAAAAACAACAATCCAAACGGATTAATAAAAGGTATTGAAAATACTAACTGACGCCAACATACCAAGGGGACAACTGTACACCCCTGCACTGAGGGCGTAGCATGCTGGCCACCACTGTGCCACTTTGAAACCTTATCACTAAAATCATTAATGACAACCTTGCACCAATCATAATTCCCCACCTTGTCTAAGTCCAGGGAATAGAAGTACTCATAACCAAGTATGTCCAAATTGCTAGTGGGAAAAGGAAAAGCATTAAAGAAAGTCATGAGAAAATAGCGGAGTGTCCAGTCTTCATCATTCTTTATCGACACAAATTCCTCAACAACCCATCTAGGAACCTCGTGTGGCTTCAAAGCTTCATATTTCTTCATCTTCAAGGTAGGATTTTTTTCTTCCTAACTCTATATAGATCCTTCATTTCTTTTTTTCATATTCATCCCTGAGCTGAGCCTAGTAATCAGAGCGATCAGAAGAAGAAAGAATAGGAAGCGGATCCGCACCAATCGATAAGCCTAGAACACAGTGGACCACATCAGCATTTAAGAGTAGTATTTTCTCTCCAACAACAATCGCAGAGGATCAAACTTGACACAGTCCATGAGAAACATAGCCAAATCCCTATCACCAATCGCACCAAATGCAAACTTAAGAATTTCACCAAAACCAATATTCTTCACCCTTTCCTTCATCCCCTCAGTCATACCCTGGACAATATTAGCAATAAAATTTACCAAAGACCTCTTCAATCTCATAATTTCTTTTGGGGCAACATGTTCGCTCGTATCATTAACAATGCAACGAACCTGTGAAGCATACCTACAAGGTTTTCAAAATTATATGAAACAAAGCCACTGAACACAAGAACCTATATTGATACAAACTTTAAAAAATATTGACTCCGTTCAATGAAATAGTTTTTTTGCGACAATTAAACTAATCATCATACCCATTTGGTAATTATTAGAAAAGCTAATATATCAAAATCACATTGATGGAAACAGTGACAAGTAACAAAACCAAAAGACAAGGACATCGACTTGGTGTGCAAAGAAGTACATAAATCAACGAGTTATAAGTCTCCTCCAAGTTAGAGTCTGCCGGTGAAAGATTCACAAACATCAACGTCTTTGCATTGTCTCTGAGAGAATCACTCATAAGCAGGGTTAGCTTATGGTTTCGGTAAGGTATATATTGTGCACCGGAAGATAAAGCACCATAAACATCACTTAAAGCAGAAAGAGGCTGCTTTCAGTTGTTGTCCTACTGAAAAAGATTTTTTTACTCTCTTAGAACCAGCAAGGTCTACAAAGCTTAGCTCACAAACACAGGAACATTGTCATAGGATGAAAAGAAAAACATTTCACAAATTAAAATACTCGAGACATTAGTATGTTGTACAAATGAAGAAAATAAGGTAGTTATCCTATTTTTTTATGATCTAAAAATATTCTAAAAGAAATTTCTAGTGTCTTCTACATTGACGCATGTTGTTTTTTTCAGATGATTTTAAATCGACTTGAGCTAGTTGAGGTATTATACTTTGACAACTGTATTCAGCGTCCATACTGACATTGAGGTATTTGTGACTTGTCTATAACTTCTTTGTCCACACTTATTTCTTAAGGAGAAGTTGAAATAATGTCAATATCATAAAAGAGGTCTCAAAGAAGCTAATCTAGGCATTATCCCAAGATCCTTATATGAACTCTTTAGGGTGATAAAACGAGATAGTAATAGATGTGCATTTTCTTTGAAGGTAGAAGGAATTAATGTTTCTCATGCTTATTTTAAATACTAGTATATACTTTGTTCATTTATATCTGCTAATCTCGGCTCATTCATTTGTATTATTTGTTGCCCAAACATAAATGGGATCTAGAACTAGAGAAAGCCCACATGGCCACTTGGCCGTATGACCGCAACTTATACAATATTTAGTTTTCAAGTTGGTTTGCCCCTGATTATATAGTCTACTAGAGCATATTCTAGTCATAAAGTAGATGCCAACTTGGCTCCTAAGCATGCTGAAAACTCCTAGGCAGTGAATAGTAAAAGACAGGAAAGTAAGATACAAGTAACTAGGCTTAACCATCACTGTTGTCCAATATTTTGGGTTTTTGAATAGAGGAACTCCAAAATTAGCTAGTGCTCTGATCAACGCCGGCAAGGAACACAACATATGGTTTATGGTTGGGGCTCAAGGGATTTTCTTCTTTACTGCGTCAATGTCTAGCTCAATAGTGGTCGCCTTGGGTGGTTTTGTCACTGGCGTGACTCTAATCTTTGTAACAGTTGGAGTGTGAGTGTGTTTGTGTTTGTGTTGTGTGGGGTGTTTTTTTGGGTTCTTGCCCTTTGCTTTCTTCATAATATAATGAAACTCAACTCCCCTGTGTTTTTGAGAAAAAAATATTTTGTTCTTGCATTTTACATTTTTGTGAAGAAAAGTGATTTTAGTGACACTATTTCACATGTTTGAAGATGATCCTTAGATCTTATGTGTGCTTCCTATATTATACTTAAATTGTGTTTTATGCGTAGGCATATATGGTGCAGCTTTATATTATTAATCTTGTAGACCTGTTGTTGCCCAGAAATGCAAAGCAACGAAAGATAGAGATAAAAAGAGATTCTAAGGTATAAGATTTCCTTTCCTATATACATTCGATTCATTGTTCTTACGGTGCATTGGATATGCTACCCTACTTTATTTGCATATTTGATTTCTAGTTTTCTTATTGACCTTTTTGTGCTTTTCAGAAGCAGTAGTATTCAGATATTTATGTTTCCTACTTTATTATTTGCTAGGACATTAGGTTAATTTTTCTCTTTTTTGGACACTAAAGAACTTGCTTTAGTACTTTTCTGAGAGTATGATTCTTCATCTTCAAAATAATTCTATTCAAATTCTAAAATATCTATACCTTATTGTAGTAATTCAAACGAACCAACTATCAACTTAATCTATGCAGTTTCCATTGGAAATTTAGAAGTGTGATTTTATCTATGTACAACCTATCATACTTATAGAGTTAATTATTTGATACTACTTTTTAGGGTGTTGTTATTACGGTTGAAAATGTCACAATTGTGAGCATTTCAAGTATTGAGGAACTGAGGGTCATAATTTCAAGAGGTTCTACAAGGAGGCATATATGCTGCTAGAACAAATATGAATGATGAGAGTTCAAGATCTTATTTAATTCTCTTAATAATTATTGAAAGTGCAAATCTCCAGACTCTATCATATGCGAGAGGCAAAGTATGGTGGGATGAAGCTACGAACTTAACTTCATTTTGGTTGAGTCTAGTGGAAATACTTTCATCTATAACAATGAAATAAGAAGATTGAATGTTCTGACTGTCTCCCTTTATCTGTGGCCTGGACACTTCATGCACATCGTGGAACTTATGTATGCGTTAGAAAATACTACACCTACGATTTGATGGAGGTTGTTGGCAAACATTACCTGGAAAACACACTTAAAACTAGTCGTATTTCAATTGTTCCATAAGATTAAAAAATATGTACTTTTTGTAGTATGTTATCCTTGGCAGTCTAGTTATTCATATGATCTTCGATTTTCATTATTATTTTACAATATGCAATCTCAGTGAATTTTTTTAAAAGGGGTTCAGTTTAATTTCATGTGTGATTTAATGAAGTATAGAACAATATAGTATGGTAGTTGTTGGGAAGTCAGCCTCCCGAACAGGATATATATAGAGAGAGAGGGGGGCAATTAGAGGCGGCTAGGGTTTTCTGTTGGGGTTGAAGGGTGAGAGTCCCCCTCCTCACATGCTCTCGACATATATATATATATAGGAGTTGGTAGTTTACAATCGACCCCCTTAGGAGGGCGGGAATTACAGGCTAGTACACCATCCTTATTGGGTCTCTTCTAGGGGGAGTTGGCCCATACAACAATTGGCTCCCCCAACAGTAGTGTGAAGTTCTTCCTCTAGTTTCTCTTAGTTGATTTGATTATTTCATATAGACAAGCTGCAGAGAATATCTTGTACCAAACAAAAAAATAAAGAGGAAGACTAATATGTTGCCCCAAAAGAATTAATTAAAAGGATTGTTTGATTATTTCAATCTGAATTTGTTTTATATTAAAAGGAAGTTAAAAGAGTTGAATATCTATGTCAATAACTCCTCTTCTCTTAATGCAATGATCTATAGCTCTCCAGCATATTCGCCAAAAAAACAAACTTACAGGAAATTCTCGCATCAAATCAGTAGCCTCATCAATCTGTGCTTGCTCCTCTTTGATTTTTGCAAGTCTTCTGATCAATTGTGAGAATGCTGGATTTAATGAGTTTCCTAAAACTACGCTTTATATTATGATGCTTAGCTCATAAAAATATAGATCATACTTTTAGTTTCATATTTTTCTAAGTTAGAAAAGGATGTTTTTGGTGTTTTAAATGTACATTTATTCCATACAGAATATTTAGAATCTTAGAAACCATTTCTACATTTTTTTTGATAAAGTTTAATTGATCTCTCTAAATTATCGAGCAAGTTTGATGTACTTCCTTGTGAATGATGTGGCGTAACATGTGACTTGTGATGTCCAAAGATTAGAGAGTCTAAATGAACGCGAGACATGTTAGATGGACTTTTTCTGGTGTTTTAAATGTACATTTATTCCAAACAAAATATTTGAGAATCTTAGAAACCATTTCTACATTTTTTAATAAAGTTTAATTGATCTCTCTGAATTATTGAGGAAGTTTGATTTACTTCCTTGTGAATGATGTGGTGTAACATGTTTTTTTTCGAGAGCAGACATATAGCATATATTTCATTAAGAAGAGAGTGGTCAATAGACCTACGTATAGATGATATAAGAGGAATCGCGGGTAATCCATGGATTACCAACGAAATCTTCAACACAAGGCACAAAACAAGAAACATGAGGGGTGGGGGACCTTCACCAACAACCCTAGCAACTGAGTCTAATACAGCGGCAAAGCATCCGCTAGAGGTCAAGACAACCTCGGTGGCAAAGCAAAGCATCCGCCGTAAACGAATGCGACCTCGACGGCAAAGCATCCGCCGGAAAGGCGACCTCTCTAAAAGCTCCTCCGAGTCACTGAAGGCAACGTCCTCAGGACCACGGGCGAGGAGGGACAGCCTGGAGAAGCAGCGACGGCAAAGCATCCGCCCCAACACCTCGACGACAAAGCAACCACCAGAAACAGCCTCGGCGTTTAAGCATCCGCCGGCAACGACGACACGACTACGGATACAACCAACACCCGCTAGACAAACCAAGATAAAGAGAGATAAGTCGCTCAATTAGGTTCAGAACGACGAGCAGACGCAGAGGGGGCAGCTCCAGCTTCACGACGAGCAGATGTGGCGTAACATGTGACTTGTGATGTCCAAAGAGGAGTCTAAATAAACGCGAGACAGGCCGGTTAGTTGGACTTTTTTTAAAAAAAAGAAAAAGAAAAAAGCATAGCTGTCTATGGATCAATACTGAGTTTTAGCCTATTAATAATAGGGTTAGACGAATAATTCGAAGCTCGTTAGCTCACTTGTCTTGACTCAGTTTAGTTGATATATTACCTTGTTATTTATAACAAGTCAACTCGTATAAGCTGCTCATGAGCTAAACGAGCCATACTTTTACGGTAATGCTTTCTGGCGAGCGTTCGACGCGTTCCACGCGTCGGCAGCCCACTGGGCCGCGTGCCCACCGCCCCACGCGCGACGCGCACACACCCGGCCACACATGCGCACACACATCACTCTCACCTCCCTCTCCATTTCTCCATCCGCAGCCGGCACCGCGCGCCTCCCCTCTCGTTGAGCTCGCCGCCCGCTCGCGCCTCGGATCCGGCTGGCTCCCTCCCTTCCTCTCGTGTTGGCTCCCTCCCTTCCCCTCGCGCATCTATTTTCCTCCATCTCCGACTTGGCATCCTAGGGTTCCGGCGAGGGGGCGGCGACGGTCCTCCGGGGTCGGATCCGACCATGGCGGCCGCGGATCCGGCTGGGGCGATGGGGGATCCGCGCCGGTGGGCCTGCCTTCTCTTCCGTTGAGCCCCCCCCCCCCCTTCCTTCTGCGCCGGAGTTGAGGACGACGGTGGCGGCTACTGGTGAGCTGCGAAGCCTTCCTCGACGGTGGCAGGTGAGTCTCGGACCCGACCCCTGCTTCTTCTTCTTCTCCACACTCTCCTCGCGCCTCGTCCTCCTACTCTATCTGGGTCTAGATCTGACCTTCCTCCTTGTTTCTTTTTCTCATTTTTTGTGTTTCAATTTCGTTGCGCTCGTTGTTTCTCGGCGTTTGATTTTTTGTTTCAGATGTTTCCTTTTCTTATTGTTTTTTTTCAGTAACGTTTCAAATGTTTTGTTCCTCTTGTTTTTTTTCTTAGGTTTGTTTCAGATGTAACTTTTGTTTCATAGATTTTGGTGGCCATGTGTATGTTTCTAACTGCATTTTCAGATTGTTTCAACTGCATTTTAAATTTAGTTTCAGTTATTTTTCTAATTTTGTTTCATTTTCATTTTTTAGTTTGTTTTATTTTATTTTTTTGCTCTCTGTTTCAATTTTCAGATGCTCGACGGCCATGGCGTCGGCGGCGGCCGGTCACGGTTTGTGCGCAACCACGAGGTGTGTCGCGGCCGGGCACGTTTCCGTGTGCGTGTGTCCCGTACGGTGTGTGTGCGTGTAGCGTGTGTGTCGTGGGGTGTGTCACGGCGCCGGGCGCGTTCCCGCGCGCGTGTGTGCCCGTGCGGTGTGTGTGCGTGTGTCCCGCGGGGGACGTGTGTGCCGTGGGTTAGGCCGCTCGCTAACGTCCGTTCTATCGTAGAACGTTCGTGCGACAGCGCAACCCATACTTTTAGCATAAAACAAAAGCTCGCAGGCCGAAGCCACCCACAGGCCGCCCATAGCCAGACATGCACGGGCCTTGGCCCAAACACGTGCACAGAACAATAAAAGCGCAGACCATCGCACGGTCCTCCTCGGTTGATCACGCGCACAGGCCGCCGCAACCTCCAGCACGCTGCACGCGGCTGCACCCGACCGCGAGTCCGCGACCGTGGCCGGCGACGGGGCCGGGCGAGCAAGACGCGACACAAGTCATGCGACCGCGACGGCGCCTCTCACTCGGTAACTCCTCTCTCCCGATTAATTACCTACTAATAAGGTAGCCTTCAATTTACATAATTTTGGTATTACGAGCCAAACGCTAGCTTGTGCTTGTGGTTGAGGCAGCTCAATATCTAGTCGTATACGGCCTAGTCGCCTAGATATGGATTTTTGACCTAGTCCAGCCTCTAGCCAAGCTCTTGTTAAGTCTAACAAACAGTACGGTATACATATTTGAAGCTTTGAAGCCTTGGTGACAAAGCTATCTTCTGTAATCATGTCAGAGACGGTTGTCACTTGTATCAAGAACAGCACATTTGACCATGTTTGGATCACCTAAAACTTAAATTTAGATAGACTAACATTTATATGTTTGGATCATGCATGGACTAAAAGTGAATTAAAAGAAGAAAAAAAAATATATGCTAAAATTTAGATGGACTGCTTTTAGTATAGTGTTTTGGTGCGTGGACTAAAAGTCTAAAAGTGATGAACTAAAAAAAAAAGGATTCCGTAGACATTAGTTCACTTTTGTTAATTAATAGACTAACGGCTAAGTTGGATGTTTATTAGGACTACTAAAGGTAGTTTGTTGTATCCAAAACAGGCCCCTTTCGTACCACTCTCCGCCTCTAGTCCGAGGTCCAAGTCCAATGCTACAAAGACTTGACTACGTGAGGGCCAAGTTTGAGCGGGGCACGGCTGAACTCTAAACCAACTCAATCACCGTCGTGCCTTCGAGCTCGGCTTCATCCCTGCATCCCCCTCGTGCCCGGCCGTTGTATATTCGGATCCGGAATCTGTGTTGACGACTGCCGCTGGACGGCGTTGAAGAACCCCTCGGACGCCTCGTGGTCAGATGTCTCGTACATGGACACCATCGTCCTCGGTGGGAAGCTGTTCGCCGTGAACGAGCTCGGCCGCATCTACTCCTGGGACCTGGACGGCGGAGCCACGACGGAGCCCGCGGTGGTGCAGGGACCGGAGATTGATGACATCAGCCTCCATGGCCATGACAATGACCATGACCGGTGCGCGTTCTACCTGGCCGCTTCCGCCGGCGGCGGTGGCCAAGAGCAGCTTCTGCTGATCTACGTACACGGCTACGACGTCGCCGACATGTACAAGTACCGGGACAGGTGCTGGGACAGTCGCGTGTGGAGCAGGCTGGTGTTCGACGACAGGAGGAGCTTTCTGGAGCTCGGCATGTCGTTCCACGAGCTCGACGCCGGCAGCGGCAACGCGTGGCGGACCTCGGGGGAGATCGCGCGCTCTTTGTGGGGGCGAACTACCCGTCCTACGTCACCGTGCGGCGTGGGCGTGGATCCGAGGATGATGAGGATCTCTACGCGGACTGCGTCTACCTCGCCGACACACCCGGCTACGACGCGGCCATCTTTGACCTGAAAAAGGGGACGAAGATGACGGTTGCATCAAACGGCCGCGCCTCGTGTACTCGGCCGTTGCCGAAGAAATATCTCATGTTCGTTAGATATGTGTCTAAGATTTACTATTGCTTTCTAATGAGAGGTTACATCAGACTCGATGCTATGTAAGCAGGCTTGAGTTAGAGTTATGCACTAGTCCGCAAATATGCTTAGTTTTAAGGG
Source organism: Microstegium vimineum (assembly GCA_022036555.1). Lineage (NCBI taxonomy): Eukaryota > Viridiplantae > Streptophyta > Magnoliopsida > Poales > Poaceae > Microstegium > Microstegium vimineum. Next base: position 58,146,436 of record CM039131.1, on the reverse strand, counting down.
TTGTCATAAACAACCTATAAAACAAATTTATATGTAGATTTACCGGCTAGTCCATAAAAATTATAACTATGGTATTTTGCAAGTCAAATTGCTTGGTTGAAGTTTGACAAAACTTTATAAGAGGTACTATTAATATTCATGTCTCTAATAAAACTTACTATATAAAAATATATTCCATGATTAATTTGATTATGGTTATTTTATATTATAAATGTCGATTTTTTAAATATAGTTTAAGTCAAAAGATTATTTGATTCATGTAAAAGCAAGAATTGTATTTTTTTTTGTTAATCGTAGTTATGAGATAACATCGGCACGCAATTTATCGAGAGAAGGAGAAAAATAAACACGAGCACAATCTCCTTCACTTCACGCACGCCTTGACAGCTTTGACGACGGTGCACACCACCTGGATTAGGCCATCTCCCGTTGACACATGATAGGCCATTAGCTCCAAGAAATCTCACTGCTGCTGCTCCTACTGCACAGAGGCGAGCTTATCAAGTAAACTTGCGACCCAAGTATATTTCCACGGTCATGCGTTCACAAAAGGAGAGCTTATCAACGGCACTGGCAGGCAGTGTCAGGACTGTGTTGAGCCTTGTTTTGTTGGTTTCACACAAGTCGTGCAAGGGACAGAGTATGTATTCTTTTTCCCAGCGTGGCGGCGCTACGTATACGTGCTGGAGCCCTTCTACAGGTCTATACTCCATCTCCGACCCGGAAACGAGAAGGAACGAACGGGACCATCATATATGGCGCGTCGGGATAGACGACACACGAATCGAAGCCGCCGCCGACGACGCAGCGCTAGTTTCGTTCCTTCCCTGATCGCCTCGATCTGTGAGACTCTCCACGCATCGACGACGTCAGATTCCCAGGTTCGCCGTCGTCGTGCTCCCTGATCACAGATTCGCAGGTGATCGATCTCCAACCAACCAACCGAACTCGATCGGAAGTCGTGTATCTCGCAGCTGTTCTCTAGTGGACCTAATCACCAATGTCATCATGTTCAAACGACGCAGACACGGCCGCCCCATGGGCCGACCTCCTGCCGGAGCTACGCGATCTCGTCCGGGACCGTCTAGACGCCATCGGCGTCATCCGCTTCCCCGCGGTTTGCACGGACTGGGCCACCGCTTCTAAAAACACTCATCACCGCCCCCGCCTGCCGTCAGGCGCACCGACGCTGCTCACGTCTAGCCTGGACCCTGAAGGCTACGACGTCGAGTACGACGTGGAGCCGGGCGCGTTCGGCCTCCACGACGTCGCCACCGGCAAGTCGTACTACGGCGAGGCCGAGGGGCTGAAGAAGCGGACCTGGGTCGGCGGCAAGGACGACTGGCTGGTGACCATAGACTTGAGGTGCAGCGTCGAGCTCCTGAACCCCATCACCGGGGCCCGCGTCCCGCTGCCGTCCTTCGCAACCATCCCAGGTGTCGACGTGGTGGAGGTCCGCGAGCGTGACCCCGGTATTTCCTTCAAGAAATCGCCGCACAGTTTCCAGAAGATCGCGCTGTGTCGGACGCCGGCGCACCCGAGCGGCTTCTTCGCCGTCGCTCTCTTCTCCTCGAGGGACACGGGTCTGGTTGCTTTCATCACAGCCGGCGACGAGCGGTGGACGGCGTTGAAGAACCCTGAGGTCCAGCAGGGGTTACACTATAGCAATAAGTACACGGACGTCACTGTCCACAAGGGCAAGGTGCTCGCCGTGGACATAGTTGGGAACATCTGCTCCTGGGACGTCGTGGACGGCCGCACAGCTGCGGTGGAGCCCACGGTTTTGCCGCCACCGGACATCGGCATCGACTACTCCATCAGCCGCGTATTTTACCTGGCCACGTCGAGCGGCGGTGACCTCCAGCTGCTCTGCATGTTCAGCCACGACGACGACCCCAAGGACGAGCGCTGGTGGAGGATAGTGTTCGATTTCCAGTGGAGCTTCTTCCCACGCCGCGTTTTGCTACACGAGCTCGACGCCGTCACCAGCACGTGGCGGCGCGTCACGGACCTCGGTGGTGATCGCGCCCTCTTCGTCGGGGCCAATTACCCTTTCTACGCTTGCGATAGCACCAGAGATCCTCTTCTCCAGGCAGATTGCGTCTATGTCGCGGATTTGATCTGCTCTCACGCTGGCAAATTTGATCTGAAGCTGGGAGATGGCTTCGAATTCAGCTGCGAGGCATGCCTCGATTATCCGGCCCTGAGTGATCCGTTGCAGATGCCAATGTGGTTTCAGCTTTGCCCGAGAACCAATAGGCAGTGGCAGACAATACTAATAAATGGCATTCGCAAAGGAAACTTTGAATGTTTAGTCATGTATTAATCTTTCTACATAATGGATTGACATGCATATATAAGTAAAATATATATAAATTTGTCTCCGATTAACTTTATATTATTATTTAATCTTTACAAGATTGTGCTTGGAGCAGTACAAATGTGCTATGTACTGTTCATCTCATGGCCGTAACAGCAAATTAGCATATTCCTTTATCTAGTGGCTCGCTTCATGCAGGTACAGCCAGATTATGGTGATTATCTACAATCAACATAATCTCGCTAGCCTAGCTAGCAGCCAAGAGGCAGGAGTCCGTTGGATCGGAACATGTATACAATATACATCCTGAAGGAGAGAGATATCGGAGAAGCATGCAGGTCCATCGATTTGCCTGAAATTGGTCAATAAAGCATGCAGATCGTCGGGCGGTGGGGGATTAGAAAACGAGCTCAATCAAACATGCTTTTTCAGACTATCTCGGTTGGTTCATAAATTAAAAAACGATTTGATATAATCAGGAAACACTCGGATTGCGTCTTGTTCGCTTCTCTCCTTGTTATCTCTCACACAAAATATTTATTTAATTTGTAAAACCCAACTCAGCTGAATGCGCCTAAACGACAACGCTAACGATATGCAAGGGACAGTATATATGTTCAGCCGATACGTATACGTGCCGGAGCCCGGAGCCTTCTACAATTCTATCTCCATGTGCGACCCGGTCTCCTCGAGGAGCCGCAATGAACCACGCCCGCCAATCTGCATGGGCTCCCCCATCTCCGACCCGGAAACGGGATCGATCGAATTCAACACCAGCTTCGAATCGGTATCGCAGCATATGTTTGCCCTGTATATAAATAGCAGGACCACACAACCACGCCGGGACGCTTCTCGCCGTAGCTCGACGACCCACGAATCGAAGCCGCCGCCGACGACGACGCGCTAGCTAGCTAGCTCTCCCTGACCAGCAGAGTACAGGGATCCCCTTCCCTGATCCGCTACGACGCCGTGTCCACCTTATCGCCTCGCAGTTCACGTAAGGTACGCGATCACGATGTCGTAGTTAGTACGTTTTAGACAATGATCTTCATGACTTTAACTTAGCTTAACATGGCATGCTAACCGCCAGTAACAATATCGCAGATTCGCAGGTGATCTCCAACCAACCGTACGTACTCGATCGGAAGACGTACATGCTCAAGGCTCAAGCCATACTGTATCCGCAGCTGGTGTTCTCCGGCGGGAGCAAATCACCAATGTCCTCAGGTTCCAACGACGCGGACACGGCCGCCCCATGGGCAGACCTCTTGCCGGAGCTATGCAATCTCGTCGAGGACCTCTTCGACGCCATCGGCGTCATCTCCTTCCCGGCGGTTTGCGCGGACTGGGCCGCCGCTTCTAAGAACACTCATCACCGCCCCCGCCTGCCGTCAGGCGCGCCGACGCTGCTCACGTCTAGCCTGGACCCCGAAGGCTGCAACGTCGAGTACGACTTGGAGCCGGGCGCGTTCGGGATCCACGACGTCGCCACCGGGAAGTCAAACTACAGCGAGGCCAAGGGGTTCGGGAAGTCATACTACGGCGAGGCCGAGGGGTTGAAGAAGCGTACCTGGGTCGGCGGCAAGGACGAATGGCTGGTGACCATAGACTTGAGGTGCAGCGTCGAGCTCCTGAACCCCATCACCGGCGCCCGCGTCGCCTTGCCGTCCTTCGCAACCATCCCAGGTGTCGACGTGGTGGAGGTCTGCCAGCGTGGCCCCGGTGTCTCCTTCAAGAAATCGTGGCACCGTTTCCAAGAGGTCATGCTGTGTCGGACGCCGGCGCACTCGAGCGGCTACCTCGCCGTCGCTCTCTTCCACTCAAATGACACGGGTCTGGTTGCTTTCACCGAAGCCGGCGACGAGCGGTGGACGCCGTTGAACCCTGAGAGCCAGTGGTTACACTATAGCAATAAGTACACGGACGTTACTGTCCACAAGGGCAAGGTGCTCGCCGTGGACACATTTGGGGACATCTGGTCCTGGGACATGGTGGACGGCGGCACGGCTGCGGTGGAGCCCACGGTTTTGCCGCCGCCGGACATTGGCATCGACTACTCCATCAGCCGCATATTTTACCTGGCCACGTCAAGCGGCGGTGACCTCCAGCTGCTCTGCATGTTCAGCGACGGCAACGAGGGCAACGACAAGGAGGAGCGCTGGTGGAGGATAGTAGTCGACTGGAAGTCGAGCTTCTACCCACGCGGTGTTTTGCTCCACGAGCTCGACGCCGTCACCAGCACGTGGCGGCGCGTCACAGACCTCGGCGGTGATCGCGCCCTCTTTGTGGGAGCTCTTCGTGGGAGCCAACTACCCTTTCTACGCCGACGTGCCTATGGCACCAAATGTCTTCTCCAGGCATATTGCGTCTATGTCGCGGACTTGATCTATTCTCACGCTGGCATCTTTGATCTGCTTCTATGTCGCGGACTCGATCTATTCTCACGTTGGCATCTTTGATTTGAAGCTGGGAGATGGCTTCGAACAATCTTTGATCTGAAGCTGGGAGATGGCTTCGAATAATCTTTGATCTGAAGCTGGGAGATGGCTTCGAATACCTCAATTATCAATGTGGCATCTTTGATCTGCGTCTATGTCGCGGCTTCGAATACCTCAATTATCAATGTGGCATCTTTGATCTGCGTCTATGTCGCGGACTTATCTATTCTCACGCTGGCATCTTTGATCCGAAGTTGGGAGATGGCTTCGAATAATCTTTGATCTGAAGCTGGGAAATGGCTTCGAATACCTCAATTATCAATGTGGTTTCGGCCAACTGCGGCGTTGCCCGAGAACCAATAACCAAGTGGCTTCGAATAATTTTTGATCTAACCAAGTGGCTTCGAATAATCTTTGATCTGAAGCTGGGATTGAAGCTGGGAGATGGCTTCGAATACCTCAATTATCAATGTGGTTTCGGCCAACTGCGGCGTTGTGCCGGAGAACCAACAACCAAGAGCAGCCGCCGACAATACTACTGTAGTTAATAAATGGCATTTGCAAAGCAAGAAACTTTGAATGTTTAGTCATGTATTAATCTTTCTCTTTATATTATTATTTAATCTTTTCTGCAATTGAATGAAATGTGTGCAATTGATTGACATTCAGCTTCATGTTTGAAACCGTTATTCCGGGCTCTTTTAGGAGCGCCAGATACCGATGCGGTACCGACAAAAACGCCTAATTGGAAGGACAAGTGTCTTGTATATCACAAAACAACACCTGCAAGCAAACATTCGAGTAATTTGACTACATAGAACTTCACTTCTCCAAAAGTAATTCCAACTCCATGTATGCAATCCATCTCTGTTACATTTTGATTGGGGGTAGGGACAAGTGTCAATTAAAAAAATGCACGATACAGTTACAGCCATTCTATGCTATGATATATTTCTCAACCGGAAAAAAGAAGGCAGGATGCCTCATGTACCCGAACATGCCAAGAAAAAAAGCATCAAGTGCTAGTCTTGTTTAATGTCTCCAAAGAAAAGGTTGCCCCCAGGGCGAATTTCCGACACTGTTGGGTGTGATGTTAGTATGTACAGTACCCATAAGTGGAGGCATACCATGTACACCAAGGCCCAAACCTGCGCCTTGGGATTCCGCCTCAAAAAGATATGCCCGGCTGAGAAGATCGAATCGAGCTGTCGGATTGCAGATCCAAGTTGCTGCTGTCCAGCCCGTATCCTGTCACCAAGCTTTGGTGAATATGATTGTTGCCATGCACCAGCTTCAATGTCCAATCTTGATGAACTTGAAGAAGCTAATGATGAGGCGCTATTATCGAGCAACCTCGTGACCGCCTGCAGATGGACAATGTTATTCTCGTCGCATGCACATTTACTTGGGTATATTTACTAGGCTCGGACAGAATATTTATAAAAATGACTTAAATACAGTGGGTCTACATATCCATACCTCGATTCTCATTAACAGAGCTGCCTTCTCTGAAGATAGGGACTCAACCTGAAAAGAGAAACATTTGATTTTGAACATCTGAAAATCTGAATGATAGCACTGTACTGGTGTAGCCAATAGATACCAAGAGCCAGTATCACTATGCAAATAATAGCATTTATCCTCAGACGGGTAACCATCTATTCTGTGTTAGATCATTGTTTATTATTCATATCGAGGTGTTTGTCTTTCAAAATCTTCATGATTTTCTAAGTTCCCTAACTCCATTTATAGTACAATGAAAATAGGGAAGGGTTCTCAATACAATGACCTAATCATGTTTTTTACTGTAAAACACATGCTGGTCCAAAAAAAAAACAGGTAACAAATTGCAAGAGGTGTTGTACAAAACAAACAGGATGTGATGCGACGAAAGAGCCCACATAAGGAATGAACCTGCATTTGTTTCTGAATCAACCGATCAGTTAGTTGATCAAGCCTCTTCTTGAGCTCAATTTCCACCTCTGTAGGATGAACCATGTCTCTTCTAGTCAGCTCAATGCTTTCTTCAATCTTCCTTGCCTATTTGACAAAAAAACATGGACCAAATCGACATAATTGGTTAACATAACTATTAGCTGCAACACAGAATGTAAAGTACTAAAATCTCTAGGACAAATAACACTCAGCCTAACAGCACCAGAACCTAAGTTTAAAACAGTGAGACAACTGAGCCTCACTTTAATGTTATACCATAGTACAATGACCGAAACACTATCATATATATGGGAGATCAATAAGCCAGAGTAATACTAATAAGATCCAATTGAACTTAGGGGCCGTTTGGATCCTTTCATTTGGAGGAATTTGACATTCCACTAGTTTCCAAAGTTCACATATAAGCCTATCTCAAATTCATAGGGTAGGAGATGGAAATTGATTCTATAAATCACCATGCTATGTTTCTACTGTACAACAATAATTATCTCCCTTCTATGGCTAACAATAGTACTCTTTTGTATGGCTAACTATAATTACTAGAACGAATTCTTCCAAAGATCCAAACGGGGCCTAGTTATTAAAGGAATTCCTGAATCAAGACCATAATTTGTAATGAAAATTAATTACTACTGGCGGCCAGTCTTACACAGGAGAACCTACCTTTTTTTTTAATTAAAACTGTGGAGCAAAAACCCCCCAGCACAGATCAACAGTTTACAAAGTCGGCAAGGATCTGACAGAACACACCCAGGAGAACCTACCTTGTCCTTCAAGCTCACAATTCTGTCACATGTCAGAGTGTATTCTGCATCAATAATTTCTTCCTCCAGCTTGAACCTTCTCAAAGATTCTATCTAGACAAAAGTTAACTCATATTACAATTAGATAAGGTAAAGACATATTTTCTAGGAGTCAAAAGTTCTACTCAAAAGGCTCAATGAAATATTATATCAGTTGTGTGGAATGAAAAGTATCAGGCAAATGTAAGTTGATTGCTTACTTCATCAACCGGAGGGGCGCTTGTCTTTTGTATCTTTGCTAGCTTTCTTCTGTATTCTAGTTCATGGAATGATACCAAAGGCCACATACCAAAAAACAGTGCTATTAGTCGAGACCAAAAAGAATGGCATGTAATACTTAAATCAGTTCAAGCAAACAAAATAAGTCATTAATATACTATTGGCCTAAGAATGAAATAAGATTGCTTAAAAACACAGTAAACTCTAAAGCCAGGGAGCCCCAAAAGGAAGGTCATGGTCAACTTACTATCTTGAACAAGTTTCTTCAATTCAACTTCCTCTCGAAGCTGCACCACTTGATCAACCTATTCGAGTATAAAGAATAACAAGCTTTCAGTTTAATGAAAAAGCATTGTATAATTTGTGAAATACCTATGAAGTATGAATCGCACTCAACTCATCGCTAGCAGTTGTTATGTTAAAATATCGGACTCCAGCAATAGGAAGGCAACAAAATATAGTTCATTACATTTGTGAACAAAACTCCAAGGCATGACTCTAGAGTCTAGACTAACCCAGTATTTCAATGTCAGAATGTATCAACTTTGTCTAGTCATAGCCTTTTGGACCACATGTTAAGGTGCAGGCTCTCGAAAATGCCAGAGTTCTCCAAATTTGAAGGGAAGAATAAAAATTCTCTGATCATCTATGCATAGTCACATCTATAGTTTGCCTCTACATGTGCTGTTGACTCAGAACAGGGCAGCCTGTAGATTCTCCATTGTTTCTTACCTTAAGCCTAAAAACACAATACACGAAGAGGGAGGAAAAACAAAACATACTTGAACTTCCAGATTCCATTGTTCCCTGGCAAGTGACTTTGCAAGCTCACCGTTTGTAACCTGCAAAAATCTTCTTTAAGAGCATTGCTAAGACTTGTGAAGGTTGGGCGGGGGTCATTTGAAGACAGGGATATACCTCAAGCCTAGCCAAACGTGCAAGGGCTTCCATTCTAGTGCTATGATGTCTCTGTTTCTCTATCTCCACAGCTTCCATGGTTTCGATCATACTAGTCTGCAACTCTGAAGCCTGAACATGTTGAACAAAAAGCTGATAAGGAATCGCCACTTTCTAGAAACCATCTCAACAGGATAACTTATGTATAGAAATGTTTTTGCATATGAATACTTGACTCTGCCTTATAGGTATTTGGGATCAAGTTACAGTTCCATAACCAGTGAAATATGTGGAAGATTTTGTCCTCAAATGCAGTATTGCACCCCAAAAAAAATCCAATCTAAACAGAGCATATTTTGCAGAATAACAAACAAAAAACATACTCCCTCCATGACAAATTATTGGTCATTTTGGCTTTTATAGGTACCTATGCACGTAAGATAGACAAATTATAAGCTACAAACTTTGTATGACCTATAATTTCGAATGGAGGGACTATAGTGTGGTACTCGCTGAATGGTGATGCAAATCACAAAAAAGAGTTAACATCATGCATGTTATTTCTCGCTCTGTTCAGAGCGCTATATATATTAATGTCATCACATTAAGCAACCTCTCAAGTCTCAAGCAACACAAAATAGCCATGAAGCAGACTAGAAGCCCGGGAACGTGGGACGTGGCCATGTTCCGGGAACGTCGTCCCGGGAACGTGAATGTTCCCGTTCCCATGTTATAAAATAGTACCCCAAGTTCTCGTTCCTCAATGGGAACATGGCTACTAAGGACTCACCTCCTGCGCCTGCTCCTTCTCACGCTCGGCGAGCAGCTTCTCAAGCCCGGCCTTCTCCCCCTCGAGCCTCGCAACAGCCTCTTCGCGCTCAGCAATAGCGCGTGCAGCCATGGCCGCAAGCCGCTCAGCCCGCCGCCGTCTCCTCTCCTCCTCCCTCCGCCTCTCCTCCTCGGAATCCTCCGAGTCGTCGCTCCCTGATCCATCGGAGTCCTCATCGCTCCCGCTCTCGGAAGCGTCACCCTTGCCGTCCTCGCGATCCCCACGATCTGCTTCTGGTTTCACCTCGGCCACCACCTCCACCGTTGGCTCACCACCGGCTTGATCCTGCACTGCGAGCATCGCAGCCGCGGACGCGGAGCGGCGGGGCCCTGGTGAAGGCAAGGAGGGGCGCTTCGCTGCGAGACGGAGGCCGAGGGAGGGGGGCGGGCCGGACGGCGGAGGCCTGCGTGGGGGCGGCACGTCGAGGAGGTCATCGGCGGAGCGAGATGTTGTGGCGTGCAGCGCGGCGAGGTCGGAAGCGGAGGGGGACTTGCCGAGGGATTCCGCCGCTTGCTGATCGATCTGAAACGCAGGAGAAGTGAAGGGTAAGAAGAACTGGAGTGAGGAGAGGACTCAGCAGGGGATGGGGGCGCCGTCGCGGCGAGGGACGAAGAGAGCGCTGGCTTGCCTGGTGTAGCAGGGTCTCGGCTGCTTTGAGCTTGGAGGAGATCCACCCCGCCATGGCGCGGCGAACGGAGGCGCCGCGGGGCGTGGGGATTGGAGTGAAGCCGCGCGGCTGGTTGATCGATGACTGACGTAATGGGCCCGGCCAACTGCCGCTGCCCGCGGGTAGCAGTTTTTTTTTTTCCTAGTAGGGACACCGCTGGTGACAAGTGACAACTGGTAAACTTTTCCAGCAAACTATAAGAAATGGGCCAGGACAAACTGGGCTGAAGGCCTTGAACTGAAATTGGTCCGGTAGTAGTAGCAGCGAGATCAGTAGTAATACTAAGTACGTACCTACGAGAAAATTAGCTATGTAGCCTTAGTAAAGAAATGTGATATCCCTTTTCATATACTACTAATGAAATTTAGTTGACATCATAAATGTTTTGGTTCTTTGACTCCCTAAGATTTTTAAAATAATTTATAATTTGAAATTGAGGGAGTATATTGTTTTGGTTGCTTTCATATACCTATCGTGACTCATCGGTCTAAAAAACAAAATAGGTACTTGAAGCGACAAGCTCACAAAAGGAGGATCAGATTTGGGCGTTGTAGATTAACAATTAAGACAAAAATGTGTATACACACCACTTCATTTTATTATAGGTATATACGCCATAACCCCTCCCGTCTTCTAGAACGGTTATAAAATTAACATCTCAAGGCCCTCAACCTAGAAGAGCAATTCAGCTCCACATTTTTTTTTTGTTTAATTGAAGGGTTGAATCAGAATTACCCCAAAGGAAAGTGTAAAAAGTCCAAGAGGAAAACCATGTGTGGGCCTGCGACCATGGCGGAGGCAGACATCCCCGCCGCCGTCGTCATCTATGCAATGCAACCGTGGTCTCCGCCTCCGACGCCGCGGTCTCCGTCACCACTGCACACCATCGTGGTCTTCGTCCTCGTCTCCATCGCCATCACCGCCGCAGTACCTAGTTTGTGTTGACATCCACATTAACTAGTGATGAGGTTAGGGCGATTTTCTTCCCTTTTTGTGGCATATTGGATAGGGGTGAAGTCTTTTTCTCGTAGTGAAGTAGTGATTTTCTTGCAATCATTGCATGTATTCTTGTCTTGGGTTTCTTGATTAATTGTCCACGTCGCGGATGGGAAAAGAAAGCCAACAGTGAGCAAGAAAGTAGGTGGGGGCGGAGAAAGAGGAAAGCACCGATATCCGACCAGGGTATATAACACCCACACAGATTCTAGCGAGGAGTTGCTAGCGGAGCAGAGTCGCAGAGGATGAGGTAAAGAAGCTGAGCGGCACAAAAAAAACGTCGATTTTCTCAGAAACCGTTTCAAAATCATCCGAACCATCGATCTCTGCATCTGGACGGGTGGAACCATCGGCGACGACGTGGCGGCGACTCCTAGCCAGGAAGTTGCTGGAAAATATAGAGAATAATACTCTTCAGTATTGCCACATCAGTGGTGTTTTGGTCGAGACTCATGTAGAACATTGCGGTTCTTGTGGACTTTCTGTTTTTTTTTCTTAGATTAAATTGTCATTTTTAATAAATATTTGCATTATTTTCTTTCCTAGATATATTCCTATCTGCATTGTCACGTTAACATGATCTTTCGCAGGACAGTAGCATGAGAAAAGGTTGGAGCACGTGACATGTTCTCTTGTGTTCCGCTTTTATCTATTATATAATTTCATTGTTAATTTTGTTTATAGAGCTCTTTTTTTCTATCATTACTAAATTTCGAACTATTGTATGCAAATCAACGTAGATATCACTAAAGATATGAAAAAGCAATATTGATAATTATGATAATTGTATTAAACAAAAAAATTAAGGACAACAAGGTTTGAATCAATATCTATTTCTACTAGATCACTTTGTTTAATTATTTTTCCCAAGTTCTTGATACTATTATATAGAGTTGTAAAAAGGCTCTTGTGATCTGCTTCATGTCAGTATTTAGTACTACATCTCTGATGCATGTGTTATATATTTTATCTAGTTATCATAGGTGTCATTGTATAAATATTTGATTCTTCAAGTTTTGTTGCAATACTACTATTATTTTGATTTTATTGGTACTATAGGAAATGATCGTATCTTGTTTATCGCTTAGGTTGATGAGCAAAATCATGTCATGATACAGAAGATCAAGGTCAAGTGCTTATGTATGTGGCCTTAGTGGGTCATGTGGGCCAGTATGATTGGGTACCATCGTGTGGCTATATATAGGCTGAGTTATCACTTAAAAAGACAAAAAACATGACAAATATACATTAGGTTGTGAATAAGACATGACAATTATATCATTTACCCTCATTTTTTTCATTTGTTCTTTATTTTTAAATTTGAATTCGAATGTTGTCCTCTGACATATATGACACTATAAAACTTCTAGAACAATTCACGAGGTATCATTTAATATCTTATATTTTCAATCTCAATAGTGTTCTATTTCGCCATACAGACCATCCACTTCATCATCCACTAGCATCCGCTAACATATACCATTATAACTTTAGTTAAACTATTCCCCTTCAGCATGCCCTCAACTAGCAAGCTACACCATTTACTCACATATGCAATATATGCATTATGATATTTATTCATTCATACATGTAAATATAACTAGTTAATTTTATTTTAAATTATTTGTAATTCTCGTAACAACATATGGGGAATCTTCTAGTATAGTAATTAAGAAATATACCATTGATTACACAATTAAACACATTCTATACCCATTTCTCTTTTTTTCCTTCCAACAAAGACCAATGGACCTACTTATTGTGGAATGACTAATCACTACCAAATAAGTTCTTAACTGGAAAAGTCAGTTGATTGAATAGTATTTTATAACAGAGAATAAGTTGATGGAATAATATTCTGTGAGGGAAAATAAATTGAAATAAGCTAATAGTAGTTCAAGCAAACATGCAGATTACAAAGAGATGGCTGGTGAAAAGCAAAAGATCACACGAATAGTCCTACACTACACTATTACATGAGTCAACCATACTATAGTATTTATTTGGAAGAACAATTTTTTTTTTGTCTAAACAAAAATTCCGGTGGGTTAGGTAATAAAGTCAGTTTGACCCAAAAACGCATTAGCCAATGGCCATGGAGCAGTGGCGAAGGAGCAGCATGGCAGGGTATGACAGTTACCATACCTTGTTTTTCATGTTAGTCTAATAGTTTGGCTTCTTTATTTTTTCTATATTATATATCATTAATAAGGGGGTGTTTGAATCTATTTGTCATGTGCTAAAGTTTAGTGCTAAATTTTAGGGTCTCATTTGGTACTAAAATTTTTAGCACATCTTATAGTCTTTAGACACTTTTAGCACTGTTTTTAACACATCTGTTTGAATCTTTAGTACTAAAAATAAAGCTAAAAGTACAGTGCTAAAATTTAGCACTGGGATTCAAACAGACCCTAAGAATATACATTAATCATCAAGCTTGTAACGAGAGAAAGCTGTTGACGTAGTGCTGCCCTTTAGAGCGGTGGCGGCGATGACCAGAAGTGTGGAGGATGTGGTAGCTAGGATTTAGGGTTTGTTCAGTATATATATATATATATATACACACTCTGGTCACTAGTTTTCTAATTTCTGAATGAAGCCGAGCAGGGTCACAGGGATCGGGGACGGGGAGTTAGGAACCATCCCGCCCCCTCATCCTAATGGGGATACTTTGTGTACCAATTAGATCTTCATGGGAAGTAACCTGAATTTGTCTCATCCTCAATCTAAGGCCTTGTTTGGATGCACATGAATCTCTCTCAAACCACATATGTTTGAGTGTATTTGAACTAATATCCACTCCAATCCACACTAAACCATGTGTGGTTTGAGAGAGATCTATGCGCATCCAAACAAGGCCTAATAGGGAAATTCCCCACAGGAAATCGGGGATCGTCTTTATATACATGTCTTAGATGTCTATGTCCAGCCAACTCGGACACCGGTGGCGCACTGGCTCTTTCTATGTCGAGTTGGAGCATGTACATGAAGGAACAGCACGTCGTTGGTGAAGCACTGCACGTGACGTGAGAAAAACTGACACACTCACACACCTGTGCTGGAGGAAGTTTAGTTGAAGCATATGAAAGATGCTTATTATCTCTATCCTACCGATTAACATACTGGTCGAATACCGATGCTCGTTAATTTAGAGCAAGCCATATAATTAATTATTTTCCCTTGAAAGTGACAGGCATCCGGTCCATGTGGACAAAATTTCTAAGTCCCTAAAGCATCATGGGTGAGAAGAAGGAATATTCTATATGAGACCTTACAAAGTATTTACTAAATTTCATTGCAATAAGTTTTTTAAAACATGTTATACGTACGCCAATTAGAATGTTTATATATTTTTTTTTGGACATTCCTATTTTCTTAGAGCTAAATTTATTTGTGAAGCATATTGGAGGGAGAGGGATATGATCGGAGTTGCAGGATTGGAATCTTGAAATGGTGTATGAGTACCATTCTAAATCTCAAGAAAGGGTACATGCGAGATAATTCCTACAGTAGACAACAAAAACTTCACCCTTGCTCATTTCTTCAAGGAGATGGGTTCGAATGCAAGACCTGCCTGCCACAAGTGAAGATCTGCGCCAGCAACCTGTACTGCAAACTGGGCACCCCAAAGGCCATTTGTGCTGTGTTGAGTGTACCAGCACGTACGTGTTCTTCCTATCCAAATCTGAACTTGAGTTACATTTTACTGTCACTGTCTCACTGAAGTTAACATGCAAACTGCAAACTGTGCGTGTTTTGGCACCATCATTCGCTATTCGTCAGATTACTTACATAAAACGATGCGAGCATGCGAATAATACACACCATCAGCGATGCTTCCTAAATTCGTTCTAAATAAAAGTCCTCAAAGTCAATGCCTGTTCGATCATTGTGATGAAAACGACACATGCATGCATCGAAATTTTTAAATGATCCTGCATGCAACTGGATCACTCTACTCGTGTAGCTAGCAATCAGAAACCACGCCGGTGGTTGGGGCCTAGGATCCCTCGTGTGGACAACTGGACTCATGAAGGTGAAGGAACAGCTTGTCGTTAGTTAAACACTGCACATGACACACCCACATCTGCTGGAGGAAGTTTAGTTTTATGCAAATGAGAGATGCTTATCTCTATCATCCTATCTATTAACATACTGAATCCTACTGAGGATGCTCGTTTGGCGCGAGCCATATAACTAATTCCCTTGAAAGTGACTTGCATCCGGTCCATGTGTGGAGAAACTTTCAAGCATCGTGGGTGAGAAGAACTGAAGAAGGAATATACTATATAACCACACGGATCACATCAGCTAGCTAGCCGGTGTATAAATAGGGGCACAGAGCACAGTACCATCACGAGACCAAGTTGGTTGAGGTGACAACGGCCGGGAGAGTCCCATCGCAACACACAAGAGAAACAGAAGCGAACAACGATGGGCGTGCTGCTGCTGCTTCACGTCCTCCTCGTCGCGGTGGCCGCGAGAGCTCCGGCGGCCGACGCATGGGGCAAGGAAGGGCACTACATGGTGTGCAAGATCGCCGAGGTAACTGAAACAGCTTGAATAATTCAGTCTGTCAGAAAGCATGCAACAAGGCCGTTGTTGGGGGAATTGAAGCTCGGTTTGCAGGCTGTTTGTAACTGAACTATCAATTCTGCAGAGCTTTCTGACGGAAGAGGCTTCGACGGCGGTGAAGGGGCTGCTGCCGGGGTGGGCCAACGGCGACCTCGCGGAGGCGTGCTCGTGGGCGGACACGGTGAGGTTCCGATACCGCTGGTCCAGCCCCCTGCACTTCGCCGACACGCCGGGGGACTGCGAGTTCGACTACGCCCGTAAGCCGCCTGTTCCCCAGGACTCTGAATCTAAGATTGTTGCAGTTTTTGCCGTTTCTCATCAGAATTCAGAAGAGCATCGTCTCTCTCTCTATCTATCTATCTAACTATCTATCTATCTATCTATCTAAAAAATCTATCTATCTATCTATCTATCTATCTCTATGCATGTCGTGGTCGACCATTAGTACGAAGTTTGCTTAAAGAAAGCTAAGACATTGGCGGGCGCGAGTAGTTAAGATAGAGATGCATGGATCGCTTTGGATGGCACGTTGCTGTCATGCATGCCTTACGTTTACTCACTAGGGAAGCAACCGGCGTCTGCCTGAGACGGATCTACACACTGGCATACCTTGCAGGTTGGGGCAAGTATAGAGGATGTATTATGTATACTTGTATATTTGTATCTGTTATAAAAGGAAAACAGAAGAAACTCGCTTGGCAAATGGACGCTGCAGCCATGCCGGCTTGCGGTTCCTTTCCGCTCACCAGCCAGAACGACCTGTCCACTTTCCAGGCCCACGGCCTCACACGGTGACGCCGCGGCTTGTGGGCTTGTGGCCACACGATGTGACTCGAGAGCGCCCTACATGGTGGTACGGGTTGGTTGCTTGGGTCGTTGGAATTCAATGTTCAGACGACAGTTCGACAGAGATGTTGGGGGCAACAAGTTGCCATTATTTGTAGGATCCCAAGGGAATATATCTAGTATCATTCGGCGGCCACATTGCTTGTTTGGCTGGGCAAGGAAGTTAGGCTTGCGTCAACACCACAGAGGGTAATGCAAGCATAAGAACATACCGAGTCCCTGCAACAAGGTTAGGCTGTTTGGTTGGTAGAAGAAACGGTATACTACTACCACTATTTGTATATAATGTGCAAGTTGTAACGAACGCATGCAGGTTTCGTGTACCGTTTTACAGATGCTACTTTAGTAGTTTTATTATTATCACAAAAGATGTTGAAAGCCTTTTCTTCTTTAGTCTATGTATAACACAAAAGAACAGTCAACAGACGATGAGAACAAAGATGAGGTGAATGAAATACCAGTGCCCGTACAAATTGACCCAAAAATTCAGAGCTTAGCTTATGCATCTTTTATTATGGTTGGAATTGCATCGTGTTACCTAGACGAGGCCTGATTGAAACGCTCGATCTGCTTGTTGCTTTTGGACAGGGGACTGCCACAACACGAAAGGAGAGAAGGACATGTGCGTGGTTGGAGCCATCAACAACTACACCGCGGCGCTCAAAGACTCCTCAAGTCCATGTATATGACTTTGTTTGACCTCATGCACTCTAAGCTATGGCTACCATGCATCATCACCATATGACTTTGACCTCATGCATTCGGCCATTGCCTGAACCCCTACATACCAGATGATCCGAGCGAGAGCTTGATGTTCCTGGCGCACTTTGTCGGCGACATCCACCAGCCTCTCCACTGCGGCCACACTAGCGACCTTGGCGGCAACACCATCAAAATCCATTGGTACAGGAGGCAGAGCAACCTTCACAAGGTACACACTCAACTAGTTACTATTACTACCACCATTGCATGCGTCTCACTGACTGAGCGAGTGTACCACTGTAATGGACCCGAACCTTTGCTGCATGGTTCTTCAGGTATGGGATGTAGAAGTCATTGAGACGGCCATGAAGGACTTCTACGACAACGATCAGAGCACCATGATACAGGCCATCCAGCGGAACATCACGGTAAGGACAGACAGACAGAGCTGGTTCAGGTTCAGGTTCAGGCTGCTTTTAATTTGCCTTGTTCAGTGATTGAGCTGTTGTCGTCGTTCAGGAGGACTGGGCCAACGAAGAGAAGCAGTGGGAGACGTGCCGTAGCCGGACAAAGACTTGCGCTGAAAAGTAAGCCCATGATCTGCATGATCAGCCATTTTTTTCTTCTTCAGAAGTGCAGTAAGCTCAAATCTTCAGAGGCAGAGACTGAGTGCTGCTGAAAACAAAACAAATGCAGGTACGCTGCAGAGAGCGCGAAGCTGGCATGCACGGCGTACGAGGGCGTCGAGCAGGACTCCACCTTGGAAGGTTGGTTCTCACTTCATTCTCAACAAACAAACATAGACTAGACGGATCAGTTTTGTGAATCTGATGATTCGACGGCTCTAGTTTCCCTTAGATTTTATAAGCTTGATAGATAGATATGCGAATGTGATGCTATCCTCTTGGAACTGAACTGCATGCAGATGAATACTTCTTCGCTGCGCTGCCAGTGGTTCAGAAGAGGATCGCTCAAGGGGGTGTCCGGCTGGCCGCAATACTGAACAAGATATTTAATGGGAAGAGCAGGCTTCAGATTCAGAGCAGTTGATTGATCTTGAATTCTTCATTCATCCAGTGATCCAGTGGATGTTGAACAAGAGAGGAGTGGGAGGGAATGGTCTGCGATCTGAATTAGAATAAGAGTATCTTGTCTGACAATTTAACTTCAGTAATCACACACAACCACTACAGATCAGATTAGCTCACGAATTATTGTTACAAAACTGAAGCACTTGTAGTACTGTGGAATAGATGATGCAATCACATTTGTATTCATATATTCGTGTATCTTTCATATCGACGTAATCAGAAATGTTATAAACGAAATTCGAAAGGAGAAGATAAGAACTCATCCGCAAGTGGACGCATGCATCGACATTAAAAAATTTCACACAGTGGCCCAGTGCTATTGCATTGTCTGGTCCGCGTATTACATCGGATGTTGGATATTAATTTAGTGTATTAAATATAGTTTAATTACAAAATTAATTGCATATATAAAGATTGATTTATAAGATGAAACTATTGAACCTAACTATTCCATGATGACAAATTAATTAGACTTCTAACAAATTAATCACAGATTTTATAACTAATTTTATAATTAATTATTTCCTAATTAGCATCCGAACATCCGAAACTTCTAGAACAACTGCGTGAGGGCGCCTTACCCAGCAGTGTAGGGCTGCAATATGAGTGTCCGTCAGCACGAGCGCCCATGAACGATTTCTAGCAATACGATCCGGGTGTTTGGTTACCTAACTATTTTGTAGTCCCTTGTCGCATCGGATGTTTGGTACTAATTAAATGAATTAAATATAATTTATATTATAAAACTAATTACAGCGCAGTGTAGCTATTAAGCCAAATTAATTCATCATTAACATATGTTTACTATAGCACCATATATACGGTCAAATCATAGCCTATTTTATATCAATAGATCTGTTTCACAAAATAGTCTTCGACTGACAAATTAGTTTTATAAATAGTCTATATTAATACCCCTAATTAATGTATAGACATCCGATAACACGCGCATATGTGCGCATAGATAGATCATACGCGCACATGGGTATACGTGTACGCATGCATAAGCCATCAATCCTATTGACTAAAACGCGTTGTAGCGCATGTTAGTCATCATCGCATGGGATTATCCAAAAAACCCCTGAAAACGCGTTCTCGCGCATCTCAGGCACGTCTGGGCTCGTTTTCATGGCAGCCCCAAAACTTATCTTCAAGCTTTACCTTATTTTGATCGTTCAGATGGCGATCGCGGAGTCACTGAATGAAGTCCTCCCTCCCTTTCTGTCGGGGTGCTGACCCGCTGCAAGGCAGGTGTGACTAAGTGACATATTGAATATGGCGACGACTACAGCATGTCGTAGAAGGAGATAAGAGGTGGAGCCAACGACCCACTAAGACTCACGTATCTACAACTACATTCCCGAGCGGCAGTCAAACGGAGGCGTGATGAAAGATGCCAGCGGAATGATCGACCGGACAGAGGCTAGGGTTGCTTTCTTCCCACCACGTCCTTCCTTGTGTGTCGGAGATATAAAGCGAGTGCACCGGAAAAGAAGGGGAACAGAGTCGATCTATTCCATGGCGAAGCATCCGAAGCATAACTGCACACTCACACAATCTTTGCCGAGAGATAGGAGCATTCAGTGGAACCAGTGAACTACACTTGCTTCTTGATAGATGTGTGGGACAGAGGGCTCGTGGTACCTGCTGCCCACCCTTCCTCCGCTTTGATAACCGTGTGAACGGAGAGTGGGCAGAGCAAAAGGGAAGGAGGTCCTCATACGGAGTTGCACACTTGAGCAGTGCGGGAAACTGGAGAATGGGTCGAGTAAACTCCCTTAGGGCCGATTAAATCACAGACGAGGTTCTTTATTTTTTCTTTTATATTTGGAGAAAAAAAGAAAGGCAGAGGTAAATACTTCGAAGAGGCGGCTCGGTAGGGATGGAATGGTCAATCGTCAAGTCAAGGATGACTTCTTTGTTGGCGAAACGATGGGGGAGAGAAAGCACGCCAGTGATTCTCTGAGCCGGTCTTCATTTCCAACGCTTCGAGAAACAGGTCGAGATAGATGACAGCACCTTTTTATCTTCTTCCTTACCGGGAAGGCACACTTCTCTTCTTCTTCTGGCCTTCACCTCCTGCCCGGCCCGGAATAGAACCCAACCCCCTTTCTGATCCATTCATTTCTGCAAGCAGGCGGGATCCAGAGCTAAGCCCCCCCTATTCGAAGTCGGGTGTGGCCTCACCCTTTTGCTCTTCCTTCGGTTTGGCTCCACAAAGGCGCCGCCTAGACTAGGAGCCCCACTCATATTCAAAAGGCGCCCAACTTTCAAGACGATGATAATAAGTAGTTAGGCTGCCATTATTCCAATATCATGGAATAGCATGGCTCGGGGCTAAGGTAACTCCAGTGGGAGAGCCGTGTTATGGGTGACCTTGTTGCACGGTTCAGAGAGCACTTGTGTATGTGATGCAAGTGAACGTGTACGAAAAAGCTGTCGTAAAGTTTCGTTGTTCGTTTCGTCGTTGACCCTATCTATGTTTCTACGATGGCCCAAGAACACGCTCATTCTTCAGCCGTAGAGAGACTTTTGAATTGTGAGGTACCATTACGAGCTCAATATATACGAGTGTTATTCTGTGAAATAACTCGAATTTCAAATCATTCACTTGCTTCAACTACTCATGCTATGGATGTGGGAGCATCAACTCCGTGAAAGGTCCTAAGCGATGGCTAGAGGGGGGTGAATAGCATAATTTAATTTTCTACAAAGAAACCTGTATCACCCCTGGTGTTTAAAACTTAACTAAAATTTGATCATGTCATCATATGCATTAAGCATCATTCACTTGATTGAGAACCTTGCTATGCATTGAACTAAAATGAGTTTACTTGGTTGAGTTTGATTCAATTGTTTGAATGATGACCATGTTTTCAAATTTAAATCCAAACCCTAATTTCCAGAGGGGTGGATTAAACCCTAAACATGATTTTAAAAATCTAAAAATAATTTGCATATGGTTGTTTAAGCAATGTGGTAGAGCTCAATTTGAATTGCATTTGTTGTGTTTACAGTTTTTCAAGTGTTATTCAAGTTTTTAGAGTAATTCAAAAGGGGGTAAATCTTTTTAAAAGGGTTTTAAATTTCAAAAATGCATTTTCATTTCTAGTCCGAATTTGAAAAGTGCATATTGTCAAAGTTGTAGATCATGAAATTTTGAGCAACTTTGGTATTCAAATTTTTTCATGAAAACCCTTGGAAGCTTGAACAAATTGCAAAACAATCCCAGGGGCAGTTCAGGCATTTCACCGAACACCTGCATGTCGGTGCAGTGAGCTCGGCGCCGACACCTGGCCGGCCACCTGCCAACGCCACCGCGCGCCTCCTGCCCTCAACGAGCGTCACGTCATGTGCGTGGCAACACCACGGCTCCGTTGCCGCCTTCAAAACGGGGCGCCGTTCACCCTTGCCTCCCTTTCCACGTCGTGCCCTCGCTCTGCTCTGCTCCGCCGCGGGAGCGCTCCGCATCGGCGAGCTCGCCCGAGCTCGTTAACCACTGACAAACCTCCAATCTAGTCGCAAAGTCTTCGCCTCAACCTCGCACACCTTCCGCGAGAGCTGGTTGAAGCAACCGAGTCGTCATTTGCCCGGCGTGACCGTTTCTTCCTTGGCTCCAGCGAGAGCGCCGCCGCTCTGGTCCGTTGTCGTCCGGGCTACACAGGAGCCACATTGTCTTTTTCTTTCTTGTTTCTTCTTCTTCGTTCGTCACTGATCCTCGAACACCTCGTTGTTTCTTCTTTGGTGATCTACAGCTCCGGGAACGTCGACGTTGCCGCTCGGCTTCCTACTTCCGCCGGCACGGTCTCCGTCGCCAGCACCCTCTGCTTCATCTCCGGCCGAGTTAGCGAGCACTTCGTGTTCAGGGTAAGCTCCTGGTGCTCTTAGAGTAGCTGGTTGTAGCTAATTCTGAACCGTAGCCGTGGTTCGTGTTCACTTCGGCGTGTCAACGCCGCCGCGTCGGTGCTCACCGCCGTGAGAGCTCGTTAGTTGGTCTTTTCGCGTCTGAGTCTTGCGCTAGCTTCGCCTAGCCTTCGTGCGTCCTTTTGCGGTGTTGGTTGTTCGAGCGCATGCGTTGTTTGGCCGGCGTGCGTTGCGCGGATCTCGGCCGTGCGCCATGGCCGTCGGCGAGGTCGATACGTTAGGGTTTCGCTTCGTTTTTCTTGCGCTTCGCGTTGTTTGGGGGCCGCTGAGTCTGCTGGGGTGCTTGGTTTCTCCGGCGCATGTCTGTACTCGCCGGCGTATGTGCGGCCGCGCGTGGGGTGCCGCCATCGTCGTCGGTGAGGTCAGTGCGAGGGTTAGAGTTGGACGTGTCGTACCTCGTTGGGTTCGGGGCGGTGTGTAGAGTCCAGCGCACGAGTCGGTTGAATGTTTGGTTCACTGTCGGCGACGCGCCGCCGTGTTCTTTGGTCGCCGGCGCCGCTGCTCTGCTCTGTGTCGCTGACACGCGGGACCCAGCTGTCAGCGGCTGTTTCAAAGAGTTTTTCTTAATTTCCTGTTTTGCACAGTAATGTTTTTTTGTTATTTTCATATGTTTATTTCTGTGCATGTATAAATTCTGTAAAAATTTGTGTATATTCTCTGTGATAGTATTTAAGAAAAATATAACATGTGTATGTTCAGTATAGTTTTAATCCTGTAAAAATGCTTAAAGTAATTCAAAAATGGCTTTTTCATGATTTTCATGCTCTGTATGTTGCTCCAAAAATTCTGAAAATTTTTGTGTAACCTTTATACACTTATACCTTGCTGTACAAAAAGTTTGGGAAGTTTTGGATGAACCGTTAAACATAGCTTTTTGTTTGATTAATAATAAAATGATTAGTAACCCTAATGACTTTAGGTTTTGTGTGATTTTGGATTATTTGATGCAAATGGTCATTGTCCAGGGACAACCACAGTATGGACATGCATGATGTAGTGTTGTTTGCTCAGTTCTATTGGATATAATTATTAACCTAGATAATCAAGTTAAATAGGGTTAATTAAATTGCTTTATGCTCTAGTTTAGTTTAGTTTCATGAAGGTAAGTTGTACTCAAGGTTGTAATTTGTTTTGTTCATCTCTTAGTACATGTTTGTGTGTTGTAAAACATCATGTCTATCATTTCAAGCATCATCTAAGCATGTCATTATATCGTGTAGATTATTCGTTGGTTGGGTTGGATAATCCCTCTTGTGTAGGGATTTTCTCTCTTGTTGAATCTGAGTCAGAGTTTGTGTATCCCTCCAACCAAGGCAAGCCCCGGTGCATTCAAACCCTTCCTTGTATTTAAAATGATTGCTTTAAATACACTTATGGTTATATTATTGCATTATCGTACTTTATTAAATTCCTACTTGATGCATAGTCGTATCCTTGTGATAATTGAATCCTTTACTTTGACACTTGTTTAAAGATGCAAATTTTTGCTAAAATGCTTAGTATGCTTAGAACTTTTATAGTAGGTGATTTCTGGTCACTTACGCATAGCGTATTGCTTTGGCAAATGGTTATGTTCTTTTGAGAAAGGGATGTTGTTGGAAGTAATAATTCGGGACCGGGTGACCACAGTGTTTGGGAGCCACCAGTGGTGACTGGTGAGCGGGTTCTTTCCGCCTGTGTCATTAGAAACCGTCCGTTGTTAAAGTCTGAGGGTTGTGACTTTGGAGTACTTATCATATACCTTTAGGGAAGCTGGACTCTGGCTAATCCAGTCTAAAGGACGGTTAACCCGCACTGGGAGTGGAGAGATGGCGAGAGTAGTGTGTACCCTCCAAGTTTGAGGAACTGGATGGAGGTGTACTGTGCTCTCGGGTGGCGGGCCCCCGTTCTAGGATGGAGGATCCAGGGAAAAGTAGTCATATGCGTGCTTTAGTGTTGTATATGTCGTGTGATAGGGAAGTCCCAGCTGAGTTTAACCGGTTCGAATCGTCGTGTTCCTCGGATATGGAAACATAACCCTGTTTTTATCAACGTAGTTAATGAAACTTAAATTGGATACTTGATGGATTTATTTTCATGGATGGTTTATTACCCTGTTATCGATCATAAATTTAGATCGGTACTCGAGTAATCTTATGAACGAATTAAATGAATTTTAATTCTTTTATAAATGCTCATTTATGCAAAATGCTTGATTCTTGCAAACCACACCTTAAATCCTATTACTTGCATACCTTTTTGTCCACCAAATATTTTCTTTTGTCGGATAAGTCTTGTTGAGTACTTCCGTACTCAGGGTTTGTTAACCCCTGTTGCATATGAGGGTCCCAATCCGGTCTGTGTAGCTTCGTGCTGCATGACCGTTGTTTCAGTGGAGGATGATGAGGATTAGTTGTCTTTGCTTGACTCTTGGGCAAGAGTACCTCGGTTGTTTTGTCTATACTCTATCAGCAGCTTGATGTAATATTATCGTATGACACTTAAGTTATGTTTCAAAACTTATGGTTTGTAATATGACTTCAAATTTCCGCTACTTTGATGTAAATTAAATTATTGTATTACTTCTGCAATGTTTGTAATGAGGAGATCTTGTTCGGAAAGAGGTGAATGACCCGCTGCAAAGTGGTGACACCTGACGGGCTAATTAAGACTTGGATCATTTGTCTTGGATTAAGTCGGATGGACATTAATCCTAACAAGTGGGCCCTGTTCTTAAGAGGTTCTATGACAAAACCTTAACAACAAGGTTAGATAACTAAGAAGCGAAGCGAGTTTTGCACTAGCCTAGAGGGTTATGCGAGGCCACCTATTCACAATTTCTATCCTAATAGCTCTAGGATCACACAACTCCTACACAAGCTATCAAACTAGAGAGCTAGGCAACTAACACAACCTAATATCTCTACTAAGTAAGAACAAGAGTGAGATAGAAATATTATACCACCGTGTAGTGGAGTGGATGAACCAATCAAGTGATCACCAAGAAATCCAATCAATCACAATGAGACAAGAGGTTGACACTTGATTTTTTCTTCCGAGGTTCACTAGTTTGCCAACTAGCTAGTCCCCGTTGTGGCGAGTCACTCACTTGGAGGTTCACGTGCTAATTGGCATCACACGCCAAACCCGTCACCAGGTGCCGCACAACCAACACAAGATGAGGCTCACACAAGCCACGCGCAATCCACTAGAGTTACCAATTGCGATCTCCCGCGGGGAAGGCACAAGAACCCCTTACAATCACTTGTAGTCGACAAAACAAAATCACCAAGCTTCTCGAACCACCTCCTCTGCTCCAAACCGTCATGGTGATGGCAATCAGCAAGAGTAACAAGAAATCCACAGTCAAAACACCTCCCAAGTGCCATTAGATGCAAGCTATATGCGAAATGCACTTGGATCACTCAATCTGTTTTGGAAAATCACTAACCAAGCATGGAGATGAGTGGGAGGGAGTTTGCTCAGCTCAAAGGAGTCTCAAGATGTTCAAATGTGTGAGAGAGGAACCCCAAAGCCGGCCAACACATATTTATAGACCTCCCTCAAAGCCACTAGCCGTTGTGTTGTTAAGTTGTCGACGGACGCTCTTCACGGGTGCGACGGATGCTCCGTCGCAGCGTCCGACGCCCTGTCAGATTAGTCGTTGGTCTCTGTCTTTGAAATTCTTCAATCGACGGACGCTCCGTCGCCATCGTCCGACGCCTTGCCCTTCAGCGTCCGGCGCCATCCCTGCGAGCTGCTCGTTTGCAGGGCTCTCTGGAAGCCCGACGGACACTCCTTCGAACATCCTCCAGCGTCCGTTGCGACCGAGACCAGCGTCTGTCGTGATCAGCGGCGAAGCTATAGAATCATGAAGGGGGGTGCGACCTTATAGTTTAATGACAGTCGATAATATAACTTAATAGTAACACAACCATGATTTTAGCGTGAATAATTTAAAACAACTAATATTGATGTGCATGAACAATGAAGTATGAGTAATAGCAAATTTGTGCTTACCTTTTATCAAAATATAGGAAGAGAATCCCACAATTATAACAACAAAAGATTATTGGCATTCGCAAAAATGCAATCCTCAATGACCTAAAGAAAAAAAACATTCATTATAAGAAAATAATAATTAATATAATTACTCCCACTTATAGATTATATAAAGTATATAAAAGTATTACTCCGTATTAAAAAAAATTAAAAAGATATGCATTACCTCTTATAGACCAAATCTACGCCCTTTTCCTTCTCACCCTCTTTCTGTGATTAGGATGGTAAGAATCAATTTCCTTTCTTAAGCCTGGATCATATTTGATCTCCTCTTCGCAATTAATATCATCTAGATGACATGAAATCCTTGCATTATCCGGTGCTTTTCTTTTATAAAATCTTTCTATGTATTTCTTAGCATAGTAGCACCCACATAAATATTTAATAAATATCACTGAAAGAACAAAAAAAATCCTAATAACCCTAAAATCTGGACAAACTAACACGAACCATAAATTAATGTCATTGGATAATTAAACTAATGAAAACTGAATAAAGAATGACGAAGTTCCTTACTTTTTGAAGGATCACGTAACAGCTGGGAGGTGGATGATGTGCGTGTGTTAGTACTCCCAGCAGCAGCAGCGCGGCCGTCGATCTGCTAGCTAGCCGCGGCCAGAAAGCCCAGGAGGCCACCCACCACCTGCCGACACCTGATGCTTGTTTTGATCGAATCACTTTGCGTGGAGCCATGGAGGGGAGACAGGAAGATGAATCGACGAGCACAAGGAGAAAGACAGGGAAGGTTGCGGGAGCAGAAATAGGAACCGTGTAGTCGAAGAGTCGCGGTCTCGCGGACGGCCGCGGTGGATACTACTCGTGCGTATCTGCGTAGATGAGATTGTTTTTTTTGGGCTGCTGTGGGCTCTCCACGTTGTGGGGGTGCGAACAGGGTAAAAATCTGTATACGATAGGGCTTTCGCGATTTTGGTCTGGGTGCGGCCGCACCCAGTCGGGACAACGTAGATCCGCCCGTGGTCGCGATCGTCCATCGCGCGAGCAGAGAGGACCAGAGAGCACCCGAGAGCTCCACTTTCCGTCGGACGCGTTTGTCGCTTACCCGACAGACGCTCCTTAGCGTCCGACGCCACGTCTTCACTGATACAGAGGTAGGGTATGCCCGTCGGACGCTCCGTCGCGTTTTGCTCAGCGTTCGGCGCCCTATTCTTGTCCAAACTTGTTGCTTTCTTCTTCACCCTTGCTCCAAGATGCCAACTAGGTATACACTTTAGAGAGCAGGTTTTGACATGTTTTACTTGTCACTTAGGCAGGGTGTATGTCACTAGGTCCTAAATACATATGCAATATAGATAACACCTAGTGGCACTTGACAAACCGCAATCACTTTTGAATTTCCCCTCTTAATAGTACGGTTGTCTATCCTAAATGTGATCACACCCACTTGGTGTCTTGATCACTAAAAGAAAATCCCTAGCTTATACCTTTGCCTTGAATTGCTTAGAGACTTTTCACTTTCCTTCTTCTCCAAGTGTGAGCTTTAGGTCTCCTCCACCTTTGCTTGCTCCATCACTTGTCATCAGCATCCATAAGTGTACTAGACCTACTCAATCACTTAGAGCTAGTTTAGTACTTAGGCTTCATGAATTACCAAAATCACCATGGAGTCTTCAATCTCCCCCTTTTTGGTAATTGATGACAACCCGATATAAAGGTATGAAATATGATTTTGATTTCAACTTGAAATGCTTGTCCAAGCAAGATACCAAAAAGGAATGGACAACCATTTCAAAGTTGGTTTGATAGTGTTTACTCCCCCTACATGTGTGCACTTCTATGAATAAGAAACGAGCTTTGCACACATGCTTAGATAGAACTTTTGGAGGGGTGAACAACTAGCAAACTATGACATGATGCTAAGGTATAAGAGATGGACCTTTGAAGCGTGATACCAAACGAAGTGCGCCATTCATTCATCCCTTAGCAACATGGTTAGCTCGATACCAATAGATAAACATACTAGCCAAGAAAGGATATCTAGCTAACTTCCTATGCATAGATCAAATCATTAATCAATATTGCAACTAGGCATGAACCACACAAGCATACCATTTGAATTTAAGAACAATGCAAGCAAGCATATGTGTGAATGCACATCCAAATGCAAACAACTTGTTCATAGGCTTGCCCCCCTACTTGTGTGCTCAAATTTTTAATTTTTCATTTTTAAACAAAATCTCCCCCTTTGTCCTTTTCATAATTTATATCTTACACTTCTCTCCCTTTGTAATACATTACCACAAAGGGTTCACTTGGTAAAGTTTCATCAAGTCAATTCATAAAAGGTGTGGGGTGAATATTATTCAATTTTAGTTCATCCTAGATCACTTGTCTTATATATTTAACACGGTTTAAACCATGGACAAGCTTCTTCACACATCTTGCAATGGTTATCTTATCCATGTTGGTTAAATACAAGAGCAAATGTTCTAGAATAAACATGTGAGGTTGCAAGCTTATCAACATGCCATATGTTATCACTAGATCATATAAAACATAGAAGCAATAGTGATAGCATATGTACATACAAAACATTTTTGTTTTTCATGAATGAGCCTAATTTAGTCAAAAGTGATGCCTATATGCTCTACACAAGTCTAGCAAAGGATGAATGCTCATGTCAAACAATTGTACCTTGCTTTCTTGGAGTAGAGACATGTCATAAGTGGGGTGCATCAACTCATGTTGGAGAAATCCAAGATATTCAACTCATTCCTCAACTTGTAAAATCTCTTATCATCAAGTGGCTTGGTGAATATGTCGGCTAATTGCTCATCGGTGCCCACATTGTCAATGTAAATGTCACCCTTTTGTTGATGATCTCTTATGAAATGGTGTCTCACATCTATGTGTTTTGTTCTAGAGTGTTGGATGGGATTGCTTGTAAGCTTTACCGCACTTTCATTGTCACATAGCAACGGAACCTTCTTGAATTTTATTCCATAATCATTCAATGTGACCTTCATCCATAATAGTTGTGCACAACAACTCCCGCACTAATGTATTCGGCTTCGACGGTAGAGAGTGCCACACTATTTTGCTTCTTGGATGACCATGAGACTAGTGATCTTCCCAATAGTTGACATGTTCCACTAGTGCTCTTTCTATCAACCTTGCATCCCGCATAATCGGAGTCCGAATATCCAACCAACTCAAATCTTGACCCCTTGGGAAACCACAATCCAACATTCTGTGTATGCTTCAAATATCTCAATACTCTCTTTGTGGCCTTCAAATGACTCTCTCTAGGAGAAGCTTGAAATCTAGCACACATGCATACACTAAACATGACATCCGGTCTTGATGCGGTCACATAGAGTAAACTTCCAATCATTGACCAATATGATGTTTGCTCAACCATCATGCCACTTGTGTCACTATCCAAGTGTCCATTAGTCCCCATAGGAGTACTAATGCCTTTAGCCTCTTCTAATCCAAACTTCTTGATCATGTCTTTGATGTACTTGCTTTGACTCACAAATGTACCACTCTTCATTTGCTTGATTTGAAGTCCAAGGAAGTAACTAATTTCACCAATCATTGACATTTCAAATTCATTTACCATCATCTCCCCAAATTCTTCACAAAAGTCTTGATTTGTAGATCCAAAGATAATGTCATCCACATAGATTTGCAAGACAAACAAGTCATTTCCAATCTTCTTTGTGAATAGTGTGGTGTCAACCAAACCAATCTTGAATCCCTTAGAGAGGAGAAAGCTTCTCAACCTCTCATACCATGCTCTAGGTGCTTGCTTCAATCCATAGAGAGCCTTCTTGAGCTTGTAAACATGGTTGGGCTTCTTTATATCTTCAAATCCGGGTGGTTGCTCAACATACACTTCCTCATTGATGTACCCATTGAGAAAAGCACTCTTCACATTCATTTGATAGAGCTTGATGTTGTGAGCATAAGCATAGGCCAATAAGATTCTAATTGCCTCTAATCTTGCCACCGGTGCATAGGTTTCTCCAAAGTCAAGACCTTCTACTTGAGTGTACCCTTGTGCCACAAGTCTTGCTTTGTTCCTCACCACTATTCCATCTTGATCTTTCTTGTTCTTGAATACCCATTTGGTTCCAATCACATTATGATTCTTTGGTCTATCCACTAGTTCCCAAACTTGATTTCTTGTGAAGTTGTTAAGCTCTTCATGCATAGCATTTATCCAATCCACATCCTTCAAAGCTTCATCAATCTTGGTTGGCTCAAATGATGAGACAAAAGAGTAATGCTCACAAAATAAAGCCAATCTTGATCTTGTTTGAACACCACTTTGAATGCCTCCAATCACTTGATCTAGAGGATGGTCTCTTGCAATGTTGGTTGGTTGGAGTATTTGTATGTGAGAATCTTGAGCTTGCGGTTGAGATGGTGATGGACTAGCTTGATCTTGATCTTGAACTTGAGCTTCACTAGTACTTGCTTGATTTTGAGTTGGTGAGCCACTAGCTTCTTCATTGGTAGGAATGATCACTTGATCTTCATCTTCATCTTGTACTTGTCTTGGTCTAATATCACCAATGTCCATACCTTTTATTGCATTGACCAACTTTTCACCTCTCACATCATCCAAGTTTTCTTGTTCATCTTGAGAGCCTTGTGTTTCATCAAATTCCACATCATACACTTCCTCAAGAATTCCACTAGATGAGTTCCAAACTCTATAAGCCTTGCTAGATGTAGAGTAACCAAGTAGAAAGCCTTCATCACATTTCTTCTCAAACTTGCTTAGTCTTGTGCCTTTCTTCAATATATAACATTTGCACCCAAATACCCGAAAGTAAGCAATGTTTGGCTTTCTTCCATTCAATAGCTCATATGGAGTCTTCTCAAGCATTCATGACAATAGAGACGGTTGCTAGAGTAGCAAGCCGTGTTGATAGCTTCGGCCCCAAAAGAATGACTAACATTGTATTCACTCAACATTGATCTTGCCATGTCAATCAAGGTTCTATTATTCCTTTCAACTATCCCATTGGATTGAGGAGTGTACTTTGGAGAGAATTGATGGTTGATTCCAAATTCATCACAAAGTTCATCAACTCTTGTATTCTTAAACTCACTCCCATTGTCACTTCTAACTCTCTTGATAGTTGTTTCAAACTTATTTTGGCACCTCTTGACAAATGACTTGAAGATATCAAAAGTGTCACTTTTGTCACTCAAGAAGAATACCCATGTGTATCTTGTGAAGTCATCAACAATCACAAATCCATACTTGTTTCCACTGATGCTTGCATAAGTAGTTAGTCCAAAAAGATCCATGTGCAATAACTCAAAATCTTTGCTTGTACTCATGATGCTCTTCTTTGAATGAGTGTTTCCAACTTGCTTGCCGGCTTGACATGAGCTACATAGCTTGTCCTTCTCAAATGTAACATCCTTCAAGCCTCTCACTAGATCATGCTTGACTAGCTTGTTCAATTGCTTCATACCGACATGACCAAGCCTTCTATGCCATAGCCAACCCATGCTAGATTTGGTGATGAGACATGTTGAGAGTTGGGTCTCACTAGCATTGAAATCCACAAGATAGAGGTTCTCATACTGAAATCCCTTGAAGATCATATTTGACCCATCCACACTAATGATTTCCACATCCTCCACACCAAATATGCATTTGAAACCGAGATCACACAATTGGGCAACCGATAATAGATTGAACTCAAGCCTTTCCACTAGAAGCACATTGCTAATGCTAAGATCATTGGAGATAGCAATCTTTCCAAGCCCTTTCACCTTGCTTTTGCCATTGTCACCGAAAGTGATACTATCAAAACCATGATCACTATCTTGATTGATTGAGTTGAACATCCTTCCATCACCGGTCATGTGTTGAGTGCACCCAGTATCAAGTACTCAATGCCTCCCTCCGGCTTTGTAATTAACCTACAAGAGAGATCAATTCTTTTTAGATACCCAAACTTGCTTGGGTCCTCCAAGGTTAGTTACCAAGGATTTTGGTACCCAAATGGACTTCTTAGTAGTCATCCATGGTGCACCAACAAACTTGGCATGAACTCCATTAGTACCCTTGGAAAGGACATAGAGTGAATCAACTCTAATGGAGGATACATCTTGGTTGGCCTTCTTATTCATGCAACTTTGCTCTAAGTGACCAACTTGCTTGCAACTCTTGCAATACCTACTAGTGTCCTTCACAAAACGAGTCTTGTGAGGGGCAAAAGCGGCCTTGCCTTTCTTGGGGGTATAGCCCAATCCCTCTTTGTAGAGAGATGCTCTTTGGTTACCCAAGCACATAAGCAAACGGTCCTCACCTCCATAAGCCTTGGCTAAGGAGTGACTGAGCTTTGTAACCTCCTTCTTGAGGGTTTCATTTTCAACCATTAATGAGGCATCACAAGTGAAACCATCACTAGTAGATGAAATGTAAGTAGTAGTACTACAAGAGGGGTTAGTGGGAGCAACAACAATAGGAGTATAAAAGGATTCATCAAGAATATCACAAGTTACCCCCATGTTGCATGTTTGAACAACCTCCTTCTTACTTTGGTCAAGGAGGGAGGAATGAGCTCTTTCAAGCTTAGAGTGAGACTTCTCTAGCTTCTCATGGGCTTCCATTAGCCTCTCATGAGATGCTACAGCCTCATCAAGGTTTTACTCAAGAGCCTCATTGGCCTTGCGCAATTCCTTACATTCCTTCCTCTTTTTTTCAATGTATTCCTTAGCTTGTTCAAGCATGTCCATGAGTTCCTCCTTGGAGGGACCCTCATCCTCACTCTCACTCTCACTTTCACTCTCATCATGAGAAAGTACCTTAGTGGACTTAGCCATGAAGCATGATGATGCAGTGTCAAATAGAGAGATCTTGTCCTTCATAGCAATACTTGCAAAAGCCTTCTTCTTGGTAGATGTCTTCTTTTCATTATCTTCATCTTCTCCGCAAGAAGAATCACTATCCCATGTCACTATGTGAGAATACCCTTTCTTCTTTTTCTTGTCAAATGTGGGCTTCTTCTCTTTCTTATCTCTCTTTTTGTGGTCATCATCATCCTTGTCACTATTGTATGGACAATGAGCAATGAGATGCTCAAAGCTTCCACACTTGAAGCACTTTCTTGGCTCATCATAGTTCTTGGAAGAGGTCTTCTTTCTTCTTGCTCGGTAGCCCTTCTTCTTCATGAACTTGCCAAATCTCTTCACAAAGATAGTCATTTCTTCTTCATCAACCTCACTAGTACTTGAGTCTTCATCATCACTTGATTCTTCAATCTTAGCTTTGCCCTTGCTCTTGTGTGATGAAGTAGCTTTGAAAGCTATGCTTTTCTTCTTCTCATCTTTCTTGTCTTGTCTCTTGATATCTTCCTCTTTGTTGTCCCGGTAAGCATCTTGTGTCATCATGTGACACCCTGTGTCAAGCTTGTATTAGGAGCATCATTAGCCACTACGCATAAGAATTGCATTGCATTTATGTTTAATTGTGCTATCATTTCATGTGTGTTTATTTATATTTGTTACACTAGAAATGGATAGGTGTTGTGCTCTAAATCTTGATCACCATGTTTAGCTAAGTTTGTTACACCTAGAATAAAGAGTAGATTGCTTGTCTTGCTAATTACTTTGTATAATTAAGCTTAGTTTACTTTCTAAGATTTAAAGTAATTGTTTTTCCCTAGATGGCTTAAATGAGTTTTTAATCCACAACCCTTGAACTAATGGTTTTCAGGAAATATGACCTACATGAAAAATGTAGAGAATAATATTCTGAACAACTTTGGTTTAAGTTTCAAATCTTAGTTTTGACTTTTTGAAACTGTTTTAAATCAAATTCAGTTGAAACAAATCAAAGGAAAATGGAAAAGGGAAAGAATTTCGGAACTGGGCCGCGTCCTCGCTTCCGGCCCAATCGGCCTAACCGCGGCCCAACTCGCGCCCGCGCCCCGCGCACGCACGGCGCACGTGCGACGCCTGTGCCGCTCACGCGCGAGCGCCCGCGCCCGACCGCGGCTGCACCGTACGCCGACGTCGTCTTCCGCGTGGCGGCCGATTCCTGCGCCGCGCCGAACGACCAGAGCCGCTCACGTGTCGCGCCGCGCACTGCCCCCCTGCGCCGACCAAAACGCCGCACACGCCACCGTCTCTGTCGCGCAGAGCGCAGCGCTGCGCCGCGCCTGCACCTCGTCGTCGCGTCGCCGCTGCTCCGGCAGACCCGACCGGACCCCGCACTATCCCGCTCGCCATCAAAGCGCGAAGCAGCGCTAGGGCCAAGAACACTTCGCGCAAGCGCTGTCACGCCCCTGCTTCGCCGCCGCAGAGCTGCCAGCACCGCTGCCACCCGTCGAGCCGTCGCGTCGTTGTTACGCCGCCGCAGTGCTGCGTCCGATCAGCGCCCGGCCCCGTCACACTCGCACTCGAGCGCAAATCCACGCTAACGGCGCGTCAACCAAGCCATGCTCTGCCTCGCGCGCTGCCGCCGCTGCGTCACTGCCACCGCTGCACCGTCGCGTCCAGGCCCCCACCGGCTACGCCGGTCGGCCATGACCGCGTAGAAGGAAGCGCCTATACCTCCTGCCCCTCTCGCACTCTCCAGCATTCACTCGCATTCCCTCACTCGCCCGCACTGCCTCTGCTCTCGCCGCGCCGCGCACCGAGAGCACCGCAGCGCCCCCTTTTCAAATCCGCCATCATCCGAGCGTCTCTGCTCGATCCATCTCGCACACACGCTCGCCTTCGCCTCGCACACGCCCTGCTCTCCTCGCTTTAGCCAGCCGAGCTCCACCGTTGTCGGACCACCGTCGTTGTTCTTCGGCTCGGAGTTTCCACCGTAATGACCAAACTTCGTTCACCCCTCTCTGACCCGCTTCCGTCGCCTCCATCTTCGTGGAAGCTTCACCGGAGGTAGTAGAGGTGAGAACACCCTTCCGCCAGCTCTATCTCACCTTGGAACAACACAACATCGTTGGTCGTGCGCCATTGCCGCCGCCGCGGAGCTCGCACATGGCCAGGCTTCCACAGAGCCTCTCCGGTTCAACTAACCCCCACGCTGCACTCCCCACACCACCGTGGTGCTCACGCGCACGCTTGCCGGGCAACACACCGCCGGTAATCACCCCGCCGCTTCGCACCGCCGCACTGCTCCGCCACCGCACGTCGCCGGCCACTTTCACGGTCGCGCAGGTTCAACCAACACCCCCAGTCGATGCGCGTTGTCACCCTGAGCATGCCAAACCTAGCCTCACCGCCGACGAGCTCGCCGTCAGCGAGAACGCGTCGGTCAGCGTCGATGCTCTGCCCTAGCTCGCTGCCAGGTGGACCCTGCGTTGACTGCGGGTCCCGCCTGTCAGTCCGCTCTCCCGCGTGCACTGGGCCGAGCCCAACACTGTTCATCCACGGGCCGAATTCAGAAATACATTTCCTTTTTCTATTTTTAGTAAATCGGTTAATGCTTGTTTATTTTTTATCTAGAGTTTGGTAAATACTAAAATGGTGAAATCAATTGTATTAGACTCTATAAATGATGATCTTTCTGTTAAAAAATATAAAGGTAATTTTTGGAGAACGTCTTCAGTACTAATGTTTAAATAATCCTTTTCTGTATTTATCAAAGTTAATTGTGTTCCTGTGTGATTTTAGCAAATAAAAATATGAAGTTTTTATGCTAGATCTATTATCCTGTGTAGAAGCTAGGAAAAATATGAAATGTCATGTTTTTGTGTAAGTTTTATTTATCACCTATTAAAATGTGTTTCTGCTACTTTTTAGTTTAATTCTTGTGGTAAATCTGTACATGTATAAATCATGAAACTTTTTGTGTAGCCTCTTTATATCATGCTCTATCTAGAAAAAATATAACATGTGGTATGTTGTATGGCAGAAAAGATACTTGTAGTTCAAGTGTCATTTTCTAGGATTTTCTTTGGAAAATCATGTAGGATATAATATGTTTGTGCTGATCATGGAACTTTTTTGATAAATATGTTTCTGAGTAAAGAACTTGTTAAAAATAAGATATAGCATGTTACACCCTGTTAGCCAGTAGGTCTAGTTCAAAATGCTTTTTCTACATTTAAATTCATCTTTTTGTATCTGCTAGGTGGTAGCTTTTCTATGGGTGAATTTTATGCAGTAGTATCCTTTAAGCATGCTCTGCCCCCTGTAATTTTTGTAGATTTTTGTGAGCAGTTTATTTTAGGCCTGGTGTGTAAAGTGACACTAGAGTGAGTACTTTGTTTAATTCCAAAAGCATTGTTGAAGTGTTTAATTCTTGTTCAAGCATCATCCTTGCACCATAAGTTATTATATGCATTGTAAACATACAGGATCAGTAGAGGAACCTCAAGAGCAACTTCCAGAGGAAGGAGTCCAGGAGGTGCAGAAGCTGAACGAGGAACACCACGAGCTCGACACTAACCTCCCCGAGTGCCCTGTCCACCAGCCCTCCACTTTCACTCAAGGTAAGTCCCGGAGCATCTTTAAGCCTCCCAGTATTTACAATTAATCTACTTGAGTATTTTATATTATGATGCATTAGGTGAAAGGAGTTGATTGAATCCTAATTGTTGCATTACCTTCCTTGATTATCGTTTTACCTACCTTGTTAACCTGTTAAATAAAAGTAAAAGCAACTACTTAGCCTGCTTAGAATAAATGGTTACATTTATATTTATGATTCGTATTATCCCATGGGGGTAATACTGTCACGGTTGGCTATATTTGCTATCGTGGGAAAGAACCAATGGTAGTAATGAATGCGGACAACTGGAAGGCAAGTGCACCAAGTGGTCAAGACTTCGGGGCAGTCCGTCCGTTAGATCGTATAGGTTTGTATACGATGGTGGCCCTCTTACATCTTTGAATGCGCCCTTTCACATAGGGGTCGTTGCGAGTATCGACCCCGAAGCCGAGTAAACAGTGTCCGGGCCGGCGCTCAATCTGCTTTGAGCACCCTCTAGTTTGTAGATACGATCTGCCCCGTGGTGGCCAACTGATTTCTACAATTGGGTGTACCAATGCGAGCCCGCGACGTACTACCTGGATAGTGTTGAGCGGTAACCTAATGCATGAACCCGACGGGGAAAGTGTGGGCGTGTGTTAAATGTAATCTTGCCAACTAGTTGTATATCGATTCGAGTCGTCGCCTCCCACCGGATAGTGGGGGATTATGCTGAGCTTCACCACGGTACAACTCCATGTGGCATCGTAATGGTTCTACTAAAATGTTGATGAAGGAATTGGATATATGGTTATTATATTGTTTGAGTAGTTCAAGTGAGTGCTCTAGTACAGGTGCAAACCTAGAGATAAATAATAGGATGAAAAATGGCTGCTCCCTAATAGTTAAAGTTATTCCATATTGTTCGCGTTTCCGCAAAAACAAAATTTATCCAGATCCACATAAATAGCCATGCATATCCTTGGAGTCTTTATTTTCAGTTAGATGGGTAAGTCTAGTTGAGTACATTCCCGTACTCAGGGTTTATCCCGTTTGTTGCAGATGACCAAGTATACTTTGGCTATTGTAAGCACTGTCTCTATCCTGTCGAAGGAGAAGAGGAGTAGGCTTTGGACAAGGTCTTCTACGAGCTCATCTTTTGCTGTTATCGGACATGATCTCGTGAGCACCCCTATCTTTTAAATGGTATTAGCGTGGAGTAAGACTTTGGGTTCGAGTGTCAAAACAATGTTTTATTTGGCCACATGTGTTGTGGCGTGAGTACTATTTTATTGGGAACAAGTATTGTAATAACTTTATTTCGTACTTCAAGTATTTTTGTTTAATTGTTGGTTCGTTCGAATGTGCATACCTGAGTTTGCGCGATCTGGATTGGATATACGATTGTTAGAAATCCTTCGAGATTTCCGGACTACCGGGATTATATGGGATCAAGTGCTTTAAGTGGCGGTATTTCGCTAAAAAGAAACATCTCTTCACATAGGAAGGTGATCCGACTGAATAAATAAATGCGGGCGTGCCAGTATACATGAGTATACAAATAAATAAAGGAGATGACAAAATTCAGGGAACTCAGATCTTTATTAATTCTTTTGATGAATTACAAAGTACACGTTCCCACCAAATTTACATCATATTGCGCCTAATACATCTAACTAACAGGCCAACATGTAGTTCTTGGTTCCCGTGGCCTCGTGAAGCCGCCGGTTAATTACATCTGCGTATCATCTCGCAGAAGACCTCCGATTAAGCTGCGATGATGATCATATCTTCGGGTCTTGAGTGTTGTGATCTCCAAGTGTGCATGAATAAAAAAACATAATATTAAATGTCAATAATACTGCCACAACCTCGTCGGTCAGCGGCGTATGCTATCCGGCCTCGTCGGTCACGGAGTTTGGAATGAAGTCTGTGAAAATGCTCGGCCTCGTCGGTCACGAACAAGTAAGGTCCTGCCGCGTCGGTCAGGATTGAACATCTCCGGCCTCGTCGGTCACGGAGTAAACTGGTAATTCGTTTCCTAACCTTGTCGGTCTAAGGATTTGATCATAACTTCATCACAACATACTGACATGACTGACACTTTCGAAAATAGAGTTGCACGTCTTCGTGGAGGTGACGGAAACTCCGGCGCTGCCATTGCCAAAATTCATGCACTCACAATTTAACAGCAAATGTACGCAATCAATTAAGATCCGCTGATAATTAACTGACATTGACTTCTTAATTATCGTCACGGGGAGCTGATCAAGTCATAACAAATCATGGACTCGGCATATTTCTTATACAAATACAGTCCACCTAATGACTTACTACACATGTCATTCATCTCGTATGATTTCTAATGTAATGTAAACGTCACCAGATTGCAATCGTGCCAGCTGTTTTGGAAAGTTCAAATCTGACACAAATATTATAGGGCCAAACTCATAACAGGCCACTAATAATCTCGCCATGTCTAACTATTTCAAACTTGTAAGAATTACACAGGGTATGCTATTTCTTTGAGTTGAATCTCACAAGCCACAACAGCCTGACACCTCGCAGCACACGCTAACCACTGTATTACATTTTGCTTGCTTCTTACATAGCACACGTACTGTCAAAATACTGAAAATGGCGGCACACATCTACTAAAATCTTCACTGTAACAGGGGCAGTGTTGCTCTTCAGGAAACAACCTCTGAACAAAATACTAGCCATGATCCTTGGCTCTGCAAATTTTCTACTGCAACATCACTACACTGCTGAATTCTCTCTGAACATACTCGACAGCTTGCCTCTGTGTATTGCTGAGTGGCTAAACATCACGCCTGGCATCAAGGGTCCCCAGGCTCCCAGAGGATGTACTTGCTGCATTGCTCCCACATACTACTACTTGCCCTCTCATAAGTCAGAAGTGGCATAGCCTGCCTTTGTGTTTGCCACTGCCGTTTAATCAGAACCATTGATCTAAAATGGTACTACAAACTGCTCTTAGCTTCTCACTCGAATTTCTGTAGCCTGTGAGCTTACGATCTGTTGGTAGGACTAGAGTTCCTAACGGAGTTGCTTCGTAGATTATATGGATGGGAGATGGTTGGACGAGGGCGAGACCCTCGTGGGCTGCGCGACGGCGCCGTGGCGATGCTGCTGCTGCGCAGGGAAGAAGCTAGGACGTGGTTGCTGCTGCTGCTGCGCAGGGAGGAAGGAACAAAGGGAGATGTCGGAGGCTGGAAGGTGCTACAGTACCGCGGTACTGTTCACCCACGAATAGAGGCGGCTAGGGTTTCTCCCGGCTCCCTGAGGAAGCCGGAAACAATAATATGTTTCCGCTTAATCTTTCCCTGTCTTACAATCTGCTATTTATAATAGCTTGTTTCTAAAAATAATAACTAAACTATATGGACTAGGAAATAGATAATAATTCTAATAGGACTAGAAATACTAATAGGGCCTTTAAGACCCATACGCCTGGGAGTCCTCAGCCACCAGGGAGCCTCTTCCTTGTATACTGGACTCCGGTCATAACATCTCTCCCCGCCTGCGAAAACAGCTCGTCCTCGAGCTGAAAGACAGGGAAATCAGCGTGGAGCTCGTCGAGAAGCTCCCATGTCGCCGACTCTTCCTGTAGACCGTGCCACTTGACCAAGACGCGCCAGACGCCGCGATGCTGCTGTGCACGCAGGGCGCGCTCAGGCGTCGACAATACCCGGCCGTCAAGCGTCGAGGGAAGGTCACCCGGAGCCGATGGAGGGTCGCCGCGGTGCTGCTTCAGTAGACCCAGGAAGACGTCGTGGATGCGGGCGTCTTCTGGCAGCTGAATGCGGTAGGCCACTCGCCCGATGCGCTCGAGGACGCGGAACGGCCCCGCCCACCGCGGCCCCAGCTTGCGCTTGGCGCGAGGGTCGAGCGACTGCGTGGTGCAGTGAAGGAGCCGCAGCCACACCCAGGAGCCCACCTCGAACTCAACGTCCCGGTGGTTGGCATCGTAGTACTTCTTGGCCAACTGCTGAGCCTGGAGCAGCCACTGGCGAACCTCGGCGAGCATCTCGTCACGGCTACGGAGTAGAGCGGCGGAGGCCTCTGTGCGTGCCGTCCCCGGTTTGTACGGCAGGATGGGCGGCGGGGAACGACCGTAGACGACCTCGAACGACGTTGCGCGGAGGGCGGTATGGAAGGAAGTATTGTAGCAATACTCTGCCCAAGACAGCCAGTCCACCCACGCGCGAGGCCGGTCACCTGATACAGCGCAAGTACATAGCAATCACCTTGTTGACCACCTCGGACTGGCCGTCTGTCTGCGGATGAAACGCAGTGCTCATGCGGAGCTTGACCACCGCCATTTGGAAGAGATCCTGCCACACATGGCTGGTGAACACGGGGTCCCGGTCGCTGACGATGGAGAGCGAGAACCCGTGCAGCCGCACAATACCGTCGAAGAAAGCCCGGGCGACCCCGACGGCCGTGTAGGGATGGACGAGCGCAATAAAATGCGCATACTTGGAGAATCTGTCGACGACGGTGAGGATGACCGACTTGCCGGCGACCTTGGGCAGACCCTCAATGAAGTCCATCGAGATATCTGCCCAGACCTGGGAGGGCACCTCGAGGGGCTGCAACAGCCCCGCCGGCTGCATAGTCTCCGTCTTGTTGCGCTGGCACGTGGTGCACACCCGCACCAAGTCCTGGACCAGCGCCTTGTCCCGCGGGATGTAGAAGTCGGCGCGTAGGCGGTGGAGCGTCTTCTGGATACCCTCGTGGCCAGCTGCGTGGGCCAATGAGAGCACCTAATAGCGCAGGTCTCCATGGTCTGGCACGAAGACGCGAGACCCATGGAGTAGGAGGCCGCTGTCGAGGCGCCAGGGCTCGCCAAGCTCCCCGGCCTGGAGTTGCTGCAGCAACCGCTGGCCGTCCGCCGCCGCCGCTGTGGCGCGACGGATGTCGTCCAGGAGGCTGAATGTGGGCCCGGACACGGCTAGTGCCGCCCCAATCTGTCCTGGCGACTGGGCAGCGGTGTCGCCTTCGGTGTCCCGTCGTGACAGGGCATCTGCCACGGCATTCAGGCGGCCTGGACGGTACTCCACCGTGAAGTCGAAGCCGAAAAGCTTGCTGATCCACTGGTGCTGGGGCACGGTGGACAAACGCTGGTCAAGCAAAAATTTAAGACTGTAATGGTCAGTGCGAACCAGGAAGGGGCGCCCCAGAGATACGGACGCCAGTGGCGCACTGCCTGCACCAGGCCAATCAGCCCGCGTTCGTAGGCGGCGAGCTTGAGGTGTCGAGCTGCAAAGGG
Organism: Microstegium vimineum; assembly: GCA_022036555.1. Taxonomy (NCBI): domain Eukaryota; kingdom Viridiplantae; phylum Streptophyta; class Magnoliopsida; order Poales; family Poaceae; genus Microstegium; species Microstegium vimineum. The sequence goes on along the minus strand of CM039131.1, from coordinate 58,104,422 downwards.
CCGGCTGAAGTAGGCGAGGGGTCCCGCGCCCTAGTGGAGGACGGCGCCGAACCCCGCACCCGAAGCATCGCAGTCGACCACAAAGCGCCCGGCGAAGTCCGGCATCTGGAGCACCGGTCCTGTCGTGAGGGTGCGTTTGAGCGCCTCGAAGGCCGTCGTCGCGTCGTCGTCCCACCCGAACGCGTCTCGCCGCAAGAGACGCGTGAGTGGGGCAGCGATGATGCCGAAGTCGCGGATGAACTTCCTGTAGTAGCCCGCCAGGCCCAGGAAGCCGCGAAGGGCCCGGGCGGAGCGGGGTGAGGGCCACGCCGAAACGGCAGCGACCTTGTCGGCGTCTATGGCGACACCGCCCTCTGAGATGACATGGCCAAGATAGGCCACAGACGACGCCCCGAACGAGCACTTGGACCGCTTCAGATGGAGATGGTGCGTACGCATGGCGATGAGGATGATGTTGAGGTGCTGCAAGTGTTCGGCCCACGATGAGCTGTATATGAGGATTTCATCGAAAAACACGAGGACAAACCGGCGGAGGTAGGGACGGAGGACGTCGTTCAGCAGCGCCTGAAATGTAGTCGGGGTGTTGGAGAGCCCAAACGGCATAACCAGGAATTCGTAGTGGCCATGGTGGGTGCGGAACGCCGTCTTGGCGATGTCGTCGGGGTGCATTCGCACCTGGTGGTAGCCAGAGCGGATGTCCAGCTTGGTGAAGAACCGCGCCTCGTGCAGCTCATCCAGCAGCTCGTCGACCACCGGGATCGGGAATTTGGCCTTGGAGGTCTTGGCATTGAGGGCGCGGTAGTCGATGCAGAACCGCCAGGACTGATCCGCCTTCCGCACCAAGAGAAATGGCACGGAGAACGGCGAGGTACTCGGCCGAATAATGCCTTGTGCCAACATGGCCAAGCACTGTCGTTCGAGCTCGTCCTTCTGCAACTGGGGGTAGCGGTAGGGGCGCACCGCCACCGGGGCAATTCCAGGCAGCAGGTGGATGCGGTGATCATACGGGCGTGCTGGTGGGAGTCCCCTGGGTTCCTCGAATATGTCAGGGTATTGCTGAAGAAGGGCGTCCAGAAAGGGCTGTCGTGGGTCCGGAGCCGGTGTAGCGAGTAGCTGCGCAAAGGCGGGCGGCCGAGGGGCAGTCATCCCGGCCACGCCTTGCCAGGAGATGCATCGGTCGTTCCTCCAGAACAACAAGGTGAGGGCCTCGCAGTCCCACAAGATGGGGCCTAAGGTCCGGATGAAGTCGAAGCTGATAATGAAGTCGAAACCGCCCAAGTTGAGGCCGACACAGGTGACGGTGAAGTCCTCGTCGTAGATGCAGATTGGCATGTTATGGGCGATGCCTTCACAAGGTAGCCGGTCACCGTTGGCCACGGTGATCTGCAGGTGTTCACCCCCGGCTGGAACGAGGCCGAGGCGGCGCATGGTCTCCACGGCCACGAAGTTGTGTGTCGACCCTGTATCGATGAGGGCGAGGAAGCGTTCGCCCTTGATGAAGATGGGCAGCAGCATAGAGTTGGCAGCGCGAAGGCCTGCCACAGCCTGAAGAGAGACCATGAAAGCATTAGCGGCGGACGGTGCTGGAGCTTCCTGGTCGACAGGCAGCCCCTCTTGTCCCTCGGCCGTCGGGTCGTCGTCGATGTAGTCATCACCCTCGATGAAGAAGAGGTGGGGGCAAACATGCCCGCGGACGTAGGGCTCATCACAGTTGAAGCACAGTCCTTGGCGTCGCCGCTCCTGCTGTTCGGCCGGGGAAAGACGGCGGAGCTGACGTGCGGGTGGGGCTGCGAGGGCCCCCTGGGCCGGTGGGGGAGCAGCCCCGGCCGCGGTAGGCGCGACGTGCTGGGGTCGCTGTTGCTGTGCCCATGCCGGTCGCTGGGGGGGTCGGACTCCTCGTGGGGGCGGTGTAGCTGTCGGTGTCGGTGTACAGTCCTTGTTTGCCAGCGCTAGGTACATGGCGGTCTGGAGGTCGGGCGGCGCACGCATCTGCACCTGCTTGTGGAGATGCTCGGGAAGGCCACCCACGTACAACTCTGCCTTCTGTCGTGGAGAGAGGTCGCGGGCGTGGCAAAGCACGGCATTGAAGCGCTCTGAGTAGTCCTGTACGGTGGAGACGAAGGGTAGACGAGCGAGTTCCGCCAACCGGGTGCCCAGCACCGGTGGGCCGAAACGCAGGGAGCAAAGGTCCCGAAAGTGCTCCCATGACGGCATGCCCTCGTCCTGCTCCAGGGCATAATACCACGTCTAGGCAGCACCGCGCAAGTGGTAAGACGCGAGCCAGGTCCGCGCTGAGACCGGCGTCTGTTGGCCCCGGAAGAATTGCTCGCACTGGTTTAACCAGTTGAGGGGATCCACTGCGCCATCATATGACAGGAATTCCAATTTGAAGAAATTAGGCCCGGCCTGGGCGCCGCCGAGCGCTGCAGCCAGGCCAGGGTCGATGACTCCTGGTGATGGCGCGGCCGTAGCTGGCGGCGCGCCCTGGAATAGTGGCTCGTCTACCCCCGTGGAGAGGATGCCGCTGGCGGGGGGGAGGGGTGCGCAGCGATCGTCGAGGTCAGCGGGTGGGTGGTCGCGGACGTCGTGGCCGGCTGCGCCATCTGGGCCTGCAGCCAGGCAGGGAGCGGCGACGGCGACGACGGCCACTGCAGTTGGTGGATTATATGGATGGGAGATGGCTGGACGAGGGCGAGACCCTCGTGGGCGGCGCGACGGCGCCGTGGCGATGCTGCTGCTGCGCAGGGAAGAAGCTAGGGCGTGGTTGCTGCTACTGCTGCGCAGGGAGGAAGGAACAGAGGGAGATGTCGGAGGCTGGAAGGTGCTACAGTACCGCGGTACTGTTCACCCGCGAATAGAGGCGACTAGGGTTTCTCCCGGCTCCCTGAGGAAGCCGGAAACAATAATATGTTTCTGCTTAATCTTTCCCTGTCTTACAATCTGCTATTTATAATAGTTTGTTTCTAAAAATAATAACTAAACTATATGGACTAGGAAATAGATAATAATTCTAATAGGACTAGGAATACTAATAGGGCCTTTAAGGCCCATACGCCTGGGAGTCCTCACCAGGGAGCCTCTTCCTTGTATACTGGACTCCGGTCATAACATCTGTATTTGCAACCACTGTTTACTACCAATTACAGCTTGGTTATATAAATTATAATTTTGACAAACTCTGCAATCAGGCATAGTAAGTTCAGAGTTTAGACCATGCTGGTCTGCACTGCAACCGGTGTTCATCTTGAGCAAATCTGGTACATGCCAAGCTCTATTTGCCTTGCACTACTGCTTTTCCACCTACACCACCACATGTACTGCAATCCAACTGGTTGTTCCTTTCTCACCAGCCTTTGTTACTCATCAAGCCAAAACTATACTTGATATCTCAAGAACTGCATCACTGCAAGCGCTACTTGATTGCTACTGTACATTGCACACCGTTGGCATCTGCACCTGCACTAGTGCACATTTGAAGATAGCTACTTCAGGCATATCTACGCCGACTAAGCACTACTCATGCCGTACCGGCTCACTGCTACTCTTCAGATGCCTGAAATCATTCTTCTTTGCAAAGTCTGCTTCTTCCCATCTTGAACTTCAGCAGGACTATATTATTTTTCTTCTTCGGCCATCAGACCGATGCACACACACTGGACAAAACTTGGCTTCTCTTTACTGCTTCAGACAAGGTTAAGCTTCTCTTTTACTGGATCAACTTGCTAGGACTGCAACTACTCTGCTGCTGCACCTCCCTTTCAACACATACTCCTCTTTCTGAATCATATGACAGCTGCTGGATTTCTCTACTTCTCTTTCAAACAGAGGATCTCTCATCTCTGAACTCTCTCATCTCTGAATAATACAACACCTCTGCCAATTCTACTCTGTCGCTTCTCTAATTATTGGATGTAATCTTCAGCCATTCTCCTGCACTATTACTCAGCACGCAAATATCCCAAAGGATCAGACAACACACTGTTGCTTCTTCTGCTCCATCGCTTTGTTGTATCTACTGCAGTCATCACCCCTCCTTTCTGATTGCAATACTGCAGTCGGCACCTCTGTCTCTCATTGATTTGAGGCTATGTTTGCTTCTCCAACACACAAATCTATCGATGATCAGACCCACACAACTCTGTCACCACCTCGATGGCCTGCTGCTTTCTTGAGGCTCCCTCTTGCTCTTATTCTGTAATTCTTCAGGCTTTCCCTCTACTGAATCTCTACATTTCATTTTTTTACAGCAGCACGGCTTCAAGACTCGCACTCCCTTTCTTCTTTACTGAAACTGATTTGATTTCATCTACAAATGAAATCTCTACTACTCCTGGCACCTCTCTGAGACTGCAACCTCTTCACCCCTCAAGTAATTGCTCTCTGAATTGTGACAGCAAACTGCATCTACTACCTTCTCTGCAACAGGGCTTCTTCAAACCAACTCTCTGAACATCAACATCACTTGCAATCTGCCTTGATCTGCCACTACAACTGCCACTTCTCTCTAATCTTGTACTGAGAACTGCATCTACCATCTTCTGTAATTGAGCTTCATTAGGCCCTCTTCACCTCATGACGACCACCACTTCACAATTGGCTGAACAAATCTTATCTTCCTCTTCTCTCGCCTAAACTGATCACACCCACACGCCTGCAACATCACAGCAGCCAGCACCTCCTCTCTGACTGAAACTACAACTAGCTTCTCCCAGCACCTGCACCTGTCTGACTTGCCACAGACAGCTCCTCCACGGTTGCAAGCACTACGCCATGGCCAAACCTTCAGTCGCCCCTGGCCTTCACTCTCTCTGCTCATCTCCACCTCTGATGCCCGGCAAAACAGAATGCCTGTAAAAAATCAAAGAACCCACAGATGGGGAATCTCACCCTTCGATGTAACCATGGTGGATGGTGGTTGATCTCCGGCAGCGCGTGGCGTCAGCTCTCCTCGGCGCGACGAAGTGTCCGGTGCGGCGACGGCGGCGGCTTGGCGTGGTGCTGCGGCTTGGCGTGGTTTGTGGGCAGCAGTGCGACGGCAAGGTGCGTGCGTATGTGTGCAGCCTGACGGCGATGTTGTTTTTTGATGGCTCCCCCTGAATGAAGCTGCCCTCCCCTTTATATAGTAGAGCCCTCTGGAGCTCGTTCGGGGTGATGGTCCGAGGGATCCGAGGCGAGCTCCGCTACTCCACCTCGGGTCGTGGGCAGCGCTTCTCGCGTCGTGATCCGAGGACGAAGGACGACCGAGCAAGCTCTTTCTGGTTGCTGTTATTCCTATCCAACCTTATCAGTCCAAGGTTCCGGTATTCTTGTACACAACTGCCGTGGGGATAAAAGTATACGATGTCACTTCTATACGGCCGTGTACTCTGCATATGTGCGTGCGTATGTATTTGAGCCAAAACCAGGTTGCACGATGGCAGGCCGGATGAGTGGCACATGGGCTGCTGGTCACTTTTCTGGCCCAATAAAAATGTGTAAATACCCATCACATATATACAGGTGAGCCCGTTGCATACACTTTGCTAGATTTCTGATAATACACGTGCACAATTAATAGTTAATTAGCCTGTATCATGGCGCAACAATCACATATACTATTGTGCAAGCTTTGACATAGCTAATGGCTTTGCTGACCACCGGGTTAAGATATTTTTATCTTTTAAAATCATTGGCAGGTCTCCCAAGTCTTTCCCGGTCATGTCAGGCACAACTCATTTATGGGGCAATACGATAAATTCGGCCACCATAATATTATATCTAAAGTATTTATCTCTTATAAAAATATTTGTCTTTATCCTCAATCATGAATAAAACTACTACTTGATGAGTAAAGTAACACAAATTCTCCCGACGGGCATAAATATTAACGCCGCATGCAAAATGTTACAAAATCTCATATTACAGGCGGTTAAATCGGCTACTTTGGTACTTGATCTCTTATAATTTGGACGGTTCTGCCACACATCACATCTCCCAAGACTTGATTAGGAGTCACGGTGTCCAATCCACCTCTCACAATCAAGGTCACAAGGGTCTCAAACCGAGATGGGAGACTTCTCAAGAATTTGTGGGAGAAGTCCTTGTCCTCAACCTTCTCACCAAGGGTCGTGAGATCATTGACTAGCACTTGTAGCCTATGAAATATCTCCGGTACATTCTCATCATCCTTCATCTTGAAACTTACAAACTTTTCTTTGGGGGTGTATGCCTTTGCACTTTTGACGGCTTGAGTGCCTTAAAATGATTCCTCAAGCTTCTTCCAAGCCTCATGAGCACTCTCTAGATTTTTTATTTGCTCAAACACCTTCTCATCAAGAGCCTCATGAATAGCACTAAGAGCAATGTCATTGTGTTGCAACTTCTCTTCTTCGGCCGCGGTGGGAGCTTCTTCATTTGCCACTTCAAACTTCTTGTCCACCACAAGCCAAACCTTCCAGCTAATTGACTTGATATGAGCGGTCATCTTGACTTTCCAATAGCCATAATTTGTGTCATCAAACTTGGGTGGTTTCTTCATGTTGTTGATATGAGCCATCTTCACACCGTAGGTTGTTAAGCCTCAAATCAACGGTATCCAATCTCTGATACCACTTGAAAGGTCCTAAGCGATGTCTAGAGGGGGGGGTGAATAGCCTAATTTAATTTTCTACAAAGAAACCTCAACAACAAGGTTAGATAACTAAGAAGCGAAGCGAGTTTTGCACTAGCCTAGAGGGTTATGCGAGGCCACCTATTCACAATTTCTATCCTAATAGCTCTAGAATCACACAACTCCTACACAAGCTATCAAACTAGAGAGCTAGGCAACTAGCACAACCTAATATCTCTACTAAGTAAGAACAAGAGTGAGATAGAAAGATTATACCGCCGTGTAGTAGAGTGGATGAACCAATCAAGTGATCACCAAGAAATCCAATCAATCACAATGAGACAAGAGGTTGACACTTGATTTTTTCTTTCGAAGTTCACTAGTTTGTCAACTAGCTAGTCCCCGTTGTGGCGAGTCACTCACTTGGAGGTTCACGCGTTAATTGGCATCACATGTCAAACCCGTCACCGGGTGCCGCACAACCAACACAAGATGAGGCTCACACAAGCCACGCGCAATCCACTAGAGTTGCCAATTGCGATCTCCCACGGGGAAGGCACAAAAACCCCTTACAATCACTTGTAGTCGACGAAGTAAAATCACCAAGCTTCTCGAACCACCTCCTCTGCTCCAAACTGTCATGGTGATGGCAATCACCAAGAGTAACAAGAAATCCACAGCCAAAACACCTCCTAAGTGCCACTAGATGCAAGCTATATGCGAAATGCACTTGGATCACTCAATCTGTTTTGGAAAATCACTAACCAAGCATGGAGATGAGTGGGAGGGAGTTTGCTCAGCTCAAAGGAGTCTCAAGATGTTCAAATGTGCGAGAGAGGAACCCCAAAGCCAGCCAACACATATTTGTAGACCTCCCTCAAAGCCACTAGTCGTTGTGATGTTAAGTTGTCGACGGACGCTCTTCACGGGTGCGACAGATGCTCCGTCGCAGCGTCCGACGCCCTGTCAGATTAGTCGTTGGTCTCTGTCTTTGAAATTCTTCAACCGACGGACGCTCCGTCGCCATCGTCTGACGCCTTGCCCTTCAGCGTCCGGCGCCATCCCTGCGAGCTGCTCGTTTGCAGGGCTCTCTGGAAGCCCGACGGACACTCCTTCGAACATCCTCCAGCGTCCGTTGCGACCGAGACCAGCGTCCGTCGCGATCAGTGGCGGAGCTAGAGAATCATGAAGGGGGGTGCAACCTTATAGTTTAATGACAGTCGATAATATAATTTAATAGTAACACAACCATGATTTTAGCGTGAATAATTTAAAACAACTAATATTGATGTGCATGAACAATGAAGTATGAGTAATAGCAAATTTGTGCTTACCTTTATCAAAATATAGGAAGAGAATCCCACAATTATAACAACAAAAGATTATTGGCATTTGCAAAAATGCAATCCTCAATGACCTAAAGAAAAAAACATTCATTATAAGAAAATAATAATTTATATAATTACTCCCACTTATAGATTATATAAAGTATTACTCTCCGTATTAAAAAAATTAAAAAGATATGCATTACCTCTTATAGACCAAATCTACGCCCTTTTCCTTCTCACCCTCTTTCTGTGATTAGGATGGTAAGAATCAATTTCCTTTCTTAAGCCTGGATCATATTTGCTCTCCTCTTCGCAATTAATATCATCTAGATGACATGAATTCCTTGCATTATCCGGTGTTTTTCTTTTATAAAATCTTTCTATGTATTTCTTAGCATAGTAGCACCAACAGAAATATTTAATAAATATAACTGAAAGAACAAAAAAATCCTAATAACCCTAAAATCTGGACAAACTAACACGAACCATAAATTAACGTCATTGGATAATTAAACTAATGAAAACTGAATAAAGAATGACGAAGTTCCTTACTTTTTGAAGGATCACGTAACAGCTGGGAGGTGGATGATGTGCGTGCGTTAGTACTCCCAGCAGCAGCAGCGCGGCCGTCGATCTGCTAGCTAGCCGCGGCCAGAAAGCCCAGGAGGCCACCCACCACCTGCCGACACCTGATGCCTGATTTCATCGAATCACTTTGCGTGGAGCCGTGGAGGGGAGACAGGAAGATGAATCGACGAGCACAAGGAAAAGATAGGGAAGGTTGCAGGAGCAGAAACAGGAACCGTGTAGTCGAAGAGTCGCGGTCTCACGGACGGCCGCGGTGGATACTACTCGTGCGTATCTGCGTACATGAGATTGTTTTTTTGGGCTGTTGTGGGCTCTCCATGCTGGGCTGTGGGTGCAGCTGCTTGGACCGTGGGGGTGCGAACAGGGTAAAAATTTGTATACGATAAGGCTTTCGTGATTTTGGTCTGGGTGCGGCCGTACCCAGTCGGGACAACGTATATCCGCCCGTGGTCGCGATCGTCCATCGCGCGAGCAGAGAGGACCAGAGAGCACCCGAGAGCTCCACTTTCCATCGGACGCGTCTGTCGCTTACCCGACAGACGCTCCTTAGCGTCCGACGCCACGTCTTCACTGATACAGAGGTAGGGTATGCCCGTCAGACGCTCCGTCGTGCTTTGCTCAGCGTCCGACGCCAGCCTCCGGCGCCCTATTCTTGTCCAAACTTGTTGCTTTCTTCTTCACCCTTGCTCCAAGATGCCAACTAGGTATACACTTTAGACAGCAGGTTTTGGCATGTTTTACTTGTCACTTAGGCATGGTGTATGTCACTAGGTCCTAAATGCATATGCAATATAGATAACACCTAGTGGCAAAATCCCTAGCTTATACCTTTGCCTTGAATTGCTTAGAGACTTTTCACTTTCCTTCTTCTCCAAGTGTGAGCTTTAGGTCTCCTCCACCTTTGCTTGCTCCATCACTTGTCATCATCATCCATAAGTGTACTAGACCTACTCAATCACTTAGAGCTAGGTTAGTACTTAGGCTTCATCAATTACCAAAATCACCATGGAGTCTTCACTCCGTTCCTTTGGGCTTTTGAGGAGCGGGAGAAATTGTTGGAATTCTATGAAAGAGTCCCGGGAGCCAGGATGCATGCCAGTTTCATACGACCTGGTGGAGTGGCACAAGATCTGCCTCTTGGCTTATGTCGAGATATTGATTCCTCCACACAACAATTTGCTTCTCGTATCGACGAATTAGAAGAGATGTCAACCGGCAACCATATCTGGAAACAACGATTAGTGGATATTGGTACGGTCACTGCACAACAAGCAAAGGATTGGGGATTCAGTGGTGTAATGTTAAGAGGTCGTGCGACATGAATACATTGATAGCAATATGGGGGAAGTTCCCATCAGGCAACAACGGTTCTGCCCAACCCTACAAAGCATGCATATGTTGTCAGTGAAGGTTTTGTGTGAAGCCTTGGAGACGACGTACCCGGGATAGGGTGAGCTGAGGGGGGACAGCGTAAGTGAGCGAATGTGTGTAAGCCCAGTCAAAGATTCCTATTCTAAGCGGGGCGGGCCATCAACCTTCGAATGGTGTTGGTCCTACGGACCGTGAACGGATTCGCCTCTGGCCTCTGGGCACGTCGGAACCGCATGAGTTCACCGGGGTGGAGCACGGTCCACCAAAATCGGCATAGGTTAGGTGCTATTAATGGAACATGGTAAGCCCATCTTTCTCCATATGAAAGTGTTGCGGGCACATAGAGATGTGGGTAGAGGAAGTCTCTAAAAGCGAAGGCCGAGATGTAGGTCACGTGACCTGCACCGAAAAGGTGGCTGACTGGGCTTTCTCCTGGATCAAAGCAGATCAGCTCGCCAAATTCGTTGATCGAATCGGGCGCCACGGAACGTCGAATGAAAATACGTGGTCTTTCTACAACCCTATTTATATGATAGGCCTGGCCCCTTTCCCCCTATCCCTCCCTTATGTTTAGGAGCGGGATCTGCCCAAGAACGACCTGTGGTGGTACGGAAGGTACGGACTCCGCAAGCGTCCCGCACCCAAAGAAACTCCTCAACCATCACAAGATAAAGAAGTATGACGCTCTGTGTCTGACTCTATTGGTCATAGTTCCTTGCTGTTGCGGCCGGTGCTCGTTTACGCGCGTGTGAACCACCAGATCATAAGGAAAGATGCCTCTCAGGGCATCTGAGAATGATTCGAGCCGTATGAAGGGAAACTCCCACGTACAGTTTGTTTTGGGGGGAAGGAGCCCGACAGGGTCCCTCCACTGACTTGGCCTGGGCCTAAGTGAAAGTGAAAAAAGTGAAGTGGTGGGATATGACAGACCAAACACCACTGCGCTAGATCTGTCGACTGTAGTGTTGGAAACTAAATTGTTCTGCCAAAATTATGAATCTTGTGGTGTAGTGACCGACCAAAGAGTTGTTTGGCGCAAGGACGCATTGACACGCTGATGCTTCTTGCCAAGAAGGGAGAACTATTTCCTCAAAAAGAAAAAAAAGAAAAAACAGTTACAAAGTGTTTTTTAACCATGAAACTAGAAAATGGTTCTATTATTCTTTTTGGATATTTTTTTATTATGCTTGGGAAAAATTAAACTAGCCAGGTGCGATGGGGGAGGAACCAAGAGACACCTTTTAGAGAATTTTTATATTGGTAAAAAAAAACTTTTTAGTACGCACTTTTTTACTCTTAATTACATTAAAAATGAAAAAATATATTTTTTCCTAGTGTTGGTCTCACCAATTTAGTATACATTTGGTGCCTATAGTCTTACTATTTAGTAGACACTTGGTGCTTCCCAGTGCCTCACCAGCCCTTCGATATCTCTTGGTGTCTGTTTTTCTAGCCAATAGATAGCTCCTCGCCAGCCACGCCAGCCATCCAACTTTCTCCAAAATAATGAAAAATCTCTATTTTAAATGTCAAATATAATAGAAAAAACTTAATTCAATAAGAGAGTTTAAAAAGTCAAAAAAATAGAGGAAAAAGAAATAGATAAGGCTCGACAGCTTCAACTCTACAACTAATAAGAAAGATATAATCTACAAAGCTGATGGTAAGACTTTGACACCTAGCGACGACAAGAGACGGCGATGGAGCAATTAACACGCAAAGCGAATGTTGAAGCAAATAATACAACAGAATATGAGAGATTGTACCAAACTTGGCCTTATATAGAGCTTATAAGGTCATGATGTTAACCAAGCAATAAAGAAAGTTATAACACACGGATCGCTCATGGTGTATTATATTTCTAGAGGAAATAACGATGATAATGAGGCCATTGACTTTAGGGCACACAATTTATGTGGATTTGGTCCCTAATGGAGAGTACTATCTCCTATTTTTGGTTGGAATCATTGCATATATTTCATCTATCCTAAAATAAATCCGTTGTCCTAAAACAAATCAACTTCTGACTATGTACTTTGTCTAGGTACATAGCTAGAAGTTGATTTATTTTAAGGTAGCTCGTGGAGGAAGCTATGATGCCACGACTTCTTGAGTCTTGTCTTAGCTATGTAGATCTTCTCTCCCCTGTGCCTATCCCTTGCCCATCTTTAGACATTTGTGATGAGATAACAAGAATTACGTAGAGGCTATGAAAGGATGGATTGAAACTTTTGCATTAACGGTGGTTGTTTTATATATTTTCATCTGCATGATAAACGATGTTGCACTCTTGGAAACGAGGGAGACTCCTTGGTGTGACCATTTTCCTATTCTCTCCTTCATGTGACGTCTGAACCTCTCATTCAAGCCACCCCCAACGCTACAGCATGTACAATATCCCCATCCTTCGTGTCGACATCCAATGTCCAAATCATCGATGGTGTATGCTTCACAGACCGGCAGAGGATACTGTCAAAAGGCTGGAGGACATATTTGAGAGCACGTTGTGAGGGAAAGAACCGTACAAACACGTACCAACTCTGACAAAGTTTACTGTCAAAAGTACAGACGATGGGACCATGAAAGGATATGCCATGTATATCCCTTATTAGGAGAATCAAATGTCTAGGATAACCTCACAAGTGCTTTAATTTTGTGCGAGACCACTAGTCCACTACTCCTATACGCCAACGCTGGGGCTGCCCTCATGTGACGTCTGAAACTCTACTTCATGTGATGTCTAACCTACGCGGCCTGACAAATATACTATCTAGCTTGGAGTGTTGGTGATAAAGATATGTGTCAGACTGCTAGGATTTGTGCCACTAATCAATGACTCTTCGTCTGATCGTGGTGATTGATAAGACGGTTGATGTTATTGATGATTGATAAGATGATTGATGTTATTTTTAGTTGTTTTGTTATAAAAAAAAATTATTTTGATGACTGATAAATCAGATGCTAGCTTTTCCTTTTATTTTTGCGAATTACGTTCTTTTCTCTTTTGCAATGGGAAGGCGTATGCATATCTTGCTGGTTGTGTCTCCAGCAGGGAATGGGGTGCCTGCTGTTTGGGTCTGGGATCGGAATTCGGAATCTCTTTTTATTGCTTCCCCAGCTCGTACTGTTTGACGCAAATGCAATGGATTGTACCTACTCCTGTTTTTATTTTTTATATGCGAACGGATAGACCCGTATCTCATTAAGACGACAAGTAATCCTGTTTAATTAATTAATTAAAGTTTGGACACTACAACCGACTCAGTCACGCATGCTTAAAATCAGAAATATATTTTTTATATTATATTCAAATCGGTGTTTGGTTCAATGATTCTGGTGGGTACCGAGACAGGGCCGGGTTAAATAAAATGATAAAGCAATCGCAATTTGCAACACGTCCACATCAGATTCCTCCTCCAATTGTTGGCACAGGAAATGGGAGGAATCAGAACGCGGCGAGATGACATCGGTTACAGCTGAGAGTGACAGAGACAGAGCTATCGCAAAACAACTTTCATTGTACAGTCAGATTGTCTCAGCAAGGTGTGAAGACGATGAAGGATGGCAGTTTCTCGGCATCGGCAACAGCCACAAGTTTTGAAGAAGCGGGATCAAGTTGCTGATGAGCTAGCTCGGCAAGCTTTTGTTTCTAAAGCTTTTTGTATTTACAATGATTCAACAAATAATGCAACGACGTTATCAGATTAATGAAAGCTTGCTAGAAGGCATTTTTTTTTCTAATCATATCCTAGAGCTCATATCAGCTTTACATACTAATGGTTCCGTTGAGGTTACTTGTCATTGCCAGATATCAAGTTAAGCTTTACCCATTACACCTTCCTTAGTTGTTATGTACCCTTTTTTTGGCCGGTAGAAAAGCTAGCTCGAGGTCATTTTTTTTAAAAAAATCTATTTTTTATTTTTCAAACTCTTATACTAAACTTAATTTATTTTTATATTAAATTTGACATCAAAAGATATTTTGAATTACAAATATAAATCTTTTTTTTATTTCAAAGCAACGATTCAATTACATATTCAACACAATAAGCTATTTTTTAGTAATGCCATGTGTTGGTATAGAAGGTGTTTCTATGTTGATATTTCGTGTGATGGCAGTGTTGGTAATTTATCAACATTATATAGAGAGGTACACTTTAATTAATTAAATTTATCTAATCAACGTGGTAGTTTTGGAGGCCTTAAAAGTTAACAAAGAGATTTTTCTATTGGCTAATATTAGCGAAATGCCCCACTCAGACTGCGTGGCTATGATGGTTTTCAGCCCTAGTAAAACTTAACATATATTCTTCAACCTAGTTTCACGTAGCATGTCATATTAAAGAATCTATGACTTCATCAATGTTTTTTCTATCAAAGCAGGTGTTTCACCATCATGGATTTGCAAGTTATGCTCTGCTCTGTTTAGAATATGTCATGACCTCGATATATGGAATCGCTGCTTATATCCTGTTGTACCATTCAATCTTGTTTATGCTCATTGATTGATGACCTTTTGCATTTCTTATCGCTAATAGAGGTTACAATGCTACTAGATATGTGGATTACTTTTTTTTTGCTTGAATAATGTTGCCACCTTTGAGGTATGGGCGGCGTTTGATTGTGGGTTTCGTCAAATGTCAATCATTTATGAGTAAATGGGCAATGCCGTTATAGTTGATGTATTTGTCTTGTATTGCTAGGATACACAATATGATGCCGGTTAGCACCTGACACTATTATATCCAGTTAGCCACAACGTACTCGATGTTCAAAAGAAATTTGCCTACTCGATGCAAGAAACTTTTTGCACAACGGCGTGGCCCGCGTGGGTTGTGTGGGTGCACATGTGAACGACGCACGCCTCTGGAGCCTCTGACAGCAAAACTTGGCTTTATCAGAATAAACAAAAGCTGAGAGCAACATATGCATATTTATTTGTTTATCTCTAGCCTAGCTACATATATGCATTAATTAATTAATTAGGGAACGTATGCTATGGAAACCAGGTTCTCGTGGAAACTATGAAAACTCGTACGTGGATCGTTGGAATTAAATCCGATGGATATGGCTAATGGTGGGAGAGATTAGCAATTAACCCCTCCCACTGCATCCACATCTAATCACTCGGCGTGGTGAGAGAGATTAGCAATTAACCCCTCCCACCATATCCATCGGATTTAGATCCAGCGATCCACGTGCGAGTTTCCATAGTTTTCACAAAAACCTAGTTTTCATAGCGCTATGTTCCTTGGGGCAAACCCTAGCCACGAGTCACACACGTGAAGTACTTATATTTTGTTTTCTTACATAAAAGGCATCGTGGACAGGAGGAATCAAAACGCGGCTGCCATGGACCAGCCTGTGTATAAAGGCACTGGAAGGTAAGGTTACAACATCGAAGAGAGCGTGGCAGCAGACCGATAAGGTAAGGTACTGCAGCTGCCAAGCCAATAAGCTACGAAAATGCGGCTGCTCCTCCTCCAAGTCCTCCTCTTCATCACGGTGGTGGCAAGGGCTCCTACCGCCGCCGACGCATGGAACAAGGAGGGCCACTACATGGTGTGCAAGATCGCCGAGGTAACAGAACACAAGCTCTCTCTCTCTCTTGAGTCATTCTTTATTACTGTACGTACTTACGACAGTGAGCTCTCTCTCTCTCTTGAGTCATTCTTTATTACTGTACGTACTTACGACAGTGCAGTACTTGGTTGCCGTTGACCGGATTTAATTCCTCTAAATATAATGATGAGCTGAAAATAAAACTGCGTGCAGAACTTCCTGACGAGCGAGGCCTCGGCGGCGGTGGCGAAGCTCCTGCCGGAGTGGGCCGGCGGCGAGCTCGCGGCGACGTGCTCGTGGGCCGACGACGAGCGGCGCAAGTTCCCGTGGTCCCGTGAGCTGCACTTCGCCGACACGCAGGGAGACTGCCAGTTCATCTACGACAGTAAGCAGCTTGTATATATAGCTAGCCACACGATCTCACCTGATTCTACTTGTTGAGGTCGGTGTACTGACAAACAAACAATGTTTGTGACTGTGAGCAGGGGACTGCCACAGCATAAAAGGAGAGAAGGACGTGTGTGTGGTGGGAGGAATCAACAACTACACTGCAGCGCTAATGAACTCATCAGCTCCAGGTAAAGTGTGTGTGTGTGTGTGTGTGTGTGTGTGTGTCTCTTTTTATTACTCTGTATGTGTATGCAATACTCGTATATAATCCTTGCTGCACTGCATACACCACCAGGCGTTGATACGACGGAAAGCTTGATGTTCCTGGCGCACTTCCTGGGCGACATCCACCAGCCGCTCCACTGCGGCAGCGTCGAGGACTACGGCGGCAACACCATCGCCGTCAACTGGTACAACACAACCATGACCAACCTTCACCGTGTGTAGGATCTCAACATCATCGAGAAAGCCATGAAGGACTTTTACGGCAACGACCTGAGCACCATGGCCAATGTCATCATGCTCAACATCACTGTGAGTACTTCAGTCGCCATGTTTGTTCTGGGGACTAGCTAGAGATTGATCAGTTGCTGTTATATATCATCTGTGTGCATCCTGCAGGAGAACTGGTCCAATGAAGAGGAGCAGTGGAAGGCGTGCCCTAGCAAAACCAAGACCTGTGCTGACAAGTGAGCTCGAGACCTGCAACAAACTAAACGAGTCGCTCAAGCTTTGTTTAGAAGTAATGATGAACCTACTGACTGATCTTCAGAGGCTAATTAACCGCTCTGAAATCTGAATGCAGGTACGCTATGGAGAGCGCGCAGCTGTCGTGTGACGTGGCGTACCCGGGTGTCGAGCGAGGCTCCGTCTTAGGAGGTAGGCTCTGAACTGAACACCAGATCAAATGATTTTGTAAGCTTGATTATAGATAGAAGAAACGTGATGTGATGCCATACCTGATCCGGTTCCAACTAAAAATGCAGATGAATACTTCTTTTCTGCGCTGCCGGTTGTTCGCAAGAGAATAGCGCAGGGAGGTGTCAGGCTCGCTGCAATCCTCAACAGGATCTTCGGTGACAACAACAGCAGGCTGCAGAGCAGTTGATCCACCACCACCAGGACGGGAACGAATTATTTAATAATAAATAATAAAAAGTGGAGTGATTCTCTTGTGTGAAAGTGTGGCTTCAGCGATCAGGATAATCTCATTCAGACAGAACTGATCATGAATCGCTTGTTTGCTGACTTTATTTATGATGACTGCCTGATCGGATTTATCTCATTGCATTCGTCTTGGCACGTTTTCTTTTAAGCATTCCTCCCAACCTCCCAACCTCGTGCAGTAGCAGAAAAGGAGAGAAGATTGATAAAGGAAGTAGTTCCAAGCTTTGGCATCTCGTTTGCACAAATTTGTTTTGCACGACCAGTAGTGCGTTCGAATTTGCGTATTTATACTGCTGCTGATCCATCCGAACAAACCTTGAAGCAAACACAGGCGCAAAAAAAAAAAAGAAAAAGAAAAAAGAAGCAAACACGCCCTATCCAAAATCATCCCCACTCCTTATATATTAAATTGTATATGTATGTACAGGATCATGGCACAGTAATCCGTTTCCTGAACAGGAGCACTGACACTGTTCTTGAATCCTGAGTTCCTTCCATTGGTTGATTCAGTACAAGCGCTGTGGAGTGCAACAAATTGAGTAAGCTAAAACTTCTAGCAATATAAGTCATCAGTGGTGCGTAATACACTCTGCTCAGAAATCTTAGCAACTCTGATTTCATATGCACAGCCGCAATCAAGATGACTTCTGGAAAGCAACTCTGTATTGTGTCCACAACCGCACGTTAAAAAGAAAATTAAAAAGGAAAGGGACAACAGTGAAACCTTTTCTTATCTATGTTACAGAAGAAATGATGGTCTATAAATTCTCAGCATATAAGTTCTCTAACACCCAAACTGGTGCTGCCAAAATCAGAACTCCAAAGATAACAGTCGATACAAGTGAAAAAAAATGCAACCTCCTTTCAAATAAACTCATGGACAAGACGATCAGGACAAGCAACAATGCCGAGGTTCATTCTTCTACTGCACATCAGTGAAAGTGCCGAGATCACTGTGAGCTGTAAAGTTCCAGCACTGTTCTATGAAGATCCAAGTTGAGGATGCTGACAAGGTGATTTTCTACAAAAGCTTCAGACCGCCAGTAACATCATCAACCATATCAGCTGGCCCTGCTCGATTGAAACGGTAGGATCAGCAACAGAACAAGCAAGAATACACTGAATATCATGGGAATGTCAGTTGAATGCAGCTTACCCAGAATAGCCATGACTGTCCTTGAATCTACATAAAGTTTAGAGACAAGGAAAAATTCAATCAACAGAAAACCAAAATTAAGAAAGAGAATGTTACAATCCAAAACTTGAAAAACTCACTTGGAGCAATCTGTGTTCTTCCAGCGTCTATGGTTATGTGAGTTGGCAGATTCAAAGACTTTGCTCTCCCCTGCATCAAAAAGGTAAATTTAGACAAACTGAACAAAAAACGCAATCAGCCAAATCCTTCACGTTTCAGGGAATTTACAGCAAGCTTTTATTTTTGTCTTCAATACAAATTGGAGCAAAAGATTTCTCTAAAAAAAATAATAAACGATTTCACCATGCAAATACCAAATGTTCTGTTTTAAATAATAAAGGAATGCAATTCATGTTATGTAACTATTCCAGAATGAAGTAATATTTTCTGTTCAAGGTCATTTCATCATGTTTGGATCTCAGAAATAGAGATTCAAGATAGTCAACACATAAAAATGAAGAATATTTACTTGTAAAACAAGCATATCTTCCTCGCTTTCTATTTTCACAACCACTTTAACTTGCCCACACCGCTCCCACCTGCAAAACATGGAAAACAGAGAGCCAAGGAAATTTGGCAAATGTTTTCTTATCTCAGTGGAATATGAAGTCAAACATTTGGAAGAACTTCAAAGTTCAAACAACACAAGAAATTGTTTTGGAATAATACCTTCTTAGTGATTTCGGAGCTCTCTGTTGGAGTTTTCTGAATAGCCCAAGAGTTGCATGACTAAAAAAACAGAAAAAAAAGGAAGGCAACATTTTAATCAATACTGACATTTAAAAAAAAACAGAAAAGCATATGCAAGTATGATAACTATTTCACTGCTGAAGGAAACAACTGAAGTGCTGGAGGCAAAGATCAGCATCAATTTCTTAACCTGGTAATTCAATTCATTAAAGCTAAAATGTCCAAATGTTTCATGGCCAAAGTAAATGCAACATCATATATGCCCTAAGACTTAGTTAAAGCCAGACAGCTTTGGCAAGGATAATGTGGCTGATAACACTGATAAATGCATAACAGATATTAGCAGTACATTTCCCATGGCAACTGATGTTGCATGACTGTCTAGCCAAAGATTGCTGACTAAAATATTATATTAGTTCATTTCTGTTTTGTGGAAACCATCAAACCTTTGAATGCACCATAAGTCCTACTGTGTGAAGCAACCAAGATAAAAGGTAGCACTGATTTTGCCATCCAAACACAGTTGATAAAATTGTATTTGATAGGAGAGGCAGCTGGTATGATTATTATCTTAAAAACTGTGATGTTTCAGCCCAACAAACTACAGAATCAGATATAACCTGTATGAGTCAGCCAGCCTATCTAGGAATATAACTAAATAATCCCCATCTCTTCATCTATCTGCTGACTTTATTGAGTGAATAAATCTAGACAATATTATGCACTTCAATGGATTATACTGCAACCTAAATACACCAAACAGCATGAACATACTGCTACTATTTAATTCAGAACAATGAGTAACTGCCAGCATAGAAAGAACAAAGAGACTGGCACCACATATCAAACAAATATGATCCATTTTTTAGTTCTGCACTGATGATGGCAATACCTGTACAAGTTCTAAAGTTTGGTCATTATTCATTTGAAGTCCATTATTAAAGCACATCATAGGCCTAACAGCACCTTGTTCTATCAAACAGATATGGATCCTAAAATCTCCCTTGCTAAAGACGAGACAGGCAGTCTTTGGTTCAAAGGCACAGCAATCAATTTATTTTTCTTGAAAACCACATTGTATACAAACTAGCCAACATTCAGGGTAACTAGTGAGGTATGTTCATTTCTCCCAATATATACTCATCTTCAATCATGGCTTAGTGAAGCGAAGAAATTCTCACCTGCATTGTGCGGCGATTTTCCCCTTCCCCATCTTCAGGTCATTCCTCACGACCAGCACCTATAACCAAATAAACAAGCAACACAACTGAGCATCCCTTAATTCTATCCCTGCTCCAAAACACAATCCAACACACCAAAACAACTGGTAGATGTCGTTTTCGCAAAAAAAAAAAAGGTAAAAAAAATGGTAGATGTCTGAACGAAATCTAAAGTACCATTTTGAAATCTTCTATTATCTCAGCAAGGTTCTCGATCTCCAGGGGGCTGGCGGCAGCCTGAGACTGGGACCTCTCCGCCTCCCTGGCGGAGTCGGACTTGGTCACCACGTTCCGTGCCCAGTAGAGCAGGCGGAGCCCGGTCCTCTTCTGCCCGACCGCCCGCTTGGCGGCGCGGCTGCGGCCGGAGTTTTCGTCATCATCTTCCTCCGAGTCGTCCTCGGAATCGTCATCGGAGGGGCCCCCGGAACCTGGGGCGGCGGCGTGGCGCGGATGGCGGGCGAGGGCGAGGAGGTAGCCGAGCGCGAAGCAGCCGGCGGCCCCGGCGACGGCGGTGGCGGCTGCTGGGAGCGCGGCGGCCGTGGGGAGCGAGAGCACGGAGGCCGACGCGCCCATCCGGATTGCCGTCGCCGATCACCGGCGGCGGCGGCGGCGGCGGCAGTTAGGGTAGTATGTGCGTCTCACGATACCGTGGGTTTTTTGGGACCGGTGTGTCATGGACTCATGGGGCCAAGACTCTAGCAGTCTGACCTGCGGGTCCACTTTGCTCTAAAAGTGTCCAAACCGACAGCGACAGGTCAGGCTCCCCACACAAAAAAACGCCTAGCCCCACACAAAAAAACGCCTTTCTTCCGTTCCGCTCGTGCGCTCTCCTTCTCTCTCTCGGCGACGATTGGAGTACCGCCGCCGCCGTCCCCAGGTCATCGTTGGGCCCTTCGCCGGCGACGAGCACCCACCAGGTACGCCCGCCCCTTCTCGTCCCTAGCTGCTGTACTAAACCGAGCACTCAGACCGACCAAAGTCTAAGTCCAAACCCTAGCCACCGGGCGCCGCGCCTCCGCCGCTCCTCTCTCCCGCTCGACGACCTCCACGGCTCCACCCCACCTGGGCCTTGCCGCAACCGCACTCCGTATCTGCACACCGCACTAGCCAGCTCGGCAACCCGGTGCGGCGCTGCCAGCAGCGGCAGCAGCAGGCTAGCATCTCGGCCTCGGCGTGGCCTGGTGGCGGCGTGGGCAGGCAGCAAGCTGCGCGCTGCAAGCCGCACACACGCTGCAGGTAGGCTACCAAGCAGACAGCTCTGTATTGCTTGCCAAATACACGCACACCTCCCCTGATTGGTAATCCCCCATTCCCATTCTCAGATCTTATGCCCCCCCCCCCCCCCCCCCCCCCCCTCCTTTTTTTTGAAACAGATGAAGTAGAAAAGATGAAAATAATTTATACCATTCATTTTAAAAGTTACCTCCATTATCTCAAATGTTATGTTTTCATCAGTTATTTTATGGATTTAAGTATGGAATTAAGATATCATCTAGACTTATGCATTTATAAGCTAGTTTTGTTATCTATCGGCATTTTGATCCAGTGTGGCCGTATTTTAAACTGATGCTGGCAGTATATGTGCTTTCAGAGAGGCCCTAGGCGTGAAAATTGACGAGCTCCGCCACTGCTGCTGGCTATCTTGTTTTTCTCAGGCTTGGAAACATCGCTGACATCCACCTGCACCACAGTAGTTCAATAGAGTAGTGGTTGAACCCACACGCCGGCGATGGCAACTGCTCCTGCGACATCCTCAGTGGCTACGAACTCCCCCTGCCTGCAGCTGCCTAGCATGCCCCTGAGGCGTGCACGTGCTGCCATCTCCTTCCCCTCTCGTCGTACGCTTCTCTTCTTGCATCAATTCCTTAACCATCACTGTCCTACTTGTCTTGATTTATTCCTCTTGTTTTTGCTTCGTGCAGCATGGCCAGCCACACTGACCTCATGCACTGGATTGCCGCGGCGCTCTGACGTGGTCGCCGCCGTGGGGCACCAGAAGTTGATGGGATCTTTGACCAGCAATGAAGGGCTTAGGTTTGGGGTGGTGAGTTGAGCATTACTTTATCAAGAAACACTTGTTCCTTTGCAATATAATTTATGGAACATTGATGGGACCTAAGTGAACAAAAACCATAGGTTACTGATATGCTTTTTCTTTGAAAAAACAGTTGCTTTCCTGCACTTTGACACCTTTTACCTCTGAATGCGCAATCCAATGACTGTATGGTTCCTTATTTAATTGTAGGTTGTGGCACGGTTCAATGAGGTCGTGACAAATTTGTTACTGCAGGGTGCCCTAGAAACTTTCGAGCGATACTCTGTTAAAGCTGAAAATATAACAGTATGCATCGTCTCTCTTCTGTTTGGTTGAAGTTGTTCAGCGTCACACTAATATGTTAA
The DNA here is from genome assembly GCA_022036555.1 of Microstegium vimineum. NCBI lineage: Eukaryota > Viridiplantae > Streptophyta > Magnoliopsida > Poales > Poaceae > Microstegium > Microstegium vimineum. The sequence goes on along the minus strand of CM039131.1, from coordinate 58,081,922 downwards.
GGAATATCTTGCAAGTATTGTTGATCTTATTGCTTTATCACAAATTTGAAAAACTGGCAGTCTTATACTTGTATTCTTACGCTCTATCCTGATGGTTTTTCTCGTCTTATGCTCTATCCACACAAAGAACTATCTTTGGATGGCTAATGAACTTGATAGGGTTGACTTTTTAACTTCTAAAGCCTTGTCCTTTGTTTATTTAATTGCGCATAAAAAATGTTCTTGAATAGTAGGAAATGTAGTTTGTCAGAGCCAATAAATATCTTTAGTTATTTCCTTACTACCAACATCAATGTTTATCGCCGCTGCGATAATTTGACTGATAGATAGCTAGTTCATTTCATGATTTTGTCTCTGAATTATTCTTATGTAAATTTGATGAATGCCGTGTATCATTGTATATTTAATGTTAGATAATCACTAGTATTAAACACCTTGATTTACAGAATTATTAAACAAAAATGTCTTAAAATCTCTAGCATAATATGCACTTAAATAGGAAAGCTTCTACCATGTAAATTCTTTGTTACAAAAAAGCACACAGAAAACTGCACCATGTAGAATTTTACTCTTCATCTACAAACATGACTTCAAACAACGCCAATGATGAAGTACAGAGTTCACAGTTGTATACACTTCTAAAATGTTTCATAAACATTTAGAAAATGCAATTTTACTTGGATTCAAATTATTCTTTAGGTTGTTAGTGTTCCTGGAAGCTTTGAAGTTCCTATAACGGCACAAAAGCTTGGAAAATCTGGAAAATTTGATGCAATTCTGTGCATTGGAGCTGTGGTGAGTTGATTACTTGATTAGTTTCATATCATTTCCATATTATACATTTAAATTGTTATTGCTTTCTACTTTTCATTTGATGTTCATTTAGCATGTTGAGTAAATAGTATTGAGTATTGACCCTTTAAGGGTTATTTTCCTAATACTATAACAATTTAGATATATCCTCTCACATTTTACATTATGCATCCTCATGAATTGTGCACATGATGAATTATAAAGAAGATTAGTATATATGTACTTTTGTAAACTACCCTCTCAACATTTTTTGGAGCTGATTCTTCTTTAATTTTACATTGGGCTATGAAATGTTACATCCACCTGTCAATAAGAACTGAGGGCGAAAAAAGGAACTCTAGAAGCCATTTACGGTTTCAGTATGTGCTTGTGAAACTATTTTTGAAAGTGCATGGCTTCTGGGGACATCTCGTTCTTAACATGTCTTAACCATGTGAAGACTGTAACCTCTGTGAATGGTTGTATCAAATAGCATAGGTCTTGGTAACCAAAACAATATTGTCTACCTAATTGTATTATTATTTGGCCCTTTTATTCACACTTATCATGATGATTATGTGATAATATCATATTGAACCAATACTTTGCGAGCTCATTGGTAGCATTTAGCAGTAGCTTGTTTGCTTTAATTTTGATGTGTTCCTAAAAAATCGTTTGCAGATTAGAGGTGACACAACCCACTATGATGCTGTTGCAAACTCAGCTGCATCAGGTGTACTCAATGCTGGATTATCTGCTGGTATGTTGTTTTCAGTTCTTTGCCTCACGTGTCATGCTGTAGAGAGCTTCCTGTCTGATCTGGGGTAGTTCTAAGTATATTCCTTTTCTTCTAGCTTTTGAGTGTTAAAAACGATGACTAGCATGTTGAAATATTGAACTGTTAAACATATTCCGTCAGCTAGTGAAACTTTTTTATATGTTTAATTGTTGTTTCTCAGCGAATATGCATATATAAGTACAACAACAACAACAAAGAGTCCCAAGCAAGTTTGGGTAGGCTAAAATTTTGTATATCACGTGACTCAAGGCAAGTACATCTTATAAAAATCTACAAGAGTTAATGTGAGCAGCTAGTATAGAACTGGAAGGGTTTCGTTATATGGTTATATGAGATATCTGTATAGTTGGTGCTATAAAAGTACTTCGCAAGATTCACTGAAACCTTGCAGTGTGCCCAGCTTGTTTTTTTTCTTTATGGTGGTTAATTCAGTTAATAATCAGACATTCAGATTATTTTGGCTTTAATTGGTGATGCAGGTGTTCCTTGTGTATTTGGTGTTCTAACCTGTGAAGACATGGACCAGGTAATTTATGATTTGGTTATGTACATGTATACATCTTATCAATTATTACATGCCACCAGATCTTGTTTGGTAACCCAAAGCAGGGCAAGTTCTCAATTGTTACTGGATTTCTGGACCGCATCACATATGTGTAGAAACCGATCAGTACCTGAATGCCCTGTTCAAAGTTTCGTTTTGAAACCGCATCCCATATGGTTGCTGTTTGAGCCATGTTATGTGACCAGTAGTAACCTGTAAACAGCCAAGAGTCAAGTTTTTGTTGCTGACCAAAATGCTTTTGTTCAAGTTCCCAAGCCATATGCTAAGGCCCTGTTTGGTTTCCATAAGTCAGATGACTTATAAGTCAGGTGTCTTAAAATCAGTGACTTATAAGTCATGTTTGTTTGGTTTCCAATGACTTATAAGTCATGCATGAAAGGGTTGGAGTGTGGTCCCCAAGCAAAAAAGGTGTGGTCCCATGTGAAAAGGGGGTGACTTATGAGTTTTAAGTTGGGTGGAGCAACTTATGGCTTATAAGCTAGGAGTGTTTGGCAAAATAAGTCACTTTTTTTCACTTTTTGACTTATAAGTAGGTGACTTATTTGGAACCGAACAGGGCCTAACTTGTTTTGAGGAGTGCACACTATTTGTGCATGCTACAGCCTACAGGCGCTATTCATTTCCTTGACCTGTAAAGTAGTGACATCTTTATTCCACATTGGCAAAGCAGAGGTTTCACTCAAGTGTTCCCTTCTGATGAGAAAGTTGCATGTCAATAGTGTGACCCTTTTTTGTTGATTATCTGACTACTTTTAAAAACATGTGCACTGTTTTGCTCCTTATCAAAATCCTGCTTAAAATGCTAAATCAAATGCTGTAGGCGCTAAACCGTGCTGGTGGCAAGGCTGGAAACAAGGGTGCTGAAACTGCTCTTACTGCCGTAAGTAAACCTTCCGTCGGCAATCTTAATTTCAAATAAACATAGCTGTGTTATCACTTGACAAGCTCAAGTTTTCTGCAGATTGAGATGGCCTCTCTGTTCCGGCATCACTTAGGCTGACACTTTGTGTATTCTGATCTCTACACATGAGGCGACGGCATTCTTGCTATCAAGAGTTTTTGCCTAATAGAGCTTTTCCGCCGCGGCTAGTATAATTATTTCCAAATCCGTTGGTCCGGTGCTGATTGGTTGTTTTCTTTCTTTGGAATTTGAAAAGCTCACGAGAACACCATGAATAATTGTCACCAATAATGAAATACGGTCATGAATAAAGTTGCACTAGTGTTTGTTATGGATTAGAGGGTGAGAGTTTTGGGGCAGCTCTACCATGTTTTTTTTTGGGTGTGTTCACCCGTGAGAACTGAAAAGAAACGGTTGGGCCCCACTCGCTGCTCGAGCAGAACTCTCCCCAGCGGCCAGCGGGCATGCGCATTGATCGGAGCGGTGGTGTGACCGTGTGTGCCTGCCGGTGCGGCGCGTGCTGGGCAATTCGTGATGGCTTTGCATCCGCCCTCCCAAGTTCCAAATCCCAATTTCTTGGCTGGTGTGAACTGCATTTGGATCCTTGAGGGCAATTCAAATGGCGTTGGAGCTTCCATAAAAAAAAATGGCGTTGGAGCCTTGGAGGGTTATCAAAGAAAATGGCGTCGCAGCTTTTGGGAACGAGGACACACATGCTGCCCCAGACAATAGAATTAGCTACAAATGCCAAATCTTGCTGCATATCATGTACAGGCGTCGATGACAAGCCTTAAAACAGCTGTAGAACTAATGCAAAGCCTATTGGCCTCTCCTGCTAATGCCTGGTAAACATCTAGGGGAACTGTATTACGGTACTGATACTGAAGGTGAGACTGTGAGAGGTCCGCCATCCTCAGCTATATATACAAGCACAATTGACAATCCACATCACCAGACAGTAATGACGGTCTGCACACCCTAGATTGTTTTCCAAAGCGTGTTACAGATCTCAACAGGTGGCGTCGTCTTCTCAAACTCACACTTCTGTATCTTCTTCCCATTCTTGTCGACAATATCTGATTAAAAGCTAAGGACTTTCGCAATGCCATGACTTTTAGTTAATGTTCGCTGTTAGAGCTGATATTTAGTGCAAAAACTAAGCAGCATAACCTTTTAGATTTGACACGAGTTGTATTGTTTTCTATGAATATGGAAACCGTAAAAAAAACTGAAAGGATACAGCTTGAGATCTTATCCTGGTCTTCCAAATTTGGGATGATATTTGTAACTGACACACACATAGAAAGTTTATATCTGCATGAAAATGCAGTCAGTGAGTTATTTTAACACAGAAACAGGGTAGGCAATAGAGATAATACTGCTATAGATCAATTCATGTTGAACTAAGAGGCACAATTCAAAATTAGAACAAGTACTATTCAATTAATTTTTAGTGTTTTCCACAACAATGTTGCTGTAATATTCAGAAGTGGAGGAAAGACAATACAATCACACTGTACCAGCGGCACATAAAGATGAGGCAAGATCACAGGAGGCAGTGCCAACCAGCAGTAGTAGTGTTGTCCAAGTCCAATGAGCAAAAAGAGGACATTTGTCTATTTCGAGTTAAATCTTATGTTATGATTTTTCCCCTCCTATCGCCACAACAGCGGCACCTAAAGATGAGGCAAGACCAGAGGAGGCAGTGCCAACCAGCAGTAGTGTTCTACAAGTCCAACGAGCAAAAAATGACATTTGTCTGTTTCGAGTTAAATCTTATTATTGTCCCCCCTTTACTATCGCCATTGCAACTGCACCATAGCACTAATATAGCTAACTTTCATGGGATATTGTATCCATGCAATTGGAACATCTAGCCAGTTTTCAAACTGAGTACAGATTACAGAAACTGAATGTACTGGGAATTCATCAGGAACATAAAGAATGATTCTCAACTTACGTGGCCTTCTGCATGTCTTCATCCTTCTTCTTAATAGCATCCTTCCTCTCTTCGATAGAAGCCCTTTGATGGTCCAGGTTTTCAAGCTCATCATGTGTAGCTGTGTTGACATCATAGAGCGTATAACTCAAAATATTTGTTCTAATATGCAACTTTTCAGACAATACCAATGCTGGAGCAAGAACTTATCTCAATTCTTCACGAATCTGTTTCTCTTCCTGAAGATTTTCTTCTATCCTATTTTGCAGTACACTCAGTTCATCAGCAGCAATCGTTTCAGCTTTTGTTTTGTCTGTCTTTTCCTTGCAGGAGCATAATTTTTGCTCATAATCTGATGTCAAATGCAAAATCATGAAATTAAGATGGCCAAAATGTTCCATTTCTGAAGTTTGTCATTAGACAGTAGGTTTCAGGTGCTATCAAACAGTTTGTTGTTGATGTTATCAATATTAGTTCTGCAATATTAAGTGTTGATTCCTGCACTCGTTCTAAGAAACATGTACCATTATTACTGCAAACAAGGAACATACAGAAATTACCGTTAAATGAATTCAAAGAAGAATGAACGTTTTCAAAACCAGCAAACATCCAGGTTTTTGGATGTCACGCACCAATTTTTTTGTATTTTGGGATGTGAATAGGAACATAAACAATGCACTGATTTTCATAACTTTATAAAATTTTGCCAAATTTTCGTCAAAAGGCATGACTAAGAAAATCATTGCATTGTTTCTGTTTTCTATTCAAATCCAAAAATGAATAAATTGTGGGGTGTGACATTGGAGAGGGATACTACTACAGCAGTTTCATATGGTTGTATATTCTTTTTTTAATGTTTTATTGACAAGCATTCCTCTAGGTACTGAGGTACATCTAGAGCTAGATCTCTAGTAAGCTATCAGTTAATCGAATACCCAGAAGAAGGCAGCTGGCTGCTTGAAAGGGGAAATATCATATTGGTACCAATGGTGGAAGAATTTTTAGATTAATACTGAAAGACTAATGTCCCTCTGTGCAGAGTCTATTCCTTCTAAGTTTCCCAAGAGATTGACTATTGGGAAAGGTACATCTAGAAATGGATCTTAGGTTTATTACATTGACAGGTGCAGAAACTGGAAAGGGTTATTTCTCAAAGCTGAACCCATGTGCTGTATACTATACCAATATAAGTGCTTGCATGAAAAAGCACCGATGCACACCAGATGATTTAGGCCGGTACTCCGAACGAAATTGATGATATAACATGTCCCCTTTGCACAGAAAATGTTCATTTCATGCTGGTCTCAACTCAACCAAAATCACCACTGCGACAAAATTAGCAGTTCTCTAAAATCTTCATCACCCAATTCATCTACTAGATCAGTCAGAGAAACAAGTGAGAGCAGAGCAGAGCAGGAGAGGAGCAGACCTTTCAGCTGCAGCGCGAGGTGCTGGGACTCGGAGCGGCAGGCGGTCCGCAGCATCCATGCGCCCGCCATCACCTGCGCATTGACGTCCGCGTCGTCACTGCAGCGGAGCACTCCCACGAGATCGTCCGCGAAGGAGAGGACGCCGTCCACCTCCAGCCGACCGCCCATATCCGCTGCCATCGGAATGGCCGCCACCGCCCGCGCCGGCCGGGAAACTAGCACCCACTTGTGGCAACGAGGAGAGTGGAGACTGGAGAGGCGTCCGTGCGTTCGTGTAGGACTGGCGGCGGCCGGTGACGTTGGACAATCAGATGAAAGGAGACGCTGCCGTGTAATGTAAGCCCGTAACTGGTCTATTTGGGCTTGCGCGCAACGGGTTCAAAGCTGGGCCCAAACAAATGGCGACATGTTTTTCTGTTTTTTTCTGCCCTTGTGGAAAGTTTTTTCACAAAGAAAAAAAACTAGTGTATGCTTTGGCACTCATTACTCATATACACATGCCGACACGTGCCCATTCATCTTGTTAACAAATTTACACAGATCGTGCCCGTAACATCCCAACGTGTAAGAAAACTCAATGTCCTTATTTTTTTTCAAAAAAAAAAAAACATTGTCAACAACAACAAAAATCAGGCGTTCGAAACATAAGAGACGTGGATAAAAACGTTACTGATTATTTGTTGTGCCATTTTTCAGAATGATTATTTGATGACATTTTTACCGTCAGTCTTTAATCTCGAGATACTTCCTCCATCTCTCAAAATAAATGCATACTCTTCCAGAGATTCAAATATTTTTAAGTTTGAGTACAAATGTAGAAAGTAGTATCAATATTTGTATATCTAGATAAATTTATTATAAAAGTATGATACATGCTCAAATTTTATGATACTTAATTATATATCATAAATATTAGTAGATTTTTAGATATGTGGTTAACTAATAAAAGAAATTGACTCCTCATATTTTGGGACAAATGAAGTAGAGTGTGTTCCAAGACTACCTTAGGAGAGGAGTCCATTATTATTAGCTTTTAATCTTTTGGCCACTGCCTAACAAGTAAACAAGCTCGTGGTGTGGGTCGACAATAACTCGCGAATTCTTAAGATCCATAATGAGATGAGACCACTCGTAGATGACTTGGTTCAGTCCCGTGACAGGTTCGGCGAACTGGCCTCGTGACCGGCTGTGGCCTGTGGCCACCCTTGGCCGGCCGGTGCCATGATTTGCGCGTGCTTGGATTTGAAATTGCCACCCGATGATGCGGTCCATGTTCACAGACCACATGGAGGAAGACAAAAAGTTGTACCGAACAATTTTTTGCAACGCCACAGAGCCTGTTTTTTTTTTCACTGCTGCGATGGGAATGCTCTCGTGGGCTCGTGTGGGCGTGCCGCGTGTGGCCAGCTATACAGCATGCAGCGGACACAATGGTGGACCACTGAAAGGGCTACTAGCTTGAGTGGCCAGGACGGCAGGACGCACTACTACATTACATGGGAGTTGGAGCCAGAGCCACAAGTTCAAAACCGTCCCTGTATGTACTACGATGGTACAGAAACCAACACGGCAACATCGGCGCGATTGAGCACGCTCGCGGCGCCCCCACCGACGAAACCGCACCGGAGGGAACCGTCGCGGACGCTCGGCAGCCTGCACCGTCGCTGTAGCAGTACCAGACTAGTAGTACCAGGAAAGCACAAGGCACCATCTGACAAACGGACACCGAGACGCGCTGACATGACGGATCCAGTGCAGACACCGATCGAGGAATCGATCGCGTACGACTACCTGCCGGTGTCCATCGGTGATCCGTCTCTCTCTCTCTTTTGAATGAGAATCTCGAGGACGTACGTACGTAGTACTGTAGTACGCGACCGCTGGTCACTGGTCAGCGTTGCGATCACTGTAGCCACGGTAAAGCTCCGTCGGTGGGGCAAGGGCCCAGCGTACCCCGTACGGAGTACGCGTGCGGTTCGTTGTGGAGGAAACGATCACGATCGATCACTGAGCGCGCGTCCGGCACTCATCGTGCAGTGAATCTGCTTTTTGCGCCGCGGCAAAGCAAAGTGGCGCACCGCCGTACGCAAGGGCGTACAGGTATAGCGCCCAAGGGGCCAAGGCCATGCTCGTCGTCATCGATCGCGTGAACAGCAATCGACTTGCCCGGTTAGATTTGTTTGGATGCTCATGTATATGTGGTGTTAAAGTGTATTTGAACTAATATTTACTTTAATTTACTCTAAATTATATGGTTTAGGGAGATACATACACATCTAAATAAGACAGCCGTGCGCAGTGGACGAATCGTTCGCTCGTCCGATCCAACGCGACGTGCACGCGTGCGTGGACGCAGGCCGGGGAATAGGCAGATCACGTACGGCCGTGGGGCGATCACGCCGGCCGGGCGGCCGTGCGTGCGGGTCGATCGAGCTGGCTGCTGGTGGATCGTCATCGGTGTCTTATCCTTTAATTACGGCACATCGAGGACGCGCGCGATACTGGTCACTGGTCACCGCGTTCCGTCGTCATTCACTGTAGCCACGGTTATGTTCATCCGTGCGGCCTGCACGTACTGTACTCGGTCGTACGTGCCGGTGCTAGCTCTGCCTGTGCTGCCCCTGTACGTACACGTCGGCCAGTCGGTTGTTTCCCCGTGCGGCCACGCGTACGTACGGACCCACCCCACCAGACACTGACACTGACAGTGCCAGCAGCCCAACAGCGTTAGTTAATTACAGCGAGCGCAGTTAACCAGCAACAGGTCCCGTCTGATCGCCGTTGATCTCTCTCTAGTTGAATTTTGCTTTTCGCGCGCACCGCCGTGGTACCCGCACGGGCCGGCTAACTGCCATGCAGAGCGCCTTGCTCAATGACATGATAATTGATCTGCTAGCTCCCCTCCCAATGCGCCCTCCGGTCCCAACTCAACTGATCAAGGACAAGGGGCAAGGCCACGCGCGTTCGCATGCATGATTTTCGCGTGCAGTGCGAAGAAATGAGGAATCTTGACGTGAGCACCTACCCTAGCTAGCTGATTAGTAGTCTAGTACTGATTAGTACGTGTGGGCGTAGCCTCGTACCACCACTCCAGACTCCACCAGTAGCAGCTATATATACATAGGGTTCGTGTTGTTGTGTTGACAAACGCACCCAGTCCATGACAGTAACGCCACGCCCACGGAGAGATGCCGTGGCACGCGCCTGAATTATATGTATACTGTACCTAGTACTATACAATAGCCACTGCGTACTGATCCAGACGGACGGACGGAGCGGCGGCACACGTACTGCTGCGGCGATGTGAGATGACACATCATATATAATAATTGGCACCGGCAGCATCAGACATGCATTCAGAGCGAGGACGGAGGATCCACCGGATAAACGCCATGGGACCTCGTTCTCTTTCTTCGATTTGGAATGGGTTGTTTATACCCAAAAAGAAAATATTTCATTTCTTATACAAATTACACATATATTTCTAGGTAAATTATTTTTAGCTAGATCTTTAGTCTGAGATAACCAAATAAGTCCTTAGAAAACAGTAACATATGGAGTGGTTATACTGTGGTTTTGTGCAGCTAGCCTATAGCTAGCTGTTCGATCGGCATTAATTAACGTGCCCTGCTGCATCGTTATTCCGGTTAATCTATCTACTGTCGTCGTACGTCCTGAGGGTTGCGCGTGCGCACGTTGGGGTACAGTAGCACACAAATACAGCAAGCCACATGGGGAGAGAACGAACTGAGCAGTTCCACTCCACCACGGAGGATGGATGTCGTCGTTGCTTTCTCGATCTCGGTTTACTGTCTGACAGAGACCAGACCACTTTGATTTTTCAAACATGACAGCCTTCACCGATGGGTACTACTCCGGCCTACTATGCGTCGCTTGACGGCTTGACCTCCCAAAGAGCGACAAAAAACAAGTGAGTGGTCATGCGTGCTCAGCCACTGTCCATAACGTACAGTTCACGCACTGCGTGTGCTATAATAGTTGATACTAGGTGATTAGGTGCTCACCATCGTCCAATCTACTGTATTGCTAGGCGGCTTATTAGCTTTGTGGGTACGTAAGTGGTAACGGAACAATAATCGATGGCTTCCTGTTCACGCATGCCTGCACAGTCCACACTACTCTCGTCAGTCTGAAACGTCGCACTTAGGATGCATAGACAATTATTCATCCTTCTCGATAGAATATGCTATATACTCACTCCGTCTCTAAAAAAATAAATTCCTACAAGATTTAGGACAGAAGAGCGTGCCAACCAAAAGACCATACTAACCTCCATTAATTTAGGTTCCATCATTTACTCTTGCACGTTAAGCGATGTTTGTCCCCTCGGTTTAACACTGTATAGTGTTGCATTTAATACAAAATTCAAATAACGCATAGAACAAACACTCCTATGCATCATCCACGCTTGTTAAATGTACGTCATTCAACACTGAACCGGGCCTGTTAAATGCCACGGAGACTCCAAGGCAAGGTGGTGAGAGCCATCTACTCTAGAAATCGATTTATTTGTGGACAAATTTTGAAGCTAAGAATTGATTCTTTCAGGGACGGAGGGAGTATCTACACCGTGTAGCATGGCGGCTAGCTACCGATGCATATTTTAATAACTATCTCGCTTAGAAAACAAGGTACTAATTTGTGAGCTGCTCATAAAAATAAGAGAGGAATAAAAAAACGTAGAATAAAAAATAATCTATATGTAAAGTTCATATAACGAGATAACAATAACGATAATGTAGCACAGGTGACCTACGGAGTACTAAGGGCGGTCACAATGGTAGAAACTGCGCACAGTTTTCATGATAACCACGTAAGCAAGAAATCATCTATAGAAACTGTCTTACACAACGTTATTGTCTTCCCCTGATAAATATTGCTTTTACTAATATTTAATCTCCTACTGTTGTCTTCCTAGCACCATGTAGAGCTGCAAGTGCACATGGCATTTTTGAGATGGAGCGTACAGGAGCGTACAGCAGAAGCCGTCACGTTCGGCAGGAGCATTAGCTCCGGGCTCCGGCTTTCGGGTGTCGTCTTCCTCATAGAAATCCAACGCACGGCAAACCGGCGAAGGCACGGGTGGTGGGAGTCACGTCGCCGGTTCAACTGGCTTCGGCATCAACGGAGGCGGCGGCGCGTCGTGGTCCGTTGGATCTCCATGGCCTGCGCGGAGGAGCCTCGGACGGCGTCCACCTAGCCATGGAGGGGCGCGTGCTCGTGCTTGGTATCGTTGTGGAGCCCCATCCTCGGCCAGAGAGCAGCGACGGCCGCGACCATTTAGGTTCCTTTTTTTTTCTTTGACGTTAAACGTTTTTGTCCCCCCGGTTTAAAACTGAAAAGTGTTGCATTTAATACAAAATTCAAATAACGCAAGAACAAACACTCCCTTTCATACCCCGCTTGTTTAAAAATTTCGTCATTCAAAACTGAAGGGCCCTGTTAAATGCCACGGAGACTCCCAAAGGGAAGGGTGGTGAGAGCCATCTACTCTTTGAAATCATTTATTTGTGGACAAAT